>CAHIKZ030000291.1:2467500-2595000 GCA_903632075.3 Acanthosepion pharaonis
AAAAAAAATATTACCAGATTTGACACTTGACAAAAACCCTCTTTACAAAAATACGCCAATGAAACCTGATCTAAAAACTGATTACAAAGAATACATATTCTATTCATACGAACCTATGCTAAAAATCTCTTTGATAGTAAATAACCCATTGAGGTTGATATACAGTAAAACAAAATAAACCTAAGCCTAAACATCTTTCATACGCATATCTTAATCTTTGTTGTATTTATCACATTGCTTCAACCGGTATTTTCTTCTGCATTCATCTTGTGTATTTTGCATCCAGTTCTCTTCCTTAGTAGACGGATATGAGGGTGGTGTAATGGGTAGCGGTTCGAAATCAGAGATCAAAGTTCGAATTCCATTTGAAATCTGAATCAGTTTTCCTCCACTTAGCTATAGGTAAAATATTAGGACAATATAGGTAAAATATTGGAAAATGTTTATTGAAAAAAAAATCAATGTTATTCTCAAAAGAATTTAAACGCAATACGTACTCACATAAAAAAAAAAAAAAGATTTTTTTACAATCCAAAATTTTTACGGTTTTAAAAAAAATCTCAAATGGTTGATAGGCCGAAAAACAAAACAAATCAACTAATCGAAACTATCATTAAGTCAGTTTGTGAATTTTCTTTTATCGGTATCAGACCACGCAAGGCAGTAAAGACACAATTGGTTTCATGGTGTGGAAAAATTAAGAATAGTGACATTAATAATCATTGAGAAGAGAAAAGAGTAATCGGTAGATCGCGATTGATATTGCATTTGCAGATTAAAGTTGGCCGGAAAGCACGGAGCCGGAAGCGAGATGAACACGCGAGAAGTGCGAGAAAAGAAAATGTTAGTAGAGAATTTACGGCTACATCTAGCTATCTAAACTGTAAACTGATGAGATCTGGGTGCCTGTCTAGTACTGCGCTTAAATTAAAAAAAGTCTGGGTACCATAGCGAAGAGCGATATTTATTCTGTTTCATATTGAAATGTGGCACATGACCGAAAAGGGGGTTGGGGAAAGGACAGTCTTCTTCTCTCTTAACTATAACTTAGCTAGCCGCAAACACTGACCCAATCAAACGAACAATATTCCTTACACCAAAAGAACACATTCATACGTACCTTTCTTACTACAACCACCATAATACCTCTTTGTCTCTATGAAAATACTAACTAGTCCCCATATTTACAATTCATTGTCTGTGTGGGGAAGGGAATAAAACAACAATTCTAAAAACGCAAGCCCCAATGAGTATTTACTATATGAACACAAAAATATTTACAAGAAACTAAAGGAAATAAGATTAGTAATAACCCCCCCCCCAACAATTACTAAATGTGGCAGAAACATCTGTTCACTGGCCGAAATCAATGCGGGACTATAATAGTATACAACATTCATTCATCCCTAGCACTCACACTGACATGCACTCATTCAGACACAACAACAAATACGAAAAAAACACTCACGCGAAAAGAAAGGCACCCCGCATCCACCAGAGAACTGATATCACTGACCACCTAACGAGGGAGGGGATGGAGGAATTAAACTTAAAGAAAAATAGGGACAGAAATAACAGGGGCCAATGAGCATACAAACCCTAGCTAAGTTAACTGAAAAACTAAACTAAAGCATCAAAAAAAGAAACCTAAGCTAGCCTAATTTCGGGATGGGTTGCACAAGTTCAACCCAGGTAGAGCAATATCCTGATGACTAACTGGCATCAAAGTGCCGCTCAAGGTCAGATCCTTTCACATAACACAAACGCGCGAGATTCACCCACCTTTTGCTTGAATTCTGATGAAGTGAGCCTCCGCCTTTCCGTCCTAATCTTGACTTTAAGCTGATGCTTAAAATACAAGATCAGTTGGGAAGAGGTGGGAACTTCTCGCCTCCATAGAATCCCTTCTGACGTGTCCTCCAAATCACGACTCTCATAACGCCTAGCAAGCAGTGGAACACATACTGTTCAGCCTTCGTCAGCGGCGGTGCCACATTGCTACAAACGGAAACGGACTGAAGGACAAAGGACTTTCCCTGCAGCATGCGGACCATGAGGCCTTCAACAAACTTGACCAACGGCATTACCTGGCTGCAATGAAAGAAGGTGTGACCAAGGTCTCGACCTCCCCACCACAGCGTCGGCAGTTTGGAGATTTCTCCCAGCCAGCTGAGAGAGTCTCTTGGCGACCCAGAGGGCCCTACGAATCGCCAGCCAGAGGAGTGATGCCTCATCGTTATTCAATCAGCTCATCATGCACCCCCTGACTAAAACTTGATATAATGCGCTACGAGACAACGCCTGGACGTTGGAGAGGCCATCCGCACCCGTAAGAGGCGCTTCAGAGCAATACGACATTTACGATAGAAGGAGCATTCGGCTCGTGGTAAACAGCGGGCCTTCTCCTCGCACGAATGCACACTTCTGAGGGATTGGAAGTTCTTACGGGCGTCTTCCTTCTAGAAGGTGCCTTCCTCATCCGATTCGCGACACATTCGATCTAGAAAGCCAATGCGAAGCATATATTGACGAATCTCATTGCTTGGCATGCCCAGACCGCCTTCAGATGGATGAAGGCAACAGATCTCCAGAGTGACTCTGGCAGCCTTGCCTTCCCACAAGAAGGAGAACAAGAACTTCACTAACGACAGTAAAGTGTCATACGGAGGTGGAAGCACAGATAGTCGGTAAAGGAGAATCGAGTAGATGTGTGAAACACATACTTCCGCCCTCCCCTTTAAGGAAAGATTCCTCCGAGACCACAAATTAATTGCGATCTCGGCCTTCCCTCGTACCTCCGACCAATTCATTTCCAACTGGACCGAACCAGACGCTAAGAATCTTGGCCGGCCCATGCGTCCAGTGGAAAGGTCCGGGAAGAGAAACTCCCTTCCACGCACCCAACCACAAGCCAACAGACTTATCACGGTTGATCTTGGCCCCTGTCACTATCTCATAACAACTGATTTCTTTGCTGACTTCGTCAATCTCGGCTCTGCTCGACACAAGAGCCGAAACGTCGTCACCATAGTCAGAATACCTGGCCGATGCGGTAGAACCGGGCAGGTCAATTCCACGTAGGACCGGATTCGCCTTTAACATGCGAAGAAAAGGTTCCAACGCAAGAACGTAAAACAAAGGCGAAAGCAGACAACCTTGGCGAATGGAGCGAGACAGTACGAAAGGTTCCGATCGTACCCCATTCACCTCCACCAGCGCACCGGGAGTCGCATACAGAAGTCGGATCCAGGTGCGAAAGTACGGCCCGAAACCGGACGCCGAAAGAACAGCCTCCAGAAACTGATGGTCAACCCTATCTAAATTATCAGCGCGGCTTCACTGTCGACTTGCTCGATGATCAGGTGCACCATATGAAGGTTGTCCTGAATAGTCCTACCCTTCACAGCAGAAGTTCCGAGCCAATCAGACTTTCAAACCTTCAAACGGTTAGCCAAGATCTTAGCCAAAATCTTTAACTCTGTGTTTAACATAGTTAAAGGGCGAAAGTTACCTAACACATCCCCACCGTTTTTATCCTTGCGTAACAACTTGATCACGCCCCTGATGAAGCGTTAGGGTATAGACCCCTGTTTCATCCAGTTGCCGAAAATCAGTGCCAGCAGGAGAACAAAAACGGGCGACTGCCTCAAGTACACTTCGTACGGAAGACCATCTAGTCCTGGAGATTTGTCCAGGCCAACCTGTTTCAACGCTCTCAAGAATTCCGACTCTGTAATGGGACCCTCGCACCTATCTGCTTCAGCTGCCTCAAGGTAGGGAAAGTCAGCTAAATAGGCGTCGAACTGAGCAGGGCTCAGACCGGGCTCCCTGGTGAAATGCTCCTGAAAGTAGTCACGAAAAGCCTCACATATGCCCTTGTTTGTTGTCACGGTCCGCTTATCCGGCAATGTGACGCATGCGATATGCCGCCGAGATGCATTCCGAGCTTCCTCTGCACGCAATTCAGCGGCCATATTCGTCGCCTCAGAGGACATTCTTTTTAACCTAGCCCTAACTACCAGAGCTTGGTCTTTCTTGATAAGCAAAGAGGCCAACTCTGCCTTAGCTAAAGCTACGTCCCCACTATCACGGGATTTGACGGCCCGATCAACTTTCTGCCCTAAAGCCGTTTGCGCCGCTAATCTATCTAGATTGAGTCGACGACTGTAATCAGCAGCAAACGTTCTGATTTTGGATTTTAGATTATCCCACCAGGCATTTCCCCCAACCGCTCCCGTCAGTTCCCTCTGTATCATTAGTAGCAGCTTGTCCCGGAAATCTTGCTCACCAAATAATGATGACTTTAATTTCCAGTAGCCAGCCATACTAACCTCAGGCTTATCTAAGTTTACACGGACCCGGACAAGCCTATGATCCGAGTAAACTATTTCATTGGCCTCGGCCATCATGGCCCATATTTGTTGTCCAGCTACTCCAGATCTCACCACAGTGAGAACCCTTTTTGTGTTGGGAAAGTTTCGGGGGTCCTCTACGTCTAGATGTTTTAATTTTCGGAAATTTAAATGAGTTTTTAAATTTTTTGGCATGTAATAATGCCTTCTCTTCTATTTCTTTAGAGATGCGGCACACGTCTTCCCCTGTATTGTATATTGGCTTGGATTTTATTTTATTTTTTCCCAATGTGGCTTCAGATGAATCAGAAGATGGACTTCTTTGTCTCTTTTGTTGTTCTGGTTTTGTTGGTGAGTTTATGGAAGTATGCATAGGGGAAGGATTGTGTGATGATTTTTTGCCAGGAGATATTGGCACAGGTCCCTTCTTCAGTGTGGCCATTGTGGACGAAACTTTTTAATTGTTTTAATGATAGGGGGAGGGACCATGGGATGATGTTTAGAGAGAGGTGAAGACGGTGCCAAAGAAGAGATACCAGATTTCCTCTCCAAAACTTGTCTTTTGGATTTTAGAGCCTCCTTAAGTTTTTGCAATTTCTCCTTCTTCTCAAAAGATGTTTCATACTGGATCATTTTTTGTCGGAGTTTATCCGAGTAGCTGGCCGGAGAGTCGCCCTTGGCACCGGTTGAGGGAGTGGGGCTGTTTGTGCCTTTTTCTGTTTTTGGTGTGGAACGAGGTTCCGCTGCCTGGGTCGTCCCGTTAGTCCTACCAACGACCTGCCATTCCCCCTCTCCCTTCTCCCTGACCTGCACTAGCGGCAGGCAAAGGCTTTTCGGGGAATGGAGGCTGAGATTTGGACCCAACCGGGGGATTTTCCACACCGGCCCTCGTCGCTGGCATGCCCACAACAGGCGGGGCGGATGAAACAGACTCGACCATAGGGGGTTAGGTTGGGCGGGAGCTAGAACATCAGAGGCCTTCTTCTCTGTGCAGGAAGAGGACAGGTGACCAATCTGCCCACACTTTCAGCATGCCGGTTTACGACCGGTTACAATTATCGGCATCTTCTTGCCCTTTACATCCAGGCAGTTGGGGATGGAGGCGAAGATCATTAACTCGGTGCTCCACCCCCGGTCAGATCGTCTGAGGAAGCACTGAGTATCTGTCCAAACTGGCACAGATAAGCGGCCAAGTGCTCCCCGACAATCTGAGGAGGAACCTCATATACTGAAACCGGGTCCTCCGCCTGCATTCATACTCAGTCCTCAGAATTATCTTTAGTGATGAGATCACGAGCTGCTGCAGATTCACAGTCGGCAGGCGTGGGTAACAGTACCTCACACATAAGCCTTTCCCTTTAATGACCCTCTGAGCCTTAATGACCAGAGAAGTCAAGGTTTCAAAAGTATAATTTAAAAGAAAGATAAATACGAATAAACCACAAAAAGGAATTTAACGAGACAGGACAATAAACAGATAAACACGCAAAAATAAGTTACAGAAACACGTACGAAAAGAGGACAAAATACGTTAAAAATAAAACCAGTTAACAATTACAAATTACAAAAATGCGAGTACGCAAAGGAAAATCACAATTTAAGACGGAAAATAAAACAAAAGGTATCTTTTTTACAATAATACAACAGAAAATCCGAAACGAAAAATGCCAAACGAGTTCACAAAAACAATATGGCTGCTACTAGAAAATTCTAGTTAGCCCAAACACGAACGAAACACGTAAACTAAAATAAAGAAAAACTAACGGATAGAAAAATAAATGTGGAAAATAAATAAAAAAGTTACAATAAACACAGAAAAGACTTAAATAAAGGAACACAGAATATTTAACAGTTATTTACAACACAGAAACAATGAAAACACGTAGAAATAAAATGTAAACAAAGAAAAACAAAGTCTGACGTGGGGCAAAATAAACAATGAAAAATTAAAGTTTGGCGTGGGGAAGTTACTGAAAAAATAAAAGGAAAAATTAAAACTCAAAAATACGTATTAAAGAAAATGAAACTTAATAATAAAGAAACAACAAGGGATAAAGTATAAAAAAAAGGAGAGGGAAAAGAAAGAAAAAAATCAAACTTTTGGCAAAAAAAATCAATAAACGGAACGTAAATTAAAAATGAACTTAACGTAAACAAAGGTTGAAATCAAAAACAGTTCGTAAACAATCACAAATACGCCTGGCGTCAAGCAGGGATCGTACACCGTCGGAAAAAAACGAACTCTCCTCACAGAGGGACTATAGGGCAGAGCTCATCCAAACAATTACCATGAAAGAATTTATAGAAAAAACACAGTGAAAAAACATTAAGGTGGTGGGCAAGTGACTGAAGCCGAGCCGCCAGATGAAGATCAGTAATATTTCTGATCCTTCTTTGGATTTTATCAAGAAGCTCAAGGTAAATAGCAGGGGGAGTGGATCATATGCAGTAGCAATACCTTAGCATGGACAAACGGTAGACTTATAGATATGTAAGATAGATTGTGGAGGGAAAAATTGTCTCCCAGTAAACGAATATGCTGACCTAGTAATGGACTCAATATAGTCTTTCTACTTCATGTCAGCGGAGAATGTTAGTCCGAATAGGCGCAACGAGTCACTTCCCTTAAGGTTAGCAGAGAGGGGTTTCTCAGATGATTAATAAAGAGAAGTTTGGAGGCATTACAATTAATAAAACATCTGCCCTAGTTAACTACAGACTTGAGATTTTGAACCTCAGCTGCCATGTTGACCTTGTCGGACTGATCAGCCTTACTTTCGAGGCAGGAGTAATTTGGGTTCTTAATAAATTAGGATTTTTGCTAAATCTTTTAATTGAGTTTTTGAGCTGATTTCACTTTTCCAATTAATCAAATAATAATGGTGAATGGTAAACTACTTAAAAATGAACTTTTTGAAGTGATAGGTAGTCTACACATTATTTTACTTGTGAGACGAACATACATAATTTATAAATTAACGAATTAAAAGATAAAAATATGAAGAATATGCACATATGTTTACCTATTCCTGTAGTGAGAAGTCTTTTTTAAGCACTCGGAAATATTGATAACGTATCGTTTTTTTATCATCTTTACCTTGTAAAAGAAGTTTCATATTGCACATATCGATTTCATATCAAACTTGTCATTCATTGATTTATTACACTAGAGTATGTAGGACTCAAAAATCTATAATGATGCTCGAGATTTTAGGAGTCATTCAGTTACATTTCAGATAAATTTGTATATATATATATGTATATATATATATATATATATAGATAGATAGATAGATATGTATATATATATATATATATATATATATATAGATAGATAGATAGATAGATAGATATGTATGCATGCATGAGCAGTATTTTATATAATCTTTCTTGTCTCCTTTTATCTACTTATATATTTTACTCGATATCTATTCTTTTCTATTCTTTATCTATCTATCTATCTATCTATCTATCTATCTATCTATCTATCCCAGTCCATTATATATATATATTATGTGTGTGTGTGTGTTTAGGCAACCATTCTTCATTTATGAATGTTTCATTAAAACGACAGACAGTTAAGCTTTTTATTTAATTTTTCTTGCGTTCGAACAAATGCATTCTTTTTTGAACACACTGTGTGTAGAAACCGTCAAAATGTTTTATAATTCCGAGCGCTTTCAGCTATATTTTTAGCCATTATCTCGGAAGGTTTTTATGTTAATTGCGTGTGTGTGTTATATGTATGTTTTTAGTGTTATAGGGATGTTTTATTTTCCGAACACATTATTCGGGATCTTGTTCGTAGTTAGTATTGTTAAGTTTTGCCTTTTCTTTTTTATTATTATTTTCAATCTTTCTTTTTTACAGGAGGTTGAGGTTATTATGTTTATGTTTTTTTACTTGTAGTTTCTGATAGTTTCTGGTAAGTTTATGTGTGTGTTTAAATGGGTTCTAATAAAATTGTGTTCAGATAGGTGTAACATAAGATGTCTGGATAGGCATGTAGTCGTGTGACGGATATAATTATTTATAAAATCGGTTTGATCAGAAACACAGTTCCCTAAGGGGCATTTGGACGCATAGAAAATGTTCCTTCGTTGTAATTTTGACTTTGCTGCTGTGTTTTTATTTTTTTGGATGAGATTAGCTGTTTTAATTTTTTTTAGTAGATAACTAATTTGTTTTTTTTATTCGGCTCAAGTGGGGTAGTGTATTTCTTTATAATGCTTCTAAGTGAAGACTCATCTTGTTTGTAGTTAATATGCATTTAGTTTTTGTAGAAATTAATGTAATTTTTGACTGTATGTTCAATATGATTGTAATTTACTTTGGGAAGAAATAGTCTAATTTGGTGGTCTATAATGTGGTTAGGGAAACCATTGTTAATTAGTGCTAATTAGTGTAATAATATATATATATATATATATATATATATATATATATATATATATATATATATATCCCAGTGTGTTTGCTATCTATCTATCTATCTATCTGATGAACATTTGCTAATTTCTCTTACAACTACACTAAATCTATGCCTATATCTATGAATGTATGTATGCATAAAATACATCTCTCTGTATATATATATATATATATATATATATATATATATATATATATATGCATAGAGAGATGTATTTTATTCATACATATGAGTATATATATATATATATATACAGAGAGAGAGAGAGAGAGGTAAAGAAAGGCGAGTGTGAATAGAGATAGATAGATAAAGAGAGAGATTAGGAGCATCAAGGTTAAAGTGGAGCACTTTTTTATGTGTGACGAGATTTGTCCTTTTGAAATTCCTCAGATAGATGAGATTTTTACGTTCATTTTTCGACAGATGTTCACCAGTGTGAAGATTCGTATAACTTTTAATCTTTTGAATTATTTTTAAGATATGGTTTTGCGCCTATAGTCTACCAAATTTCATTGTGCTGTTTTGTGTTTATGCTTTCATCATATTTGTGATTAAGTATTCCACATTGTGATAAAATAATATCCATTAAGAAGGGGGAAATATTGTAAGGAACTTGAATCAAATTTATAGCCGACGAATTGGAGATTAAAGTACGTTCTCTACAGTTTCTTCTTAGTAAATAGCTTTTTCTTTTAATTAAATTGCATGATTAAATGGAAATTATGGTTAGACTGATTACGGTGGAAAATTAATGCATTGAATGTGTTATTTTGTAAAATATCCCTTCTGCGTTCATATAATCATTTTATGTAAATTCCTCGTGGTTTCTCCTTTGTATTTCTTGTGACAGTTATTACGGGTGATGCGAAATGAAGAAAAATAAACTAAATGAAATTGGCTAAACATTTTACCCAAGCACGTATTTTTAGAAGATCCTACCCTTCATGCATGTGTATTTATATCAACATAAAAAATCACTTTACACTGATGAATAAAAGCAATTATAATAACACATATCCACAAAATAGCAACAAAAATTGTATTTGTCGAGATAAAAAAAAACTTCTCACTTAATAATAAATTTTAACTCATTATATAATATATAGAGCAAGTGTATCAAATAATATTAATACAGAACAAAAAGTCTTGTACATAACGACAAGGGTTGATATACATAATTACAGTTGAGTAATTCTTCTGAATATAAATAATAATAATAATAATAATAATAATATATATATATATATATATATATATATATATATATATATATATATATATTCATGAATTATTCACACAAAAACAAAAGCAAAGGTTAATGATTTAATTGGCGAGAAATTCATCATCGCAAACAATTCAAATAATATACAAAAACCTCCGAATCCGTTATGAATGAATTGATCCTTGTTTTCATAAATTTCGCCGTATTAGTTCTTATTTTTACTACAAGCTTTCGTCTGTTCCACAGACATCTTCAGGTATAGAATAGATGTTGTTCCTGTTTTTCTCTTAGTAATAAGAGGACAACGAAAATATATGCATTGTTGTATCCGAAAATGCTATTGAAAATGAGTTATTGTTTTTGGAGCGCGCCAGTAGCAACGCTGAGTTTGATTTTAAATTTTTAAAGGTTGTGCGTTCATATAAATATGGTGATGAACGAATTTTTTTTTACTGGTAAATTTTCTGTCAAAGTGGCATGAACTATATTGTTTAATAATTACAGTAATGTCGCACTTATTATCCAAAAGTCGCACTTGGATCAGTTATTTAAATTACGATAAACGTGCAATCAATTTACAAATTCATGAATTATTCACACAAAAACAAAAGCAAAGGTTAATGATTTAATTGGCGAGAAATCCATCATCGCAAACAATTCAAATAATATACAAAAACCTCCGAAACCGTTATGAATGAATTGATCCTTGTTTCCATAAATTTCTGCCGTATTAGTTCTTATTTTTACTACAAGCTTTCGGATTCGGAGGTTTTTGTATATTATTTGAATTGTTTGCTTTTGTTTTTGTGTGAATAATTCATGAATTTGTAAATTGATTCCACGTTTATCGTAATATATATATATATATATATATATATATATATATATATATATAACAGAGGACATTGAATGAGCACTCCGTGAAGACAGTCAGTTTCATCTTGAACGCTATGGTCAGACCATGTGTATTGTGTTTTCTTCGACTTTTTATATATACAAGACAGTGATGGGTTAGACTACTATGTATTGTTCTAACGTTTATAAAGGGTGGGAGTGGTTTGTTAATTCTTTTTATTCATTACTTAGTTTATTAACCTATTCATTTCTTTGGATTAATTTATTTTACTTCTTTTGTTTATTTATTTCTTATCATGTATTTATTTCTTGTTCGTTTTTAGATTTTGAGTTTTAAGCAGCGTAGTAATTTTTTTGTCTCTGCATTTTGAGATGAGTTCCGGTTGCTTATTTAGTTGTGTGTCTTGGTCTGAAAGGTAATTATGGATATTGTTTTCCTCCAGGAAGAATTTATAGTTTTTGTATTGATTATTTTCCTTATTTTCTATGATATTTTGGGCGTGATTTGTTTTTGTTTTTTATATATATATATATATATATATATATATATATATATATATATATATATATATCACTTTATTATTGTGTGTGTGTGAGTTAGTTTGTGTGTGATTGAGTGAGAGAGAGAGAGAGAGAGAAAGTATTTTTTTTATATATCCTACATGGGTAAAAATATACAGGAAAAATAATTTTCTAAAAGCTAAAATGAGATTGTGAGACGTGTGACTATGACATGAAATGTTTCGTATCTGACTGGCGTTGGAGAATTATTGCTGAATCAGAGTGTTTTTGTTTTAAAATGCTCAATATTTGATTATTATCGCGTGATTAAGCATAATAATTCTTGCGCCAAATATTGGTAATTATAAAATTTTGTCAAAAGTTGGAAAAATCAGTTCAGTGAGCATGGCTAATAGGAACAAGGTGGTAAGCACTTGATGGCAACAATATGTTACGTAGTTCGACTTTTATGGGACCTTAGTTTCAATCCCCAAAATTTCAATGAACAAAGATTAAATTGTCTTTGATTATGCTTGTATTTATGTGTGTGTATGTGTATGGCAACCTAACTTCCTAGACTGCAACTCTATTATTATGTGTGTTGTATAGATGAGTAAGAGACCAATAATATCCTTGTAGCACCAAAGATGAATTGAAGACAAGAATTAGAGAAGCATTCACCAAACAAGGAGACCGCCCAGAAGAGTTGCAGGAGATTCCGAAGTCGTCTGGAATCTGTGGTTGTAGACAATGGCGATTTTATTGAATAAATTTACTCTTTAGTATTTCAAGATATTTTTGTGTAATTTTGGTAAATATATCTGTTAAAATGGAATGTCAATGTTATTTTCATTTTTGAGTAATTTAGACGCCAATTTATCCATTGTGCCATCTCTCTCTATCTCTCTCTCTCTCTCTCTCTCTATATATATATATATATATATATATATATATATATATATATATATCTGTGTGTCGCTCATGCGTTTGTGTTCGTGCATAAATGGAAAGATAAAACAAAAAAGTCTTCAATACCAACGCGTTTCACTCCTTGCGTTTCATTTCGTATATATACAAAGAATTATCATACGTGATTTAATTTATCCCCTCATAAACTAAAGTGAGTAATTTTTCCAGTTGTATTTTATATTTCTAACGTATTTGTCGTCTTTTTTTATTTTTAATTGTTTCTCGCTATTTTATTTTTTTAAACTTATTTCTGTATAATGAAGTTAATTTAAATATTTAAATATCTTGATTTAAAAAAAATGTCTTTTCATTTTAAAATTTCTTAGTCGCTTAATTTAGTTAATTAAGTTTATTAGTCGATTAAGTACATGGAGGGTTATGGCACAAATACGTCTTACGAAATGAAATTTACCGTGATAAATATTCCCAAGGGGTGAAACGGGGAGGTAGGGAAGCATTTAAGCATTTTGTTTTTTATTAATACTGATTTTACAGATATATTTTATGTACACACACACACACACACACACACACACACACACACACACACACACACACACACACACACAGGTGTGTGTATATATATATATATATATATATATATATATATATATATATTGGTATCAAATGACAATTGGAAAAAAAATCTTACATTTTGCCGACGCGATTTGTCTTTTTTTTTTAAATAATAATAATAATAATAATTTTTTTTTGCAAAATAATAATAATAATAATAATCCCTTACTATAAAAGTAATTTACATTAACCAGAAAAAAGGCTTAGACAGAAGCGTCTATCTTTTTAAATTTGGATTTTTAATGTAACTATAACAACAAAAACATTTCGATTTCATTTTTGCCTTGAAAAAGTCGGAAGACGAAACGCGTTGGCAAAATATAAGATTTTTTTTCCAATTGTCATTTGATACCAATCTGTCTTGTCCACAGAATTCATCTGGGAATTTAAATATATACATATATATATATAAGTAAGAAAGAAAGAGAGAGAGGTAAAAAATTAAATTGTTAGAAATATCTGAACAAAAACTTTACTGCATATTGAAAAGTTAATAGATGCTGATCTGGCATCTCGTCTACAGTCACTTTCTCACAGTCGTAATGTGGCTTCCCTCTGTCTTTTCTACAAATATTTGCATGGCAACTGCTCTGACAAGCCCAACTGCATGAATTCACTAGGGTGGCATCTCGTTTCCACCCTTTCACTGTAGAAACAGTTAAATGTAACCGCCTCTTATTCTCTCACAGTTCTCGACAGTGGAAGTGCCTTTCTTCTACTTCCTTCTCTAACAGATATAATCTTCAAATGTAATGTCAATCGACATCTTCTGATGTCTTGATCCTGATATCCGTCCTTCTCTATATCCTTTCCTCAAACAGCCCTCATTAATCTTTACACTTGCTCTTGCTCTCAGTCTCTGTAATCCCTTGCGTGCTAGTGGCACTCCCGCCTTGCTTGCAGTGAAATACTTAAAAATAACATATTATTAATCTTGAATTGTGATCCGTCTTTGAAGTAAAATCCGGGTTCTTCGAGGTAGCTGCATATTCCGTAGTGGGGTCAATGTAAATTTTCACCTGAGGCTTTTAATTGTGGTCTACAGTTTTTATTTTTTATGGTTTGCATTCGTCGGTAGCTTTTTTCTTTATTGATTTTGGTTATCGTTTACTTCTTATGATTGGGTACTTTTGTAATAGATTTTTCATTTGTTTAGTCCTTCAGTAGTATATATATATATATATATATATATATATATATATATATAGCATAATGAGAAGCCACGTATACTTTCTTAATATGTATATATAGAAAAGTTTCAAATTAAAAATTATAATGTTTTATTTTATGAAAGTATTTATTTATTTATATATATATTTGATATTTCAAATTGTCCTCAATTTTTCATCAGAAATAACTGTTTGTTACAAATAAATTAAAATTACTGTTTGTTGGCAAGTAGCGTCCCTCGCGAGACGCGGACGTCACGTGATATGGAACGTCACTGTTCAGATATTCCTAACTTAAATCTAACTGTCATAAATATTTTAAATAATATTTTTGTACTATATCTAAAGAAATTGCTTAGCTATTGAAATATTTATAAAGATTTAAAACACCTAAGTCCCTATTCAACCCTAATTTATGTGTATTTAATTTTAAAATCCAATATGTTTCTTTTTTTTTCTGCGTGTGAATGTGGAAGTAAAATCGGAATCTATTAATAAACATTTGCAGTTTTCTAATGTGTGTCCTGATTGATTGTAGTGTTTAGCTATGGGGAATAAGGGTTGTTTTGACGTATTGTTTGTTTATGGTTATTAAAACGAAATCTAAAATTGTTTCCAGACTCACCAATATATCCACTATTAGGACATAAGTTGCAGAATAAATAATAGATTACGTTATGGGTATCGCAGGTGAGGTTAGGTGGCTGTATCCTGATATTGGTGTTGGGTACGTAAATGTATTAGCTATTACTAAATGTTTGCAAACTAAGCAACGAGGTTTGTTACATTTGTAATTTCCTGTTTGGTTTCTATTGTTTAGATATTTGGTAGAGTTGAGGATAGCTGATAAGTTAGGTGATTGTTTCATTGCATTTATGGGTGGTTTATCGAAAATGTCTTTGATCTTGTTGTCTAATTGGAGGTTCTTGTAATCATTTTTTAAATTATGAATAAGTGTGTGGGAATATTGATTGTGGTTAAAAACCATGGGAATCCGATTGTTGTTTTTATTTTTCTTGTATGTGAGAAGTGTGTTACGATTTATCAGGATAGTTTTATTTAGTGCTTCTTTTATTATTTTTATTGGGTATTTGCATTTTAGGAATTGTTTTGTTAAGTTATTAATATTGTATAGAAAATCTAAATGGTCTGAGCATATGCGTTTGGTTCTAAGAAATGAGCTGTATACAATAGATTTTTTAAATTTAAAGGGATGACAGCTGTTAAAGTGCAGGAATTTATGTTGGTTTGTGGGTTTGTTGTATAGAATGGTAGAAAGTGTATGTTTGTTTAATTTTATCATAACGTCTAAGAAAGGGATGGATGTGTATGAGTGCTCCATGGTAAATTTAATCGTATCGTGGAAATTGTTGCAGAAAGTGAAAAAGGTTTTTAATTTTTCTGATCCATGAGTCCATAATAAGAAAATGTCATCAATATATCTAAAGTAATGTGATGGTTTATATTCCGAATTGTCTAGTATCTTCTTTTCTAGAATGTGCATAAAGATATTAGCATAACTAGGTGCCATTTTTGTGCCCATTGCTGTGCCACTAATCTGTAAATAGTGTTTGTTGTTGTATTTAAAATTATTATGTGTTAAGATGAACTTTATTAATTGGCATAAATCTGTAATTTGGTAGTTAGGTAAATTTTTAATTTGAAACTTTTTCTATATATATATATATATATATATATATATAGGTAACTATACTCGTTTCGAAAAATTTTCGAATTTTTGATTTGCCAATAATCAAATCAATCTCGAAGGAAAAAAAAGTTTTTAAAAAAAAGAAAGAGCTAGAAACAAGAAAGTCTGTCGAAAAAAATCGCACAGATACAGGTTTAAAGTCCCCCCCGGCACGAATAAACAACTAACTAATGACCAACTGATACAACAATGATACAACCGTAGAGCAGACCTAGATAAACCTAGTGAGCCAGACAAACCTACCCAGTTTTCACCTTAGCGGATCGTCAGGGAAATCTATATATATATATATATATATATATATATGATCAATTCGTATTCGGCGCCATATTTAGACGTCCGCTAAGAAGAATATAATCCGTTATATTTTTCCTTGTGAGGACCTAGATAATAAACAGTGACTTACAATGTGACAATCAAAAGCTGTTCTTTGTTACAATTTATGGAAGATAGTGCACAATTCATGATGTTATGATCAGTAGATGGCTAAGAAGAACAATGCACTCAACTCTTCCCAACGTCTTTGTTGACTTCATTTCAGATGAGGCATTTTTTTTTTTATTATCAAACAGATTTGATCATATTATTTGATCTGAAGCATTTGTTAATTTGTCCACAGATTTGATGAAAAGAGTAAAAAGTAAGGTATTTTCTGACAGTTTTCTTCATTTCTATTTTTCATTCGCTCTTTTGTTTTATATTTTTTTATCTTCTGAAATGTTTACTTCTTTTTATTTATATTCTCTCTTCATTTCTTTCGCGTATAACGTTTATTTCTTTTTTATGTTATTCTTTTCTTCATTAGCCTCACTTTCTTTCTTTTGAAATTATTCGGTAGTAAACCAATTGCAAAATTCCGGGCTCGCTTATTTCAAGATTGAACACCTGGGATTAGTCGTAAAAAAAAAATACATGATTTTTTGTTTCTACTTTCTTTAGGCAAGATTTCAATTTGGGGCTTTGTTTTCCAACAGAATTGCAAGACTGTAATAATAATTGCAAAGAAATGCCCCCTTAAGAAAACGGAGACAACGCAAATGTTCGAGTGTAATATAATCTAAAACTATAATTATGAGCTGTGGTCCCGTCGGAATTTGACAGGTGTTGACACTAAGATATCATTAATTTCGCGTATATATTTTTACAATTAATCATCCTATAGATATATTTATATTCAATATTGATTTACACTTATAAAATTAATAAACAAGATGAAGAAATAAGGAAGAAAGAATTAAATAACAAAGAGGGAAATAATTGTGAAAAAAGAAAGAGAGAATGTTAGGAGATATTAAAAAAGAAGAAAGAAAGGAAAAGTGGGAAATTATCAAGAAAGAAAGAGTGGGAACCTATCACGAAAGGAGGAAGAGTACGGATAGATATTAAGAAATAAGAAAAGAAAAGAGGAAAGAGGAGTTAAATGGGATTTATTAAGAACGGAAGAAAGAGTGGAAAGAAAGAATATGTGAGAAATTTCTAAGAAAGAAAAAGAAGAAAAGAAAGAGAATGGAAGTGTGTGAATTCTTAAGAAATAAAGGAAAAGTTCGAAATATATTAAGTAATAACGAAAGCAAAAACAAAGAAAATCAATTAAGAAAAAGAATAAAAAAACAAGGGAGCTATTAAGGTATCAGGATCACATACCGAATCATGCCAGATATCGTTTGCAATGCATGTCTCGCATATAAATTGTTTAATAGGATGGAAAGTTTGTTTTATTTAAATCAAATCATGAATAGCCGGGTATTGAACTCACACTCTTTGAGGCAGTGGAGAACTTTCAGAGGGAAACTAACAGGAGATAACTGATAACTGACATCCATTAAACATGGCACGTGGAACTAGAACAGTCTACCCCAGTGAGTGAAATAAAGGGTTCAGTTCGACTTTCCAACCACCTGAAGAAGGCCGGAGCGTACAACGACCGTAACGTTGCAATAAATATGGCAACAAAGATGAGGACAATAGTCTAACTAATGTACATAATACCTCATCTCAGAAATATAGACAGATACTGAAAGGCCGAAACGTTGTAATAAATATGGCGACAAAGATGAGGACAATAGTCTAAATAATGTACATAATAACTCATCTCAGAAATATAGACAGATACTGAAAGCCTGAAACGTTGTAATAAATATGGCGACAAAGATGAGGACAATAGTCTAAATAATGTACATTATAGCTCATCTCAGAAATATAGACAGATACTAAAAGGCCGAAACTTTGTAATAAATATGGCGACAAAGATGAGGACAATAGTCTAAATAATGTACATAATACCTCATCTCAGAAATATAGGCAGATACTGAAGGCTCTTTGTTAACCTATATTACAGTTATAAAAACAATTACTATTCTTTACAATAATAATTTTTCATGTTAGTTTATAAAAATCATAATTGCCATGGTGTGTTATTAGTACTTAAGGGATATCAACAAATATAATATTAAAGATTTTAGCAAGAAAAGACGAGTATTATTAAGAATGCTTTATCGTATCTTATAACTGAATGCCTAATTAGAAAAATTAAAGAACTATGATTTTATTTAAAGGCATATAAATGATGTAAGGAATTATTATTAATTTGTATATTTACTAAGTATAGCGATGAAAGTCGGGGTTCGAAAATTATATATATATATATCCTCATAATATGCACTTTTTTCCCCTTACGCTCGTACAAAACTTTATTCATTAACTGTCTACCTTGAGTGAATTCTGGGCCAAGTGTACAGTGAATATTTAGTACAAGAATATACTTTAAATTACTATTTTTAATCAATATTCATCTCGCTTTAGGTTAAAATATTTTTTTTTTTTTCATATAACGGGACTATCACGTTGTAAATATCATTGAAATATGTTGCAAAATATTGATAGAGTCGCAGTATATAGAATCAAGGTGTCATTTTAAATTAACACCAACAGGGTATAGGTTAATACAATATATGTGAAAAAAAAAAGTTCCGTGCGTCTTCTATTTATGAAAAGCAGACTGATCATGAACACATACGTGCGTCTTCTATTTATGAAAAGCAGACTGATCATGAACACATACGGTAGGAACTAGACATATTTTTAATTCAATTTTATTTTAATTTCTAACTCACTTTTTCAAAAATACTCAAATCTCTTAAAATTTCTAATATAAGAAATAAACACAACTTTGATATTTAACATTATAATTGAAATGTCGTGTTATTAGCGATTTAGGAATATAAATATATATAAAATGAAAGATTCTATAATGAAAAAAGACATATTATTGAGAATGCTATATCTTCTCTTATATCTACAGTTCTATACAAATGTGGTAAAAACTGCCTAGGTGAACATAAACAGAAGTATTTTTCAAGTAGATACATTTCCCTTTAGGTTTCATAGTAGATATAAAAATATTTAATTGTATGTTGCCGATTTTTAAAAATTCTAATAAGATTAAATTTGTTTCTTAATCAACGTAACAGTGAAAACTTTGAGATATTCGCCATTTTAAAACTGAACTGAACATGTTGCTGAAAAAAAAGATGAAACAAGCAGCGAAAAGAAATCAGGAATCAATGTATGCAATTCAATATAAGAAGAATGAAATCACAAGGGTACCGAATGAATAAACGGATACACTTCTACTGGAATACAGGAAGTAGATGCAATTAAACAGAATGAACTGAAACTGAAATGAAAAGAAAAATTCTCTCCGATTAGAACATTAAAAAACGGCATTTTACATACTGAGAAAAAACATTTCTTTAGTCAATTCCATAGTCTCAATTAATTTTAACACCTGTTTCACATCGTTCTACAAAATTTTTGATTCTATTTTGTTAGAAGTATCTTGTGTGAGGGAGTTTACGACTGACTATAGAGAGAGAAATACGTTATTTAAATTGTTATGTAGAAAGAGAAACAAATAAAAATCCGAAGGAGCCAAGGCAAGCGAATACAGCAAATACTTGGGGGTTTCTCTTTTCGACTCTTTAAGCTTCTGCGACGGCTGTTTAGGAACATGTGGACCAATGGTGGAAAATGACACCTTTTCGATTTGTCAAAATCGGCCGCTTTCCTTGAATAACCGCATTGAGATTGGGGAGTTGGTCGCAATACTTCGTTGCTGTTATTTCTCACCGACTAAGAGAATAACAAAAATAATTATCCCTCTACGATCCAACCAAACGGACAACAACACGTCCGTTGGATGCAAACCAGATTTAGGCACGGAATCTGTACATTCACAGATTTGTTTCCAGCTCATAAACCATCAAATCATCTGTGACATTTCCGTCTAAGAGCGTCTCGATTTCATGATTTAGCAGCCAAGAAATCGCGACAGAAACACGTTCGAGATTGTTCTGTTGGGTCAGAGAATGTGGCACCCACGTGTGTCGAGTTTGGAAACAAACCTAATTCTCTTGAAATGGCGCAATACAGTTAAGATATCGATTTTCAAATTCTTAATAATATATCCATCGAAATTTTTAGTCTATTTTTTACGATGACAAGCAGTACGTCTTCATCGACTTTGGAAGTTCGCCCGGAGCATGGTTGATTATTTACGTTAAAATCACCTTGAAGAAATTTGCGATAACACATTTTGACTGCCCGAAGTGGTGAAACACAATCCTAATAAACGTTCTGAATGTTTCTTTCTCGCAGTTACGATGCTTATTTCTTTTTAAAAAAATCACAGAGCATAAAATATGGCGAAGATGCGGATTTTCTTCCTCACTTTTCAAGGCATTAATTTAAAACAGTAACATTCAACAAAGTCTGACTCGCAACTGAACGATACGAGGTTTCAACTAGAACACATCAGAAATCGGTACGAAAACAAACGCCAGTTTAAGTGTAACCATTTTATATTAACTGTTAAATTCGGGCACAGATGTTGCAATGACATGATAGACAATTTTGTCAGGAATCCCCCCTATGTGCTATGATAGGTTGCAGAAAAATAGGAAACAGGTGTGTTTCCGCAGTTTTCCTCTGGCTCCGAATAATTAGATCACATCCATTGCCCATTATTAAATATGTTTTTGCATGGTACCTTTTTAATTCAATGGGCCAAAATTTGGTGTGTTATCTTCAGCCATTAACCAAATTTACATCCTCTAGTCGATGTCATAACTTAGCATCGATGACGTCCGTATGCCACGTCTTGCTAAATGGTAATCCGGAATTTAGCCTCGGGGCCACATACGCTTTTGAATTCAGAGACGTCTTTCTGCAAGACTGATTGTTACCCATGATTAGAGGGTACAGTCTGCCTTACTATTTAACACATAGTATCATTGAGAGAAGAAATCATATATACTTTTACCAATGGTATTTGCGCTCAGGTGAATATAAAGAAAAACGGCAGGAAGTTTTATACGACTCTCCGAGTGGCTATCCATTTTATCACGCGCACATCCAAAAAATATTGAAAAATAGATAAAAGACCAAAAGGTATATTCGAAATGAGTGTCATAATGATAGATTTTATAAAAAAATAACTATATGTGCATGACCTACAGGAAAGTATTCTGGTGTCTTCCTAAACTAAACAAGTAAAGAAATATTTTTTTGCATGAAAGAATATCTATGACGTAAGAAATTTCGATTATTTCGTATATTTAGTGAGTAAATGGATGAAAGTCGAGGGTCAATCATTATTTATCCTATATATGGTCAAAATATGCACCTACATCTTTTTTCTTACGCCAAGATAAAAAAAAAAACTTTACTCATTGGCCATGTGCCTTGATTGAATCTTAAGCCTTCTATACAGGGAACATTTACTAGAAAAATATTTTAAAAGATTGTCTTTTAAATAATATAAATCTGGCCTCAGATTAAAATAATATTTTTTTATACAACTGAACTATAAGTTTGTATAGTTAACTGAAGTATGATGCAAAATATTGAAATAGCCGCAGTATATAGAAACAAGGTGTCATTTTAATCCGACACCGGCACGCGAAATCGACTGTTTTTTGCGATATACAGCAACCTTTAGGGTCCACCGTATGTTTTTTTTTTTCCTGATTTGCCTATACATTTTTGGGCCAACTTTGTGTATATATATATATATATATATATATATATATATATATATATATATATATATATATTGTCATATGCCCCAGTCGACGAATGGATTTATAAGGCGATCATACGCCGACTAGGAGATATATACATTCTCACACCTGTGGAGAGATACGAGCTATCTCTCCCAGATCGTGACAATGGACAATTGGTAAACAAAAATATTTTTAAGACAACTGTTCAATTGGGATAATCGAACAGTAATCTTTCCCAGGTCTGCTTCGTTCTCAACACGAATACTGATCCGCAATACAAGGATGAACTATAAGGCTTAGCGATTTTTGATACAAGAGTTTTAATATGTACAAATATACAAATAAGAAAATAAAAGAACAGATAAGTATGAGTTAAAACATCCGACGACCAGATCTCAAGACTTACGTTGGGATATCAAAATTCGCCTAAATCCAAATGGATTCAACTAAACCCGAACATACAAAAATATAAGTATGAATTATTATGAATTGAATGCAGAAGCCAATGCATACACAAAAGAGATGGGATAGGAGTTACAATTATAGTTTTGACATGTAGAAAGGTGTTTGCAAGAACATAATATTCATGGATGTATGTATATCTTTCTACTACGGGTTCAGAATATGATTACTTATCTTTTATATTCAGTTCTCTTTTTTTATCATTCTCTTTGCTTTTCTTTTCTCGACACAAACACAATTTCACACACTGTCCGGCTGTAACAGAGGTATACACTTTCTTCCTCTCTTTGTTTTGCCTTTTTCTTTCCTTCCTTTTTCTTCTGTAGACAGTTTGGTTTTCAAACCAGACTCACTGCAACAGGGATGTACACTTTCTTTGGTTTTCTTCTTTCTTCCTTCCTCTTCTTTATACAATTCAGCTTATAACAGAGGTATACACTTTCTTCTCTAGATTTCCTTTTTCTTTCTTTACACAGTTCAACTTGTAACAGAGGTATACACTTTCTTCCTCTCTTTGGATATCCTTTTTTTTCTTTTCTTTACACAATTCAACTTGTAAAATAGATATATGCTTTCTTCTCTGGATTTCCTTTTTCTTTAAACGAAGGCTGAATCGTCAGCGTATAAATTTCTCTGCGTCTTCAATTTGGGGTTCTCGATCAGGAATACTTCTTGTTATATTTCTTGTCCGGAGTTGCCTGAGTTGAACTGGATAAGTTCCATCACTATCAAATGAGTCTTATCTTTCCGTTCATATACTATCAGGGCTTCGACTTCAGGTCTTGCTTCTTCAAAGTCAAGATAGTAACTGATTCTCGAGTGAATCTCTGACTATCACGTGCCTTAAGTTTTGGCGCGAACTCCAGCTTACATCAGTCCCCTGTCTAGCTTCTGTCTAGACATTTGTCGCTACGGGAAATTGGTCAGTCAACCTTTTGATCTGCCTTCCCAAAATGTCATAAGGTCGTGACCTTTATTCTGTTCCTAGACGGAAATTAACCTTAATATATGCGTGTATGCGTGTATATGCTATCTGCTTTCGTCAATATATATATATATATATATATATATATATATATATATATATATATATATATAATCACCTTGCATAATAATCAAAAAAGCAGATAAAACCAACATCTTCATTATCTTTTTTCCGACTGAAAAAAAAAAAAAAATTAGCAAATATTCAACGAGCACACAAAATTCAAAAGAATCAACAAAAAATCAAACCAACCAACTAAAATAACAACTCAACAAACTAATCACTGCTAACAATGCTGAACTGGACAGTTTAAAATAATGAAAAATCGTTCCCGATTATAGGCCTGGCTATATATGTAGCACTTTAATAACACACAAACATCCTCTCCACCCCATTATTTCACAAATTTACACTCTTATATATTAATTAGCAAAAACGATCAATCAACTTATCACACCATATCTCCTTAGCAAATACAGCATAAAATCAACTCTCGGGCAATCCAAATTCTAAAAAATGAAGAACATGTCAATGAAAGCATAGCCTCACTCGATGTTGAAAACTTATTTATTAATATTCTGTTCGCGAAACTATTGAGATCATTATAAATAAAAAAAACAAATACCACAATCCATCTATATCCCCCACTTGAAATTATTTTAAATCAATATACAGCAATATTAAGTAACCTTGTAAATGAATTGAACATTGTCCAACGTACAATAGAATTGACTAATGAAACAATGTGTTATCTTTCCTCGATATCATGTTAAATCGAATTGTAAATTATCTAAACCTAAGTCTCTATCAAAATTCCACCAGTAAATATGAACTCATACACGTCTATTTTTTAATCGAGTTCACCCCATGCAAAACAATAAAGCCACTGAGGTTTATCGGATGTTTAAGAGTTAGAAACAAAAACATTGCTGAGGGAAGCGAACAAAAGAAGAGTAATCATGAATACAGTAGATGGCGATTGACTCTGAATTAAAATTTTTGCAGATTAAAATTGACGGGAAAGCATGGAAGCCAGAATGGAATTCTACAAGCTAAAACTGCAAGAAAAGAAACTGTTAGCATAGAATTTACAGTTACATCTATCCAATTCAACTGTAAATTGGTGAGACCTCGTCACCTGTCTAGTACTGCGCTTAAATTCAAAGAATCTGTGTGTACCATACTGAAGAGCGATATTTATTCTGTTATGTACACAGAAATGTGGCACAAGGCCGATGTGGGGATTGGGGAAAAGGACGGTCTTCTTCTGTCTTAACTATAACTTAGCTAGCCACAAACACTGACCCAATCATTCAAACAATATTCCTTACACCAAAACAACACATTCTTATGTACCTTTCTTACTGCATTCACCATAATACCTCATTGTCTCTATGAAAATACTAACTAGTCCCCATATTTACAATTCATTGTCTGTGGGAGGAGGGGAATAAAACAACCATACTGAAGAGCTCACCTGAGCAATCACCATGAACATATTTATAGAAAAAGGCGCAGGGATGCAACCTTACAGCGGTGGGGAAGATCAGGACCAGTAATATTGCTGATTCTTCAGTGGATTGTATCATGAAGCTCTAGATATATGGCAAGAGCAACAGAACATATGTGGCAGCAATATTCTAAGCATGAACATATAGTATACTTATAGATATGTAAGATAACAACCTGGAGAGAAAAAAATCTCGCGCACAAGACAGTAAACTAACTTTCTTAGCATCTGACTTAGAAATGG
Source organism: Acanthosepion pharaonis (assembly GCA_903632075.3). Classification (NCBI taxonomy): domain Eukaryota; kingdom Metazoa; phylum Mollusca; class Cephalopoda; order Sepiida; family Sepiidae; genus Acanthosepion; species Acanthosepion pharaonis. Next base: position 2,492,550 of record CAHIKZ030000291.1, read on the forward strand.
ATTCAATATAATCCTTCGACTTCCTGTCTGCCGGCAGCATTTGCCTAAGAAGGCGCAACAAGTCACTCTTCTGGAATTTAGCATCAGCCATGCTGATTGAAAGCAGAGCGGCTCTCTCAGATGTTTATTAAAGAGTAGTTTAGTTTTGGAGGCGTCAAAATTAACAAGCCATCATTTGCCACAGATAACAACAGACTAAAAGACATTTTGGATATCAGTTGCCATTTTGACCTTGTCAAGCTCATCATACATTTTTCCTAGTGAGACAGGAGTAATTTTTTGTGTAATCAGCGTAGATACTAAACTGACTTATATGGCCATTGAGAAGGTCATTAATGAAATTTAAAAACCTAGGATGGAGCCCTGTGGGACACTGATATTAACACAAACGGAACTAGGAGAGTGGCCGCTCAGGATTACTTTTATTCACGATTTGATAGGAAAGAAACGATCAGTCCAAAAATTTGTCCGGAGACACCGTAACTTTTCAACTTGTGGGGAATACGTGCATGCCAAACCCTGTCAAAAATATTCGGTGTTCAATGCTACAGCCTGGACTTCACCATTCTTTACTAGAGCTTGATATGTTGTTTCCGCAATTATCGTCAGTACCTCAGCAGTTGAACTGGAGAAAAGAAAACCCTGTGATCTGATATGCTTAACCAAGTCATCACTGATCAGGGACACTAAGAGTTCCCCCAAAATAGATAGAAGGCGAACGGGCCGATAGTTGGAAGTTCGCTCGATTTCTTAAAAATGGGAACATCAAATGAGGACTTCCAGAAGAGAGAAAATCAAGAGGCAACGAGACATATGTTATACAGTTCAGAGAGAACAGGAGTCAGTTTGGGAGAACACTTCTTAATGACTATTACAGCGATATCATCAGGTCCATATGCTTTTTAGGGCTCTAGGTTAGAAATGATAACATAAACCGTAGACAGAGTTATATACATATCACTCAACAGAGACTCAATTCTAGGTGAGAAGTTATGCGGGCATAATCAAGATGTGGCAAGGGTAGAGTTTAAGGAGAATTTACGGGCGAAACGTTCAGCTTTCTCAACAGAAACTGCCAACACCTTAAATGGATTGAAGAGAGGAAGAACAGAGACCTTAAACTTATTCAATTCACAATTACAAAAACGCGACTAATAACAGTATAAGTGCAAAATAAAATTAGGAATATTTATTATTTTCATATTAATAATACATTCATAATGATTCACCGTAAATATTTACGTGATGAAGAGAAATACATTGATATTACTGTCATCTAGCATCCTAATTACTCAATTCATAATGCGTAAAAGAAGGTTTGTCGCATACAAAACATTAGAAAAGTAAAAGATATAAATGAAAACCACAGGTGTTGATAGGTCAGACTATTGTCCGGTTCACACACCTCCTCATTCATTTGAACTGAACTAGAAGTTTATTCATTGTTTCATTTTTGGAATTGGGTTTCTCTCTCACTCCCAGTAACCTTTTGCGTTTTAGCGGCATTATCACCTTGCCAGTGACCTCTTGCGTTTTACTGGCATTATCACCTTGCCAGTAACCGCTTGCGTTATAGCGGCATTATCACCTTGCCAATAACCTCTTGGATTTTAGCGGCATTATCACCTAGCGAGTGACCTCTTGCATTTTAGCGGCATTATCACCTCGACAGTGACCTCTTGCGTTTTACTGACATTATCACCTTGCCAGTAACCTCTTGCGTTTTAGCGGCATTATCACCTTGCCAGTGACCTCTTGCGTTTTACTGGCATTATCACCTTGCCAGAAACCTCTTGCGTTATAGCGGCATTATCACCTTGCCAATAACCTCTTGCGTTATAGCGGCATTATCACCTTGCCAATACACTCTTGTGTTTTACTGGCATTTTCACCTCTTGCGTTTCAGCGGCATTATCACCTTGCCAGTAACCTCTTGTGTTTTAGCGGCACTATCACCTAGCCAGTGACCTCTTGCGTTTTACTGGCATTATCACCTTGCCAGTAACCTCTTGCATTTAAGCGGCATTATCACCTTGCCAGTAACTTCTTGCATTTTAGCGGCATTATCACCTTAACAGTGACCTCTTGCGTTTCAGCGGCATTATCACCTTGCCAGTAACCTCTTGCGTTTTAGCGGCATTATCACCTTGCCAGTAACCTCTTGCGTTTTAGCATAATTATCACCTTGCCAGTAACCTCTTGTGTTTTACTGGCATTATCACCTTGACAGTGACCTCTTGCGTTTCAGCGGCATTATCACCTTGCCAGTAACCTCTTGTGTTTTACTGGCATTATCACCTTGCCAGTAACCTCTTGCGTTCTAGCGGCATTATCACCTTGCCAGTAACCTCTTGCGTTATAGCGGCATTATTACCTAGCCAGTGACATCTTGCATTTAACTGTCATTATCACCTTGCTAGTAACCTCCCGCGTTTAAACGGCATTATTATCTTGTTTGAGATGAATTGATTAAAATAATAAAAAGGTGTGTCACTGTAATATGTATATAATAAATTGGCAAAACCAGGTAGAAGCTTATGAAACTCTATTAGACTATGTCAGCTTCAGCGCTGAAAACGTTATAATTATTGTAATGTATAGTTACAAGCTAGGAACGTCTTATGTATTCGTTTATTACAACAATGTAAATAATCTTGATAAAAATGCTGCCTAAGAAATCAGTTATAGCCTCAACTGAATTGAATTGTACAGTATTCTCAGCATTCTTCTATAGATCAACATCTCTGTTCTCCAAGTCTCCTTTTCATCTCTGAGGAAAATGCATTTACGCTTTTTACATTGTTCGGACTTTTTTCCTCATCCTTCTTTGGATATTCACGATGTTTTGACCGTTCTACGCTCCAGCCTTCTTCAGCTGATTTTAATTTCAGACCGAACCCTTTATTTCGCCCACCGGCGTTGATTGTTCTAGTCCTACGAGCCATGACCATACACCATGTCTTTTAATAATTGAGGATTAGTCCTTTTCTCACCCTCTACCATTAATAGACTATCAAGGAAGTCCTGCAAATCCTTTCTTTATCTATCATTAGCACAGTTTCATCTGCGTAACTTATCTTATTGAGAAGCTTCTTAAATCGTGATGAGACTTGGTATCTTAGCATTTCCATATTGTAAGATTTAAAAAATTCTGGTAAAAATCCTGTTCTATTTTCGCTTCCTATGCAGGCATTTTGCTCTCGCTGTATATATGCTGAAATATTCTAATATATTTTGTGACGTACGGTGGCCATTAATGATTAAGTATAACTCAAGACTATGTTAACATAAAACAGTATTTAATTACGACCGCAAATAAATACTTAACAAGAACAAAGAAGTAAAAGTCAACCAAAGATAATTAATCATTTCAGTGAATACATTATTAGTAGAGCAGCTTGGCTTAAAATCTTAAAACCCAAATCATCGACACACACCAATTCGACTGGATAGTTCAACTCAATAGTTACTCAATAATCAGTAAAGTCAGTAGCCTGATATCGCTATTTTTACAACTGGCGGGAAACATATATTCATAAGTCCGGAGAGTCACGTTTGAACCTCGGTGTCGATAGATACTCATTTTCTTCCTATATGACAATAACAAAATAGCACCTTTGTTCCGTTCTTAATTAATTTGAATCCTTCAAAAATCTTACACCACTAATCATTGTGCTAATAAATATCATATACCAGACAAAAATTTCCGTTCCATACTTTTTTATGGTACGAGTTTGTTCCATCAATATTTTGTCAAATATGTTATAAAAAGAATTCAAGAATAATGATGCGCGAAATGATTTCGTTAAACAATACAGAAAGAGATTTCTTTTTGTTTCTGGTAAATTGAGTTTAAGTCAGGATAAATCAGTTAAAATTTCCCATTTGAGAAAACAGCCGTATCTCCTCCCCTCACACACTCACACACTCACCACAAACACACGCACACACTATCATTGCGTTACGGTATAAATATCAATATTGAAATTATCCAATGGTCAACTTTCAATCAGCACCTGACAATTGGGTTGTGCATGAAACTCAAATTTGTGTTACTGGCAAGGAAGTAAATCTATATTTATCATTAATAATTCTGTTGCTATACATTGAAAACGATTTTATTAAAACCAGCACTCAATGTGTGATATTTCATAATCACACACACACAAACACACACACCTGCATATATACATACATCTCTCTCTCTCTCTCTCTCTCTCTCTCTCTCTCTCTCTCTATATATATATATATATATATATATATATTCAAACAGGTTTGGTTTAATAATTTAGACGTATCATATAGTTTTCGTTGTGATCCTTTCAAATTCGCGGATTAAGTTTTAGAAAAATACTTTGAAATCCAGAACGCTGTATAAGTAGTAAAAAAACGAACAGTTGAAATGTTTTTAATTCACAGAAACGCATATATATATATATATATATATATATATATATATATATATATATATATATATATATAGTCAGAGACAGCTTAAACCTCTGAAGATCGTTTAGGATGAGATTGAAAGTATTTTTGGGGAAAAAAAAACTATTCGAAAGAAAATTTTGGTATTTTTCTTACTAAATCTACCAAAAACTCAATCCGCAAACTTGAAAGGATCAAAACGAAGACTAATCGACATATGCCAATTATTTAACCAAACCTGTTTCAATGAAAATACCCTGGCTAAGTATACATAATATATATATATATATATATATATATATATATATATATATATATATATATATTAGAATGTGCACCTTTTACATTATATCCTTTATATGTGCAGCTTTTACGGTATATCTTAAAACTTTATACAAAATTAATTAGCAATGTTGATGAGATTAATGACAAAATCACTTCGCTAACAAGACTTAATAAGATATTCACTTACTATCAATTCCTTGAATAATACGATCCTTATATTCTCGCTGTTGTATATTTGAGTTGTTGTCAAATTGTCGTCTTCAGGAAGCATTTTTTCCCCATATGCAGGGGAAATTGTTGAAAGTACCAGTCTTGTCATGTTCACCTGACAAAAACTCAAATAATCAACAGCTCAAATATAAGGATTGTATTATTCAAGGAATTGATAGTAAGTTAATGTCCCATTTAGTTTTGTTAGAGAGGTGATTTCACCACTATTCACATTAACATTGGTAATTAATTCTTTTTATAAATTCTTTTTATATATATATATATATATATATATATATATATATATATATATATATATATATATAGTGTAACAGGATGTAAAGTGTGGATGCGCGTCTGCACTGTAAATCACATTGGTATCGATATCCGGTTATAGGAAAGAAAGAGAAGGAATAAGAAAACACTAGAAAATGCATCGATGACTTCTCCTTTCGTGTTGCTTCCGTCTTATTGATATCGATTGGCACTGATTGACACCAGTCAGGAACCAGTCAACCTTGTACTTGTCATTCTTTATTCTTTTTCACGGATTCTAACCCCTCCCCTCCCCCTACACACATGCTAACATGTAAGTAAAGAGAAGGAAAAAGAGACAAAGAATTCGACCTTGTACTCAATGTGTCGATAACCCTGTCTAGAGAACAGATATCTTGTTGAGTTGAGTCATGAAGAAGAGACGAGACTGGAATCAGCAATTGATCTAAAAAGAAAACATCGAGCAACTTTGATATATATTGGCGGGTTGTGTGCATCTGTGTGTGAGTGTGACTGTGACTGTTGGCGAGTATGTGTGTGTGTGTGCTTTTGTGTGTGTTCATGTGTAAAATATGATATCTTCTATACCATATGAGTATTGTTTACTATAATGTTTTTTTCTTTTCTCTGTTGGCAGCATTTAATGTTATCCTTTTCCACAGCTCTGTAATCGACAACGAAGCGACATAGCATCAGTGAAATCAATCAGAATTTTGAAAACTTTCGAATAATTAAATATTCTGATGGTCGTACGTGTCTCCGCATTTCTAAATATTGAAACCAGAATTAAAATTACCTTTCTACAATTACAACCATAAGTAATATTTATAGGAAGTAGTCACCACCGACAATCCCTTTCTTCCTTAATTTTCAATGCGTCCCAACAATAATATCATCAGTAATATTCTTCATTCTTTTTCTCTTTTGTTCCCACACAGGACCTAGGCGATCATGGCTCTCTACAATTGCCTGTCATTTTTAGATCTTAATAAATTTTGTCTTAGTGTAATTTCTCCTAAAAGCTGTTTTGCCATCCATTTAATCTAGCTCACTAATTAGTTATACGTTGTTTTCCTGTTGGACCCCAATTCTGTTGCTTCAAGTCTCTCCATCTTTGAGTGGATAGTCCAGCAATCATTGCCATATAGAAAGACTGATCTCATATGACAGTTTAGTACTCTTTTCTTAGTTTATAGTCAAGTTTTTCTATTTCTTCATCCTCTCCATATATTTTGGAATGTCTTTTCGGCTATGTCAATTCGCCATCAAATTTCAGTGTCGTACTTTCGGTTCTCTGTTAAAAAATCACTTCCTAGATATTGAAATTTCCTCACTTGTTGTGATTTTACATTCTCTGATTTGCAATTCTCACTTTGTCACTCAACCTTTTGTTAACAACCATGAATTCTATCTTCCTGCAGTTGATGTTTATTCATTTTCTTTCATTAATTTCTGTGGGAGTTTTTGTAGTTTGCTTTCTAGAAATCTTAATAAAAGTAATGTGTTGATATTAAGATTTCTCGGATACGCAGACCGCGTAATATACAAGGTTTAAAAGAAAAGTGAGCTAGCCCAAATAACTTGACTCACTTTATACTCCACCAATAGAAGGTTAACCAATCAGAAGACGTAGAATATTCAATCCGTCGTGTATAAAGGCGGCCATTTTGTTTACTCTATCCGAATGTCCAGTGCTAGCTTGTAAGACGAAGCGGAACAGAAGGAAGAACTACGCTCTGCTATTTTACCGGGATGTCCACTGCTAACCTGAACAACGTTTTCCTACTGTCTTCGAAATATTCACTGCTAACCTCTGGATTCTATACTCAAAGACGACCGTCATCATGAACAAAAAATGGGGCGTACATTTCAATTAGTAAATTGAAGAAATAAAAATTTGAGATTAAAAATAAATTCACGAATACTTTATAAGCACACACACACACACACACACACACACATATATATATATATATATATATATATATATATATATATATATATACTATGGGAATAAGAAATATTCGTACACAAATAAAATTTTAATTTATTGTATTTCCAACTAATGAACAAACATACTTTTCATATAATTAATTGTACACAGATGAATAAATAATAAATATGTGGAAAATATGATATTCAATGAAAGAAAGATGGTTATTGACAGGACTATAATTCGAAGATATTTGAAATCAATTTTATTATTTCTTAGATTTTCTGAAATGAAATCGTAAAATCTATGATGAAAATAATAAAATGAGAAAATAAAACAATTATATTTAATGATATTCATATTTACATACATAACTCTTAATTTATTTATGAATAAATATATTTTATTTATTATTTTACTAAAAATAAATCTAAGGAATAAAATCGATTCATTCATTACATCTACTTTTATGTCTCAGTGATGTCCCTTGTCTTTAAGCTGCGATCTGTAGAAGTATTTGTAGTTTTCAACACTGTGTCATCTGCATATCTTATGTTGTTAAGATTGTGACAGCCAATAATGAATCTTTGTCGGACATCGAATTCCCTTAGAATTGTCCTGTTCTATAAGTTCGGTGATAAGACATATCCTAGTCTTGTACGGCTATACATTTTTGTTTATCTGCTGAACTTATTTTCTAACTGTATAGGTGCTTCATTAATCTAATACAAAAATATATCAAGCTTGATGAGCAGTTACAAATCAGTAGTAAACGTTTCGGCTGTTGTACGCTCCGGCCTTTTTAGGTGGTTGGAATGTCGAACTGAACCCTTTATTTCGCTTACTGGGATAGACTTTTCTAGTTCCACGTGCCATGTTTAATGGATGTCAGTTATCTCCTGTTAATTTCCCACTGAAAGTTCTCCACTGCCTTAGCCGGGTATTGAACTCATACTCTTTGGGTCCTCTCACTGGATCTAACTAACGCCTTTATCCACTGTGCCCTGTGTCCTTAAGAATATTCTCTTCTTTTAATACGACATCAGCGATGTCCTCCAAGAAATAAACGAAGAAAACTTTTTTTTCACAGGAGAGAATGTATATGCAACTATCACGTTCAAAATGAAGCGGAACCAACAGAAAATAAACAAACATGTCCTCCCTTCCTAGGTAGGAGAGTGCAGAGGAAGCGTGCGGCATTTGTTTATATTTATCCCCTCTCCTTTACCTTCGTTTTTCTTTCTTTTTATGTGCAATGTCTTTTCAGTAAGTTGACGATCATGGCTCTCCAACTCACTCTATCCATTGCAGCACTGAACAAGTTCCTTCCTTCGGCTATCTCTCTCAGACCATGGTCAGTCATTCACCTGCTCAAGCCCGCCAGGAATGTCACACGCTGCTTTCCCTTGTGTCTCTTTCTCTCTATTCAACCCGTGAGTATCAGATTCACCAGACTCTCTTTCCTCATTACGTGTCCCAGAAACTTCAGCTGCCTCTTCCTGATGTTAAGCATGAGCCTCCTCCTTGTCTGCATCCTCTCCAAAAACTCATCGTTGCTCACACGCTCGGTCCACGAAATCCTCTGCATCCTTCTGTAGAACACCATAACTGTCGCCTCAAGTCTCTTCAACATTGAGGAAATCGTCGCAAAGAAGGACACCTGTCACAGCTCAGTGCCCTTTTCTTTGTAGCCAAAGAAATCCTCCTGTCTTGGAATATTCTGTCGAGCTTTTGGAATGCGTCCTTGACCATTCCAATACGTCTACAGTTCTCTGTGTCGCACTTACTGTCCTCTGTCAAAACGCTTCCCAGTTATTTAAACTTCCGCGTCTGTTTGAGTCTAGTGTCCTCGACCTGCAAATTGCAGTTCGGTCTCATCCTCTTACTGATGACCATGCATCCCGTATTCTTGTAGTTTATGCTTAGTCCCTTCTTCTCACGCTCCGTTGCTATCTTCTGTCGGAGATTTTGTAGTTTCTTTTCCTTGATTGCTATCAGTACTGTGTCATCTGCGTACCTTATGTTGTTAAGGTAAGCTGCCAGTATACGTTCTTGATTTTTCTGATATCTTTCCCGAATATATATATATATATATATATATATATATATATATATATATATATATATATATATAAGACTAACTGTTTTTCTCAAACCTGGCATTAAAACGTGGTCGATGGAAATAGACATAAAATAAACATATATGTATACATTCTCATATATACAGAGTGTTGGGTTTTTCTCGGCTATTTATATATACGGGTCAGTGAAGGCATTGTGGGACGTCCATTCTGGTGGTTATTTTGTTGGGAGTGGTTTATTTATTTGAGTTAATTTATTTTACTTGTTCTTATTTATTTTTATATATCTATTTATTCTTTTCGCTTTTCGATGTTTTATTAACGTAGTAAAATTTTAAAGATTTATTTAGGTCATTTATTTAATAGTTTGTTTTGGTCTGGGAAGATAATTAAAGCTATGTTTTCGTTCACATTTTGCATTAATTAACTGTTATTTTGGCGGGAAGCAGTTTTTAATTTTGTTTATCATTTGATTTATTTATTTGGATTGATTATTTTTAGTTGTTTTTGCTTATTTATTTTTATTTTTTAGTTGTTCTAACGGTTATTTTAGCGGGGCGGTTTATTAATTTGTTTATTTATTTGTATTAATTTATTTTACTTGTTTTTTTGTTATTTATTTTTTATTTTGTATATTCTATTTACTCTTTTCGGTTTTCGATTTTTGAGTAATGCAGTAAATATTTTTGGGGTCATTATATAGCAGTTATAGCTACCTTTTCTTGCAATCTTTGGATTGATTGTTGTAATCTATGCTAAGGGTTATTTTGCTGGATTAGTTTGATAATTTTTTAATTATTTACATTATTATTTATTTGGGATGGTTATTTTTCCTCATATTTATTTATTCTATTCTAACGGAAGTGGTCTGTTAATTTTTTTAATTTGGATTAATTTATTTTAATTGGTGTTTATTATTATTTTGTTATTTTTATTTATTTTTTCAGTTTTCGATTTTTAAGTAACGCAGTAGAAACTTGTTTTCATATCTGCATTTTAAGATGAGCTCAGATCATTTATTTAGTAATTTATTTTGGTCTGGGAAGGTAATAATAACTATTTTTTCCTCCAAGCAAATTTTGCATGTTTTGTATTTATTTTTTTCGGCTGATGATATTTTACTTATCTTCCATGATATTTTTGGTGTGATTTGCGTTTTGTTTTTAATTTCCCAGATATACTTAGAAAGCATTGTGCTGTTCCCTTATTTACTATATGTGAAATATGTTTTGTGTGCATAATTTTAGTTTATTACGTTGTTTTGTAAGCAATAACCGTTTAATGAATAATCATTCATCATGCTGCAGTTAGAAGTGGGTTTATTTAGTTCGTGTAGCTTGTTGATAGTTTTCCTGTTGTGCTTTTTATTATTTGTGCCATGTTCTCGGTGCAACTGTAGATGTTCTTAATTCCGACAAGTGTTTGTGCAAGAGTCTGAAGAATTATGAGTTTGGCGTATTTCGTACAGAAAACGTTAAATTTTTAATTTCTCTCTGCCGTGCGCTGACGGCGTAGGGGTAGAATCTCTGACTGATACCATATCGGTTGTGTTTCAATTCCGGCTTGATGCACTGAGACATCTAGCCACACTGATGAGCTGTGATACAGCGAATCAGTCTGTTTGTAGATGACTATATGTATTACATAAGTGGATATTTTTTCGTTTGAAATCATATAGTTATAGTTTGGTATGGCCGTATGTGTTTTTATTTTAACTTTACAATATGTTTCATTTCCTCTGACACACACACACACACACACACACACACACACACACACACTCACACTCACACACACTCACTCACTCACTCATATATATATATATATATATATATATATATATATGGATGTAGACATTTCTTTTAGCATTAAGGGTGGAATAGTGAAAATAATAGAAGCTTTTAAAAGTATTTTAATTCCTTTATGTAAATTAGTAATATTTTATTACTACATCCGCAACATTTAATGTTAGCAAATCTCATAAATGCAGTAATTAATTTTGAATTAACAATTTCATTTGTTGATGAAAATTAAAATTTGTCGATATTGTGTAACAACAAAACCAATGACAACCAAAAATGAAAGATGTTCAGATAATTTAGCTAGAAAAATGATCTCATTATAAAATAAATTCCATTATCATCATCATCATTATCATCATTTTTTTTGCGGGGGGGGGGAGTTGATGTTGTCTGTAAACATTTCTCTTTTTACTATCACTCCCATTCCCTGTTTACAAAAGCTCATTAACCATAATCATAATCGGTCTAATCATAGGTATCGACTAAAGATGTATATCCAAAATACTTTCAAAGCACTCGACTATACTTAATATTTCAGACACAATTCTAAAAGAAAAGCATACAAAACTTACATTATAGAATAATAATAATAATAATAGTAAAGAGAAGAGGAAGAAAATGATGATGATGAAGAAGAAACACTATTTAATGGAACATAGACATTCATACAAGCACCCAGTAACTATTGCCACATTGAACTAATTACAACGACATGAAAAAAAATTATGGAAATTATCAAAATCATTAGATGAGTAAAAAAATAATTGTGAAGTTGTTCATTGAAATATATGGGTGAAATAAACAAAAAGTAAAAAAAAGAAATAGTCCACAAACAGTTCTTTCAAAATAATTTATCTGGCGAAGTGATTATACGGAGAATTAATTTAAAATAAAATTTTGATCTTACAAATTGTACCACTGTAAAAAAATAGAAATTAATTTATTAAAACGAATTTGTATTGAAATCGCTCTAATTGATGCTAACTCTACAATTAATATGAAACCCTTTTTTACTGCCTACTTTCATTCTATATATAAATATTTATATTGCTAAATTAGTAAAATTTCAAACAATCAGAATCACATCAAAGAATTGAATGAAAATGATTAACTTGCTAAATAACAACAACAACAACAACAACAACAACAACAATAATAATAATGATAGTAACAGAAATCAACAAAAAAAAAAACAATGATAATCATAATCTCGATATTTCTGACAAAGTGTTTATAATGAAATCTCGCGTGACACGACTTCTCGTCTACAGTCAATTTCCTAGCGACATGGCGTAGCTTCCCTTTGTGTTTTCTCCAAATATTTCCATGGCAATTGTTCTGATGAGCGTTTCTCCGTAGTACCTCATCTGCCTGTATTTAATTGTAATATTAGATTGGCAACTAGATTTCACCATTTTAATGTTTGAACTTGCTAGATGCAACCGTCACTTGTATTTTGATAGGTTCTTTTCACGAGGCTTCTGTTTTCATGTTTCCGTGATGCATGGAATCTTCCAAAATATAAATGCAACGTCAATCGCCATTTCTTCTTCACCCTGTTCCATTATTATCCCTTACGTCATTGGAGCAACAACACACACACACACACACACACACACACACATATATATATATATATATATATATATATATATATATATATATATATATATATACATCCCCGAAAAGATAAAAATCTGGCGAGTATTTTAGAGGGCTAAGCGCGAATTAGTAAATGACAATGACTGCTACTGCTGATGATGTAAAGTTCTTTTTTTCTCTGAGGCACTGGCGTGTTTATTAAAAATAAAATACGTAAAAAATCAACTTCCTCTATACCGAGAGCTGATAGCTTTGATCCTGGATTGAGGCAATCGGATGTCTAGCCACACTGATGAGATGTGATCCAGCGAATCACTCTGTCTGTGAATATATATATATATATATATATATATATATATATATATATATATATATATATATATACACACACACAATTCAAAAATTACCTAATTTCGGGAAAATATATATATATATATATAAATATATATATATATATATATATATATATATATATATATATATACTACGTGTAGGTGGAACCCATCAGCCTGAGAAGGCAGTCCATTTCTCTGAAATACTATAGAAGTAAATGCAGACAGATAATCCTGAGGGGAGTCCTGAAGTCGGTTGACTATCAACATTGACAAGTTTCCGGCAAATATTCATCTCTCTCTCTCTCTCTGCACACACATATATATATATATATATATATATATATATATGCACGGTACTTATTGAAAAGTGCTCAATATCTGTGATGGAGTTAACATATTTAGTTGTATGGATATTAGTTTGTAAGCAAGGGTTTCAGGCTTTTACGATCATAAGACAAATAATCAAACACAATTAAGCATAAATAGAACGACTTTTTAAAAAACAAACCATTTTGTCTGATTATCATAAAAAAATATATATATATATATATATATATATATATATATATATATATATATATATGTATGTATACCCTGATAGCAAGGGTTCAAATGACTATAAACATCGGGGTTTTGGAAGTGAATCATATTCTCCGCCTCATCCTATTTGGTAGGCATTTTTGTACAGCAAGTGATCAACCAGCACACACACACACAAACACAGACACGCGCACACATGCAAACACGCCGCGCACACACACACACACACATATATATGTATGTATATAAATTTCGTTAAACTGCGCTTTCCTTGTTGACAGTCATACAATTTAAAAATTGTTTATATCGGGAGCAATCCCTATTTGTACGCAAGTATTAAATTACATTAAAGGGAAGTAACTACAGTAGATTGTTACTGGTTTTCAACGAGAGTTATATAAAAGAATGACTGATGCCGAAAGATACAATTAGTAAAATAAATAACCCAACAAAGAATAAGGAGAGTAATCACAGTATCTCGTAAGTCGTTTTTAATGAAATTTCTATAAAAGGGAAATAGCTTCCCAAATTTAGAATTATTTGAATTATATGACCCCACAGCAAATAAGAAAGTAACCGCGTTTTCTTGTCAGTTGTTTTTGACGAAAAAGAGGAACAGCTGCCGAAATAGAGAATTATAAAATTACATAACCCGGCAGCCAACAAGTGAAGTAACCCCAGCAACTTCTTGGTCGTTTATTAACGAGGCTTATATAAAAGTGGGCTTGCTGCCCAATTAAACAATTATTAAATTTCTTGACCAGGCAACAAACAAGGAGAGTAACCGCAGTATCTTGTCAGTCGTTTTTACACACACACACACACACACACACACACACACACACACACACATATATATATATATATATATATATATATATATATATGTTATTGGGGCTATCCCCTTTTTACATAAGATGGACTCGTCCAAAGTATACGTATACTGACAGAGAGAATACCTGCTGTTGAGATACATTGAGATACGTAGAGCCAGGTTGAGAGATACGGAGACAAACACAGAGTGTTCTCAGAGAATTTTACAAGAGTCCAGAGAGAGAGAGAGAGAGAGAGAGAGAGAGAGAGAGATGATTACGGCTTTACTTACAGAGACTTGTACATATACTTTCTACGAAACCGCATTCCTGGACTACAAATCTTCATTTCAAGTCTATATTCTTACGTTTAATGCACTTCTCAATTTCTGGCGTCTGTTGTTTTATTTGTGCAGGATTCCATTCACGGAATCCACAACAATATATATAATATTTTTACTGAAATTATTTCTATTTATTTTACGACCTTTCGCTCGTATACCTTCCTCTATTTACCTTTTCGGTTATATATATATATATATATATATATATATATATATATATATATATATATATATTGCAGAAAATATTTAATATATAAAATAACACTAAAATAACTGAGTTTCTTTTTTCCAGCTTTTCACTTAAGCCATTTAGCCATCTTGACACCTTTTGTTGTAAGTTTCAGTTATTCAGCTAGAATAGGAACAGGTTAAAATCGTTTTGTGTTAACCTCCCTATGTCTTCCTAACTGAGCAATTGTCTGAAATAATAATACATCTTTCAGTTCTTCAGTAATGGTACCAACATTCATATTCTGGCTTTCCTCTACAAAATCCATTCAAGAACCATCAAGAGAACGGTGAATCAATTTAAAAAAAGATGGAAAAGTAGAGATGAAAACTGCAACGGTAGGTCACAACAACAAGAGGGACCCTCAAAGATCATTTAAACTGAGTGCTAAATATATTTTTATTGCTCAAAGTAGAGTCCAATGGTGTTGCAAAAACCTTGGAGAATTCCAGTAAGATATCTTTAATCATTTTTAAGTGACAATGGTACAGAGCTTTATCTAACAATTGAACAATTTTGCTGTTACCCGATATATATATATATATATATATATATATATATATATATATATATATAATTATTTATTTAAAAATATGATTCCAACACGCTACATAAGAGATCACATGTTTCAAAACAAGAGCCGAAAACAACTTCAATATAATTATTTGAATTAAATTGAATTAAAGTACTAAGCTCTGTTCCATCTTCAAGCGAAGTTTTTTTTTGGAAATCCGAAACATGAGAACTCTTTTCTAGCATGTTGGAATCATATTTTTAAATAAATAATTATATTTATGCTCTCCTTTTTTTTATCGAGCACTATCTTTTTTAAAAATAATAACATAAATACTAAAGAACTTTGGATTATTTACCTAACGAGTTCTTTCTATTATATATATATATATATATATATATATATATATATATATATATATATATATATATATATATATATATATAATTTCATTCGTTTTGTTTATTAACCCATTCATGTTCTTGACTGCATTGGACAGTTTATTTTAATGCTACAATTTTTTGTTAGTGTTTTGTATTGCCCTTATTTATGAAGTTGGTAATTTACTTTTTTACTTGTTCAATGTTATCCAATAAATTGTAGATACATTTGAAGTTGTAGCTAATGAATATTCTGAAAATGCGTGTCAATAAGTTTTATATTTTCTATTTTTTTTCTATCATCGTTCTCTTCCATCGCGCATTAAATATTAGTATTTTTACAATACTAATTTTCATTTCTTGTTTTTGGTCTAATTTTCTAATTTCATTTTGATTCTGCTATTCTTTAATGACATTGCATATTCTTCTGTTGATGATTTAATAAATCTTTTTTCATCCAAAGACTTGTCGGTAATTCTTCTACTTATAGTTTTCGCCATAATTCTTATTAAAGATGAAAGTCTTTTCCATACCTGTTTACATATATAGGAGATTAATTCTTTAAGATGGTAGCATTACATTTCCTTTATGTTTAATTTAATATCTAAAGAATCTTGTTTTTCTTTCATTTGTATATATCAAATCCAATCTTCTTTAATTTATTTAAATGTGGCTTTCCTTAGCTTAGCATGTGCGTACGTTTCTTTTTTCTAATACTGCATATTAATTGTTATGTATTTTCTAGTTTATATAGTTGAAAATGATCCATCTTGATATCCCATTTTAACTTCAAATATATTTTCCACGCTTTGTCTCATCCATGAATCATATTGTTAAACAAAGATGATTTTTTACAGTGACTCATAATACTATTCATCTATCTGTATAAGTTCTTTTGCTATATTCAATGATTGTTAATTTTTCTCCGTGACAGATAGAATTCATTTATATTGAAGTGTATAAAATTATATTTTGCTTCTCTTTTATGTTTTAAAAATAATTTTTAAGACCTTTTCCATTGGTTTACGCTACTGTTGGTTTTTAGTTTATTTTATTAAATTCTTATTATCTTAAGTTTATTTTACATAATTTTAGCTTAAAAATTAAATTCATATTCTATATTATCCATTTTTGTATTATTTTCTGATATTATCATGTTGTAGTTTTCATATTTCCATCTGTTCATTTTATATATATTCTGTTTTATCCACATAAGTATACTATTAGAGGATATTTTCTTGTGGTGAACCCATTATACAGTTTCTGTTTCTTCTCAGTGTTCAGACAAAAATCAGCTTCTGTTTCATGCTTTTAAAATTCTCGATGTTAGTTTGAATTTGTAGTGATGCTAATTCGGTCGGATATTTTTTTCAAGAAAGAATATAGGTTTATGTTTTCCATGTTATTTTTTATATCATGAGAAAACTAGTTCACCATCGTATATATAAGGATATATATATATATATATATATATATATATATATATATATATATATATATCCTTAGAATGAACTGTTCATTTCAACTTGAGGATCCTATGTGATGAAACCTAGGTAGGTAGTACCTGGCTCATTAGGATTTACTTATTTTACTTTTGCTCTAATTAGCGTATTGAGCACCCTTCATTTTAACTTATTACTCGCTGGGATTTTTACTTTCTTTATACTAGAAATTTAAGGTTTTTCACGATCTTCTGCCCCCTTCGGAGCTTTCTGGATCTTTCTTTTTTTTTACAATTTTTTCTTCGGGTGCCGTTTTGTTTGAAAATTATGCTATCATGTTTGTCCAACCACCGAGTTTAAATAGATTTACATTATATATATATATATATATATATATATATATATATATATATATATATATATATATATATATATAGACAGACAGATACATAGATAGATAGATACATAGATAGATAGATACTTTGTATATTCTTTTCCTGATGTATATACATATTCTCAAATATGCGTATAAAAGAGATTTTTTAATTATAGTTTAGCTTTCCAGTGCACGTAAAAATTATATTTTAGAATTATTCACACATTTATACACTGTTTAATGGAGTGCGATTTTCAAAAAGGAGGTTTGTTTTCCTTGGACACTTCCGAAACTTGCAGTTGTGTTTCACGTTTTCAAAATGATTTCTTGAACATTCAAAACAATATGTTGCAAAAACTAACAAGAAAACTTGCATCGGAGAAACTAGGAAATAATTTAAATAAAGACAGGCAAACCATTTGCTATCACAGAAATATGAAATATAGAGAAATAACACCATGTTGTAGAAATACGTATGAGAACTAAAAATGAAAGAGAAACGTCATTAGTAAAATGGCATGTAGTAAAAAAAAAAGATAAAATGAAACCAGAGAGAGAAATTGTAATATATGTTGGGGGGGATAGAAAATGAAAATCATAGAATTCAAGAACGTGTTTTGATTAATGATCAAATGGAATAGAATTATTTCGCACTCTCGGCACGCTGACGAATTCCTTTCCATAACAAATATTTTCCAATTATCTCAAATTTGAAGTTGAAAACCTAACGTCACTTTCCAAATGATATATTTTTCTTTGCAAAAATACAGATTTTAGTTTATAAATATCTGCATTTTAACTGTGATGACCTTCCTGAAAGATCGAAGCGTATTGCAAAAATAAATTTTCCAATTTTGCCACTTCAATTAATTTCACCATATACAGGTTCCGACATAAAAATGTATGCACTGCCTTTGACTCTTAAAAAAAAACAAACGATTGTCTGCTTAAATACAGGTATCCGTTAATGATAATTATTTGAAGTAACGATATGTCGAATTAAAAATAAAATATATAACACAAACGTCAAACTTTTTATGTCACTTTTCTTTTACCATTATTTCTTTTGCATATACACTCACTCAATCTCTCTCTTTTCTCTCTCTCTCACACGCACACACACAGACACACACAGAGACACACACACACAAACACACACATATATATATATATATATATATATATATATATATATATAATAAAGGAGGATGTGTGTGTGTGTGTGTGTGTGTGTGTGTGTGTGCGCGCGTGTGTAACAAATGCACGGCCGCAATTTTCGACGGATTTGCATCAAAATTTACATGCACATGCTCCAAGTTAGCAGGAAGGCCAAGACCGACTTTGCATTTCCCAACTCCCATCGATAGTGGAAATAATCGATATTTTCATGCTTCTACGGCAGTTTTCATGTAGTTTGCGGTCATTTTGTACTGGCCAGAGTGAGAGCCTATAGCTGGCTGCAACGAATAGGCAGGAAGATTCTATTGGCCAGCGCGAGAGCCAACAGCTGACTGACACGAATGTTAACTAGCATGATAGCATGCAAAAATTCGATAGCTGCATTCGTCACAAGTGGAAAAAATTTAAATCTGCATGGCACTTTACTCCAGTTGGCTCATTCGCTTGTATAAACGCAACGTTGATTCTGATTCCGCAGAACTGGGTTGGGTTTGAAAAAGTATTTGTTGTTAACATTCTTTTTTCATTCGGTTTTTCCAGTTACGAGTCATTTTTTAAAGCTGATCGTTTTGTGTTCATTTTCTTTAGTTCTTTTTTCGTAACAAATGTAATGTTTAGTATAGAGCTTAGAAAAAAATCGCAGTGTGAGATAGGCAAGAATTAAGGCATGTAGCAACATCATCACGGCAAAGGCACCCTTTAAAGGAAAGGAAGGGCAAAAATATTTTAAGTCGGGACAAGCTGCTATTATATATATATATATATATATATATATATATATATATATATATATATATGAATTGGCATCAAAATGGATCGGAATGATAATATAAACAAATTGGCCCCAAAATGTATACACAATTCAGGAAAAAAAAAAAAACTGTATACATATTGTAATACTAAATTAATTCAGGTATCACGAGATTAATAAAAGTTACCTTTGTTCTCTATAATCACAACAGATGGTCAAAATGGTGGGCTTTAGTTTTTAGACATTTCCCTTGCCTTGGTGTTCTTGACAGGCTCCAGATACGGATATGCAATATAATTGGCCCTAATCTCGCATCTCGTCTATAGTCACTTTCTCACAGGCGCGCCGTCGCCTCTCTCTGTCTGTTTTACAAATACTTTCATGGCAGTTGCTCCCAGGAGCTGCATTCGCTGGTTCCCAGACTTCATGAGTTCAAGCGCCTTACGAGGCTGTCATCCCGCTCTCACCCCTTCACTGTCGAAACTCCTAAATGTAGCCGTCTCTTCTGCTCCAATAGCTTCATGTCTCGCCCGTGGAACTCCCTTCCCTATTCCAGTTTCCCTGAGAGCTATAATCTCCAGCTATTCAAATGTAATGTCAATCGATATCTCCAGTTGCCCTGATCTATCCACTACCCTTCTCCTCATCCTTTCTTCTATCACTCCTATCAGATCTTGCTCCAAAATTTCTGTAACCCCTTGCGTCCTAGTGGCTTCCTTCCCTGCTTGAGGTGAAACGCTTAAAAAAAAAGTACCGGTGAATTGCTTCAAGGGCAACGTTCACCTAATTCTTCTTGTCTAAGGGCCGCCAACGCAGTCTCGCTTTTCTGCGATGCACAACAACCTTCAGGGTCTTCTATAGCTAAAACTACGAAAGACAAGTTTTCCTTTTCCTGAAGTTGTCGGCTCTGTATATATTCATATATATGGTTCATGTCCACTTTTCAATTTTTTTTATATATATACATGTCCGTTGTTTTTATTTGCATTTTTTCGACTTTGCTAGTGACGCATGATGACGTTCACCAGCGTGTCCATCAGTCCGTTCATAAATGCACGTTGTCTACAAGAGGATAGTTTCACTACGCACACGTAACAGCCGCATTGTCATGCTCCCAGGCGTGCTCACGAACTCGCGCATAAACGCATCATTTCTAATGTAATTATGTTTGCAGTGTATATTTTTAATTATTATATATTTTTGTGTTTTCAAAATTATTACTTTTCATTTTTATTATATATATATATATATATATATATATATATATATATAATAAAAATGAAAAGTAATAATTTTTTGTATTGCGGGTCGCTGCATCCCGCCGCACAGATAACGTCTGGTGAGATGAGCTCCAGGTTGCCATTTGCACCGAATGTTGCTAATAGGGTTGTTGATTTGACCCAGTCATCCATGTTGTCAGACTCTATGATGTCTGATTGAGAGGGTTCAGCAGTGAATACATTTAGGAGTGCCTGTGAGATGTCTGCTGGGTTACGAGAGACAACATCGGAGGCTCTGTGCCATTTTCCAGGGCAGTGCTGAATGGTGAATTTGTACCTGAGGTTTTTCTCCTTTAACCTGAATAATCGGAGGTTTTGGATTTTACTACGGTCTCTATCTCCGAATAATCATTTTAGTGGTTCATGATCTGTAACCACTAGGAGATTCAGGCAACCCATTACAAAATAGGTGCATATCTGCGTTCAGCATCAATGCAGAATCTGATACCAGCAAATATCAGGCATCAACCTTCAGGGCAGCAAACTGGGGCTTTGTCGGTGGTGCATGAGCAATACTTCTGTAGAAGTAGGAAGCCCATTCCGTCTTTGCTCCAATCTGGGGCGAGGCAGGTTATTCGTTCTTTTTCAAATGTTGCAATGCCTTTTCGAACTAAGTCAACTATGACCTTCTTTGAATGCTGGAATGCATCCTCAAGGCTTTTATTCCATATAAAGTGTGAGTCTCGTTTGACGAGATCACGAAATGGAAGCATGACTGGGCTCAGTGAGTATGCCCAAGCGACTTGGTTGACCAGATCAAACTATCATCTGGCATCGGTGAGGGTTTTTGGTATTGGGAAGCTTAATATCGCCTCCAGCATGGATTTAGACGGGGTTACACCAGAGGATGTTATCTGGAGGCCCCCAAACTGCACAGTGTCTAGGCAAAATTGGAACTTTTCTCTATTGAGTACGATTCATTATTGTTTTTTTTCTATTTTCTATTTTATTTATAATATTTATTAAATTATTTTCAAAATCAATCATTTCTTTTTGTTGTTGTGGTTCATTTTGCTGATAAAAACCCGAAATTGTTTTTGCTATCATAGTTACAATCATTGTTAAGAAAATAAAATATTTTCCACATAACCAATGATTTTGTTTGAGTTGCTATTTAGAATGCAGTTTGCAAGTGAAAAACCGAAATAAATAATTTCAGTGAACTAGAGGGCCGCTCGATAGACAAGGAAATGTGTCAAAATCAACACAATCCTTAACTCAGGCTGATACAATGCATGTAGCTCTTCTGGCATTGGAAGCAAACTGTCAACATGCGAAAATTCGTTGGATAAAGAAATTAAATTATTTTAAACAAATTTTTACTTTTTACATTGAATTAATTAAGTTTATTATTCAAGATATTGAAGTAAGTAAAGTTTATTTATTTTATTTGAACTTGCAATAATTCATCTTTAAACAAATTTTTTCGGTGCAAAATTCACAAGTGTCGTTACGAATTTTATCACATAAAAATAAAAAGTTAATATAAATTTTATATTTTCTCTATGCTATTCTTCTTCAATGACGATACTCAGTATAAAATTAATTTTCAAAGAATGATGTGTTTTTTCTTTAACAGAACAATTAGGTATTTACTATAAAGTATGTTGTAGTATTAAAGAATTTATCACAAAGTTAATGTCAATAATTAAATTCAATAAATTTAATATTTCTATATCTATTAAAAATATACCACAAAAAAGTAAAGGAGAAGACATTCATTGTCTTAATGTCTTGTCAATATCGTCTTCCTCTTTTTTTTTCCATTTTTTCGATTCTTTTAAACAGCAAAATTCACAAAGATGTCATAATTAAGAACTTTCTCGCAAAAATTTAAGTAAATATTTTATTTTATATTATTATTCTTTGTAATAATGAATATCTTGATTATAAAATTCATTTTTAAGGAATATTTTGTGATTACTTTATAAAACGTGAAGTATGTTGATACTGTACTTGTATGAAAACAAAAAAAAAATGAAGGTAACTTTTTGCACTGCTAATTTTCCAAAATTGCTCTACAGAAATTTACACATGTGATAAAATAGAATAAATATTTAATTTAATATTTTTTCTATGATATTATTTTGTACAACAACTATTGATTTAAAAAATATTTACACACAGGTATTTAAAAAATGTATGTTGAATTTTACTTGCATTCTTGTTGTTAAAAATGTAAACAAAAACGAACTATTTTAATATTTTTAAAAACATACTGTAAAAATATTAAACTGGTTAATTTTCTTTAGATAATCAAATTTTATCTGGGTGGGAGGTGATCGCATCCCCAACCCCTAAATATGATTATTTAAAAAAATTAATAAGGGTTATTCAGTTCACTGTGTAACGTCAACATAAAATAAAACCTGACCAGTGAAACAATTTGTAAATCCTTTGACATAACGCAATTCCTGAAAGACAATGGAAAGTGACATCAAATGACATATTCTCACATTCATACAAACATTAAAATCTTAATTCTGAATCCTAAACTCCCAGATCTTAAAATTTAAGGATCATACACTTTCTAGATGTAATATGTCATTTTTACAAAATAATAGTTTAAGTTAATTTTTTTAAAACTTTCATTACCCCAATATCTTTCTCAAAATGGTAAAAAAGTACCGTGTAATGGGTTGTCATGGTAACTATCATTAACAAAATAATTTTTGTGTATTTTGTCTTCCACAAGATCAAAATGACCAATGGTTAGAGACAATATCTCAAGACAATACCCCTGACAACCCAAATTGTTGTTTGTTAAATGCATTTTCCATCTGATTATGAAACAGTAGTTTTACAATTAAATAACGACCCAGAAATCCACCAGCAATGAATGATCATTTTCTATATGTGTATTACCAACACGAACACACAACCAACATGAACACACAAAACTTCTGCTTCTGTGTGAAATGTGCAAAATGATGAGTTGGCAGAGTTTCTAGAAAAAGATAAAATCATCACTTTTCAAAAATTGTATCAGAATATTGATCAACGGGATTTATTCTCAGCCGTCACGTGCTATAAATCAAACAATCAGCTATTAATCCAATCTGTTGATTTCACTTGAATTATTGATATGTTTTTGATTAAAGTTTTTGAAAACTTGAGATTTGTATGTCACAATGCTGGTATATATACGACAATTTTACTTTTTCAAGAAATCGAATATCAGTGTTTCAGCAACTGGTCACAATGAAGCATTTCGCTATCTCAGTAACCTAAAAATTGATAAGAAAAATTTAAAAAGCATGTTAATGTTATGCCACCACAAAGAATTGAGAGAAGCCATTATGAATTCTGGTATTCTTATCAGGGCATTTCAATACTTTGTTTCAAATCAGTCTTTATATAACAGACTTCAGGATGATTTTAAATTATCCAGTGTGAGAACATTACCAGATTTCACATCAGAAGTTTCAAGATTAGATGACTTGAATTTTCTTGGTGATATTTTAGTGAAATCACTGAAAATCAGAAAAATGTGTAATCTTTTAGTTGATGAAGTGTATGCCAAGGTTGCTCTTTGATGGAAGAAACTTATTTGTTTGGCTGAAAAATTTGAATGATTAGCAAAATCAGTATGAGGCATCATGGTAAAATGTTAGAAGCAGCATTTTTATACGAATTTTTTTAATATAATAATCATGCAATTAAACGGTCAAGTAATTGCAGTTATATGTGGCAATAACAGGACCTGTCAATCTTTTATTCAAAATAATTTACCTTGTTGGAATTAGCCTTGGATAACTAGAAATTTCATGTACTTACTTTTTGATTATGTCCACCATTTTAAAAATATTTGGAATAGCTGGATTACAGATCCTACTTCTGAACTATTGTTTTATTCTGAAAGCAAAATGATGACAGGAAAAAATGTAAAAGGTCTTTTTGAATAGAAAAAAAAACTCAATTCGTTATGCTGTCGAAACTAACTGATGTAGAAGTTTAACCAAAACCTGTTGAGTTACAAAAATATTTGCCATTGTTTAAAAGTTTTTTGGATTAAATTGTAGCTGTCATTTAAAGACACACATTATGAAATGGGGAGGATATTACAGAAACAGTTAATTTCATGGAAAAAGTGAAAATTTTGGAACATTGTGTCAAAGAAATATGTATCGATACTACAAAAAATGATCCACTGAAAAAGCTGGTATCAAATTTAAATGAGGAACATGTATTATTTTTTGGAATTCTGGAAAATAATCGCAAAAGAAATGAGAGTAAATCAAGGAAAAAGATTGAAATCTTTAAAAAAAATGTTCAATTGCTTAATTTGATGTTTGTAGATATTTGCTAAGTAGTGGGTTTAAATTTGAGATGCTTGGAGAAAATTAATTTGGAAAATTAAGATAAAATTCTGGAGGTGCATATTTTATAACAGTTCAAAATGTTATTGAAAAAAATATATATTCAAAGAATACAACTTTGATCCAGGCCATGATTGCTCAAAATGTTGAGATTTACTGGATGTCAAACATTTGATAAATTACCAAACATTTAAACTAGGATCCCTTAATATATTAAAATGTCACATTTGTATATAGCAGCCATGTTAGAAGAAATGATTGTCTCACAGAAGAAGAAATATTTAATATTATTTTAAATTTATTTATATTAATAAAATATATTAGAATGTTTTTGTTGTGGGAGTTTCTCAGTCAATGTGGCATGAAGTAAATTGTTCAATAAATAGAGTAATGTCTGAGTTGTTATCCCGAAAATTTCCGGTCGGATCAGTTCTTTTAAATCAAACATGTGGTGCAGTTCAATTTATATTACAATTCATGAGAATATTACTAAACATATGAAACAAACACATACAAACACACACAGACACACACACACACACACACACACACACACACACACACACATATATATATATATATATATATATATATATATATATATATATATATATATATATATATATATTTATAATGTATGAGAAAATTAACAAATCGAAAATTATGCCAACATTGGCTTTTGAGTGTTAACTGGTTATCGGCCGTATATACAATTCAACTGTTTATTTAGCAATCTTATTTTTCTTGCTGAACACAAATATAAACATTATAATTTACCAGAAATTACTAATTAATCCCTTATCCATGTGTATGTTTTGCTAATGTTTCATGTTTAAGGCATCCTCTCATGAAAATTGATCTTGTTTCATTTTTCTGTCTTAATTATATCAATGTAACCTTGATTGAGAAAAATTTGCTGTTTTTTTATTGTTCTCTCAAGCACTTATTTACATTAAATTATCTTTGTAAGGGGCAGAGATAGATGAACAATATTGCTGATTGAGAGAAATTCCATTGAAAAAACAAAAACAAATATGACACATCGCTATAACTGAAAAATCCAAAAATATATAAAGTGTACACACGCACATATAGATATACACAAACATGCATATACTAAAACATATGCACGCAAACAATCACAAAAATACACAGATATATGTATATATACAGAGAGAGAGAGAGAGAAAAAAGAGAGAGAGAGAGGAATGAGTAAGATATATTCTTTAATGAATCACAATATAATTTTAATCTTGCTTCATTTCAGTCAGCAATGCATTCTTAAAAATAGTAAATACTTAAAAAAAATTATAAAAAGATGCTCACTCGTAATTTTCTTAAATTATGGTCTAACAGATAAACTCTCCGTCGAACAACAATAAATATTTTAACTCATTTATAATCATATTTTAAGTGATATCCAATGGCCAAGCGATGACGACAAGCACGTAATCACCGCTACGGTTTGTTTTAAAAAATCCATTTCTTTGTTATTCAAATTAGATTAATTATACTTTAAATCAGCTAATATTTATCAAATAAAGTTACTGAAGTGTATATTTACCAGACATTACTAATTAGTCTTTTTATTTCTGCAATGAACAATTTCTTTTGAATAAGAAAATGAGGAGAATACGAAAATGAATACGTGAATAGTTGACTGGCTTTTTTCAGAGCTTTGTAAGCTCGAAATTTTCTTTATATTTTTGTATTTATCTATTTTTTTTTGAGTATGCTATATTTATTTTATTCCACTTATTTATTTTTTATTCCACTTATTTAAAATTTTTCAACACTATTGCATCAAAAAATTCAATTCAGTTCAAACTCACTAGTGACTTCAACAAAAACTTAGCTGAGATGGCTGACCAAAATAATACCATTCATTTTGATATCTTAACATCAACAAAAGTACAGTTCCCCTGCTATCTAATGTATCAATGTATGGAAATGAATGAACAACTATAAAAATTGTCAAATGTGGTGGAGGCATTGTCAACTACTGAAAACTTGGTATATTCTAAAGTCATGGATCTAGAAAATGATGTCTTTGAAATAGGCATCAATTTTTTAAAATTAAATGAGCAATTGGTCAAGGCAAATGAAAGAAGCCTAGTACAAAAGAAAAATATACTCCCTGGAAAAATGGTAGACACTGTTTGAAAAGGAAAGACATTCAAAATCAAAAAATCTACAACTTGAAAATATAAAAGAAACACCAAACGATGACTGTAAAAAGAAAGTATAATCTGTTTCAAGAAATTTGATTTCAAGCAAACTGACATTGAAAATTGTCATTGTGTAAATGAGAAAGTGGAGACAAAAAATAGGAACATTATTATAAGTTTCATTTGACGAATGGAGATGCGGGAAACGTTGAATTTAATGAAGAAGTTTTTTTTGAGAACGCATACCCCTGACTTACCCAAGAGAGATCTGGTAATAAAAAAGAAATTTTCAAAATAAATTGATGGACTACATATAAAGAAAAATAAATACTTCTTTTCTAGAGGAGCATAGTATGCAAAAGGGGAGACCTCATGAATTTAAGCGTTCTACTAGGCTGGCATCTCGCTCTCACCCTTTCACTGTCAAAACTGTTAAATGTAGCCGTCTCTTCTAATCCAATAGCTTCATATCTCGCAATTCTCGCCTGTGGAACTTCCTCCCCTTTTCCTGTTTTCCTGATAGCTATAATCTCCAACTATGCAAATGTAATGTCAATCGACGTCTCCAGATGTCTTCATCTATCCCCTAACCATCTCTTCATCCTTTCCTCTATCACTCCTATTTGCTTTCGCTCCAACTCACTATAACCCCTTGCGTGCTAGTGGCTTCCGGCTTTGCTTGCGGAGAAACGCTTAAAAAATATAGCTTCTTCGAAAACTCCATCTCTTACACAAAATGGTGGTACTGAATATTAGCTCTTCTTTCCAACAACTGTGGTGATTTAAATTACAAGTCTAACAAATTTGAAAAAATATGGGTTGAGGGTGAAAGCAAAAGTGACAAAAATATACTATTTTGTTGTACTTACAGACAGCCAAGTTCAGATGTAGAAAGCCTTTCTACTTATTTCCAGTCCATTCTTTCCAGTCGATCTAGCAACCATGTCTTTGTAAAAGGCAATTTTAATATTAATCTTCTTAATTATGACACCCATACCCCCACAAATAAATTCATTATTAATTTTTTCTTGAACAACTTCCTGCTATGTATCCAATATTCTATGAGAATATCTGATTACACTTCGTCTATTATTGACAATATTTACACTAATATCTTTGGTGCCAAAATAACCTGTATTAACATCTGTACTGCTCACTATTTTTTGGTTCTTGAAAATGCAAGTATTCATCACACTAAATGCAATGGGTACAAATATGATGATTCGAACTCTGATGAAGAAAAGTTTTTTAATGATTTTCATCAAACATTTTATATCTAGAAAACAATGAGTCAAGTGTTAATAATAATTATAGTAAATATTTAAGTGATATTGCATCACCTTTTTAACTTATTTGCTGATGATACTAACATTTATTGTTAATCAGGATCTATGAAAACATTATTTAAAACTGTTAACACTGAACTTGAAGCTGTTAAAAAGTTGCTCGATGTTAAATTATCACTCAATATAAATAAAAATAATTATATAATTTTTCATTCTCCATATACAAACATTTCCTTTGATGGTATGATTAGGATTGGTAAAGGATGCATACAGAGGGTTAAATATGTTAGATTTTTAGGTGTACTTTTGGAAATACCATTACAGTGAAATTTCAAAATAGTTAGCAAGAACTTTTGGTATATTCTTTAAAATAAGAACAATGATTCTTTAGAATGTTCTTGAATGCCCTTAAAATGCTTTATTCACTTCCTTTTTACATTACACAATAATAGGATGGGTCAATATTTTTCCTCTTCCATTGATCTGATTTCTAGGCTGCAGGAGAGAATAGGGCTATTTGTTGTAGGCATGCTTTCTTAAACTCTCTGTCTATTCCCCAAAGGGGGAGATTTTACTCATCAGTATCCAACAAAGCTATCTTGAAGGCTTATTTTTGATGGTTAATAGTATTTTACATTATGATTTGAGATTGGTTTGCTATCGAAGAGCTAAGCCGTCGAACACTTCACCTGTCTCGATTACTATTTCTTCTTCCTAACATTTATTTAAAAAGAAACTTGAAATTTTTTTGAAAAGAGATTGAATCCAAATAACTCAGTAATAACTCGATAATGATTCAATAACTCAATGATAATAATAATAATAGATATACAATTGATACAATTTATTCTATGAGTAATGAACTTTGTAATTAATTTCCCAACTAGGACTATAATTAGATACACTGTTGGGTATTATATTTTGCTTTATGTTATTTTATTAAATGATTTATCTTTCTGTAGTTAACGTTATTAGAATATTTGTTAGTTAACCTTTCTCCTCCTTTAAACAATTTAATGTACTGATTTTAATATGTATGTTAATAATAAGTAAAAATACGATATAAGTATAATTGATGTAAATTGTTATGAATTGTTATTGGTATAATTGCTGTAATTGCTGCAAAATATTGTTGTGAAAAATATCTTTTCTTCTTCTTGCGATAAAGAAATGAGGGGAAAATATGTTTGTTAGATTTTTAAAAAAGGAAATTAACATTTTCAAATGTGCAAAAATGTCTAAAAAAATTGCCGATTTTAACGACTTTACTGAAACTGACCAAAAAGTTGAGTTACCAATCAATATAATTTCGATTTGAAATACACCAGAATAATTAAATTAATGCTGAAAAGAAAACAAAATCCGCATGTATGAGATATAACTATTGTATCTATTAATAGCTGAAAAATATAACAGCTGTTCCAATTTGATATTAAGAGTATTAGAATACTTCATATCTTTTTTAATTATTAACCCGGAAAATATTTATACGTCGAAGGGAAGTATTCATGAATTTCTGTTTTCCTAATCATCACCCTCTTTCAAGATCGCTACTCATTTGGATGCTTATAGAAAACAAACATATGGCATACGAGAACAGGTTCAAATGTTTATAGGATGACTATGATTATGTAATGCTATATTTGTGAAATAATGATGTGAAGGCCTTGTATGCTGAAGCATTTTCTTGATAAAACAAGACACCTTTCGTCAGGTCTCCTAGGCATTTGATCATGATAGCATTTTGTAACTGCCTCAGAAAGTTGAAACAGTACTTTCTATTGATGGTATAACCCTTTTGATATCAATAAACGCAATGCCTTTCGCATCCCGAAAGATTGAGGCCACAATTTTCCCTGCAGGTGTAACGACGTTGGCCTTATTTAGAGCAGGTGAGGAGGGGAGTTTCCACTGAATGGATTGTGTCTTTGTCTCTTGCTCAAAACGATGAACCCTCATATTCAGTTAAGAAATGTTTAAGTAAACAAGCTGGATCTGCCTCAAACAAGCAAAGAGTTTCCCGTGATATCATTAGCCTGTGTTCTTTTGAGCTGGTGTCAGAAAACGTGGTACTGAGTGAGTACCACGTTTTCTGACACCATATGATTAATACGATCAACATTTGCCTCTGTACTAGAAGTTGCAGAACGTCGGCAGCTTAGGGTTATCATCATGACTCTTCCTTCTCTTAAATAGTGGTGCCCTATTCGCACTGTTCATAAAACTGGGGTGCCATCATCTAATGTGGCAACCATGTCAAAATGAATACCCTTCAAGATTAAACCCGTTGGCTCTAAATACTGGATAACACCACGATGCCAAATTTTGTCCACGTTAGTCGGTAATTGTTATTTTGAAATCTTCTTTGAATAGTCAGATGTCAGTGGTTAAATTAATGCATTTCAGTTTTTGAAAAATAAAGTTTTTTTAAAAGATTCATTGAATAATTGCAGGAGATGTACACCCAGTGGAGAGTTTGACCTGCATAAAAAATGAAAATCAAATGAGTAGAAAGGAGAAACTGATCTTCAGGACAGGCGCGGCAGTGGTAGGTATGTTGCTGCTCTGAATAAGGATAAGACCGAACAGTCTGATCGACGATACATCAAATAAAATGTCCTTATTGGTAAGCTCTGTAAAAAATTTCAGATGGTCCATGCAAGTTTCTGCATTTTAGTGCGTTCTACGAACTGAAAGAGAAACATTTTAACTAAAGATATTTTAATTACAAAAAGTTAGCAGATACGGATAAATTCAAAAACAGAACTACGCGCTTTTAAAGTGTTTGTTGGACATAATTACAAAAAAAAAGCAAAAAAAAAAATGAAAAAAAATAACAAAAAAGCAACAAAACAGATAATTCTCCTCTGAAATTGAGTGAAGAGACATAAGTTAGGTGGAATATTTTCATGCCAAGAAAAATAAATAGTAATAATATTGTTCAAAGATAAGAAAAAATATTAACTAAAAATCGGAAATAATTTCAGGCATGCGCGAACCTTGGCTCATTTGAATATAGCTGTAGGTAAATCATGATATCATATATGCAAATTTTAGCACCGCACATTGTCATCATCCCATATGTAATTCGGGAATTTTTTTAATGTTTTTTGGCAAAACGCATAAACAAAAGTGAGTAAACTTACAGATATATATCTAATGTTCATAATATTACAAATATATTTTACTTGTGTATTTATTATATTACATATAAATATATATTATATTTTATAAATATATATTTATATCACATATATATTTTAATATACATACGCACACACACGTTTGCATGAAAAAAATATCTCATAGTTTATATGCAATTATATGTAAGATAACCACTAGTTCTCCATATATATTTAAAGCGTAAAACACGAGCGACACAAGAAAAAGTTTCAACCTGACCTCATGCTCGTTCATTTCTGAGGGTGAAACTTTAATTGCCTCTGATTTATTCTTTATTCTTCTTTATTTTTCGTGTCATATATATATATACATAGACCGCCGAAAATATACACTCATCAAGAAAGGAAAGCTTTGTCTTTCATAATTATATCAAGTTGTGATAACACTGTTTATTGTCTCGTCAGCTTCCATTACATTGTCGGCCCTTAGATAAGTGTTATGGTCCGCTTCCTTGTACCACGGTGATAGTCCAAGGTAGAACCAATAAAGAAGAAATCGAACACGGATATGGAATAACACAGATATATTATAAACAGGAATATATACAGAGAAGTAGAAAGTGTTAGTACGATCAATCAGGTTTAGTAGTAATTGTCTGAACGCGACTCTGTTTCGGACTGCCTCTGACTCGACTGACTGACTCGTTCGCTCTGACTGACTGACAGACTCCTGCCGGACTTCACTCCAGACTTTAGACTGATTAGTATTTAGTCACCCGCCCCTACGAGGGCATCATGTGGCACAAGGCCGGTTTAACGTGGGATCTGTGAGTCCGTGGGCCCGGCGAAAAACATGCCCTCTGAACCCGTATAAACGGTTTATCTCCCCGAAAGAGACTCCGCCCTTCAGCGTAGCCTCGTTCGGGTTCCTCCCCGGCCGAAGGCAAAGAGTTCAACCGATCAGCCGGATTGAACCCCCTGCTTCCTCTTGAGGCGCAGTATTTGTTACGTATGGAATAGTCCATTATGTTATTATGGGTAAGGTCCCATAACAATAAGAAAATGAATCTCATTGGATACTTTGGACAACTTGATCAAGCACTAGTTCGCTGTACTAATAAATGCCTGGAAGATGAAGTCACCATTCTGAGCATCTCTTGCGATTGTAGATTTCGAATGTCTTTTATTAATTCTTAAATGTCTGAATCTCTGAGTGAACGTCACAATAAATTTAATATTACAATATCTATACAAGTCTTTCCTTTCCTGTAGTAAGACGGACTCTCTCTCTCTCTCTCTCTCTCTCTCTCTATATATATATATATATATATATATATATATATATATATATATATATATATATATATGTGTGTGTGCGTGTGTATGTTTGCGTGTGTGTGTTTCAACACAAAAATATTCTATTTTGTTCAGTCAAATTTAAATTTCAAACATGTATGAAGATTGGCATTAAAAGTTTTGATATAACATTACATATTCAGAATTTCTCAAAATAGAATATACTATATTTTGAAATAATCTGCATTATTTAAATAGATTTTTTAAATCGATAAGATTTAATTCATAATGGATTATTACGATCAAAATCCATTTATCCTGAAGATGACGGTTACCATTCTCAGTGCCTCATCGTATTTCAGCGGGCAATGAGAATTAATTATGGTGACTTTATCTCCAAACAATGTGTGACAGGCTGTATATTTATCATCATCAGTGAGTGATTAATTATTAACTTGGAACATAGGAACTATAAGATTACGACAGAAGTATATAAATTGATGCTTCGATTTGTTTTTTACGGCTTTTCAAGCTTTTGCATGTTTTTAAAAGCCAGAAAATAATTTTAGATTGAAATAATTTTTTGAGATGAGAATGATTCACATCGTACTAATGAAGCCATAGCTGGCGGAAAGAATACATGGCATCATACTTTCCCCAAGATTATTTGTGTATAAGAGAATATAACGAACCCAAGTGGAATTGGAACTCGGCACTCTGATTTTCCAATTCCGTGCCATTATATTGAATGTTCGACGTTTCTTAGCTTCGGTGATCGTACGAGAACGGGCTTTTAAATGCGATATGGCTGTAAGTCAGAAATATATAAAAGAATATATTTTAAATACATCAAAAAACCCACAAAAGTAATATTTGTTCATATGATATAAAACTATTTAAAACCTTGTTCATAGAATTCGAAATATATGACCTTTTGAAACATTTCAACTCGAAATGATAGGTATATAATTTTTTCGTTTAACAGAATAATCTCGAAAAATGTGAAAAAAAAAACTGATGCAAGATTCGTCGACATTTGTGGAAGTTGATAGATGAGTTGAAATTACTTGTTTCTTATTCTGTTAATTTCTGAATAGATTTTCTAAACGATTGGCCTCAATAGATGCCAATAGAGAAAAAATGTCTATTTATCTCTGTCAGTATTGGCTACTTAAAATGTATTGTTTTTTTTTTTTTTTTTGTATCAGCTTTATTTGTTGACAAAATGAGTTTCACCTCTCTGGCAAAAATAACGACTTAACCCTGTTTCTGACCTCCGTACATTGGTAATAACATTGTTTAAGTGCAGTATCTGTACAATGATTTCTGGAATCTCCAAGATCAAACTACAGCCCAGATCCATTTGGGTGGGGGGGTACGATAATGGATCTATTTCTCATCGCAATTTCTCATTGCACATGGCTGAATGGTTAGAACGTTCGCTCCGGATCATAAAGGCCCAGGTTCAAATCTCACGATGTTCGATTTGTCTGAAAGTTAATTATTTTAATAACTTCTATCTAGGAAGTTGGGTCCTGATGTCATCGGAAAATTTCGTCAATGAAAATTAAGAATAGAATCAGGTATACCCGCTTTAGTATGAAAGTATGTAGACGAATATCCGTTCTAGAAAACTTTCATTTCACGATTTATTTGGAAAGATTGGCTCACTTCAAAAATGTGCCGGGAGATACCGTAACATCTTAGCTTCCGGTGAAGACTTGTATGACAGATCCTGACCAAACGTTTCCCGATGTTTAACATTTATCGATCTTTTCTTCATACTTTTCTATCAAAATTCTCTTAATAATTTTCTTAGATTTTGGAAGGCATCTTTGTGTAGTTTCAAAATATTTTTTACCATCCCTTTATAATTCGTTTACATTTGAATTATCCCGAAAATCATTTCATTATATTGGAATCCCGTTGATTTAGAATAAGAAAAAAAGCTACTCTGCCTACGATTCGTTTAGAATATTGCTACAACATATGGTCCATTATTCTTGCTGTTATTTGATGAAATACAAAGAAGAATCAGCTATATTATTTAGCCTTCAAGTGGTATTTCATTTTCAGTCACATTCTCAGCGCCGTAAATTGGCCGCCTTATGTCTTTTTTTTATAAACACTTACATGGTAATTGTTCGGATAATCTCTTTGCTATGGTGCCTGGTCTCTTTCAATTTAAGCACAGGACTACACTAGCGACGAGATCTCACCGATTTAAACTTGGGCTGGCTACATGTAGCCGTAAATTCTATGCCAATAATTTCTTTTATCCCACTTCTCGCTTGTAGAACTCCCTGTTTTCTAACCAACTTTAATCTGCCAAAATTTGAATGGGAAGTCAATGGCTATCTACAGTTCTCCTGATTTCACTTCTTCAGTTCTTAACTCGTTCTCAAAGTACCTGTTTCTAACTCTTCCGCACATAGTAACCCCTTGTCTCTCAATAATTATTCTGCCTTCTTTGGGGTGAATTCGATTAGAAAAATATTCACTAATCACGTCATACACTGACACACACACACACACACACACACACACACACACACACACACACACACACACACACACACACACACACACACACACACATATATATATATATATATATATATATATATAAGTGAACATTGAAGTCAACACCTAGAGGTGACAGACTGCTTCATGCTAAACGCAATCATCAGGCCACTAGTTTTTAGTATGAAATATCTGTCGCCTGTAAGTATTGACTTCAATGTTCACTTGTATATCTACATACGCTCTTTCTGTGATATTCAGCACTTTAGCCCATAAATATAGCATACTTCAAACTATATTTCTTCATACATACATATATATATATATATATATATACATATATATATATATATATGTGTGTGTTGTGTGTGTGTTTGTGTGTGTGTATCTATATATGTGTGTGTATATATATGTATATATATATATATATATATATATATATATATATATATATATATATATATATATATATATGTATGTAAGTTTTTTGATAAAAGTCTTTTCTGTTGCTGTTCTGCTTCGTCAGTCAACGATTCCTCCCTGAGCTTTAGTGAAGGTCGAAATCAACGCATTCTGAACTGCGAGAATCCAAACTCAAATTATTCCTTTATTATGATTGTTACTTTCATTAAGTTATTGGAAAGATCTCTCATGAGCCGCAGTTCGATTCCCGTGCTTGTCTGCACTTCATTAAGAGATGTGGCTATTTTAGATGACGAAGTGTACTGGCGTCTCTCTACTTCGGATCCAACTGATTGAAATAAGGAACAGATATTAACTTAATAAATCTAAGCGAGTTTAACTCCCCTGAATAACTTCCGAACGGAGTAATAGATCGACATGTGCAAATGCAGTGTTTGAAACAGGCGCAAGAGAGATCAATTACAATGCAAAAACAAAAAAAATAAGATTGAAAACAACAGAGAATACCAGTTTAGATAGAGAAAAAGAACATGGCCGCATTCCATAGCAGCAACAGAGAAAGTTAAGCTTAACGTAGATAATGTACAGACAAGCACACGCTGCCAAACCAAGAAAGACGTGTTGCATTTTGTGTTTCTGCTAGCTTCAAGTCTTCAGAAAATCCACATCCTAGGTTGCCTCAATAACAGACAGTTTCCTTTCTATCTCGAATAAATTAAGTTGAGAGACAATAGTTGTTGGATGGAGAAACTCAAATAGACATATCGATTCAATAGCTATTTGCCACGTGCTGGCTTGCCCGACTAAGGAATCTGAGTGCGGGAGACATGTCGACTCTTTAAATTCTTGCAGTCGTCATCGTTTAATTTTGCTCCTATACTTTGACAAAGGCAACCCATCACCGCACGAAGTGCACGCCTAGGTGTTGTTTTAACCAGTCGACGCATTCAGTAACTCATGGATAGATCGAAATAGCTGTAGATGGTGACTGGTTGATCTTCACGGATTTTTTAATGTCTATCGGTCTCAAGTTCAGCTATGTTAGACTCGTTAATCATTAAGTGAATATAACGAACCTAACGGGAATTGGAACTCACATCACTGATTAACAATTCCGAGCTATTATACATTCCACTACACGCAAATCCAAGCTTACAGCAACTGGTATTCGCAAACGGTAACCAGTCTAGGTAGTGACCATCTCTATGCTGCTTACCTTTGGTGATCGTACGGTAACCGGCATTTCAAAATGGTGTCGCCATTGGGTATCCTGAATTGTTCGTCGATGGTTGTGCTAGAAATATGTCACAAGTCATTGTGACAGATTTTTAAGCATGCTGGCCTCTTTTAAAAAAATTGATAATGTTATATGATGACCTCTCTCACATAAACTGAAAATAAGGTCTAATCAGTAAAGTTGCAATATTAACAGCAGATTTGTGGGTGTCGAACAATCGCAACTGGGCTTGAGCTGACGTCCTCAACAGGGATTGGTTAGCTTATAACAAGATGGACAAATATATTATTAATTACTTCACGTTAAATCATAAAAACAAATTCAATGTCAGTGTTGTAATTAATACTGGATACCCTTTTGTTGTAGAGTTTGATTAGAATTCCTTTTTTCACCACTTGTAGACATTGGGAAAAATTTGTTTTTATGATTTAACGTAAAGTCCGTTTCTTTGAATCCTTCGTCGCCAAGATGTTGTGACCAAGGAAATGGTAAACAAGACAAGTGTTGCAGATATATCATATATTAACAGAAGATTATTACACGAATAGTGAATGTGTGTCGGTTGACAAGCATTCAATCTATTCGACTGTTCCCCAAGGCCTTCTCTCCTACTAATCTTATGGTAGGCGGAAGAGTTCAACATAGACTCTTTAGAGGGAGGACACCACAACATTGACATTATTTGGACTGTTATCCTCATCTTCATTGTCATATTCACAATAATTCATTTCAGAGATATAGACAGAAATATATTATATTAATAATACTGAAAGACCTTTCAGAATTGTTAGCAGCTCGCATTGAGAAATCGGAGAGTCGAGTGCGAACTCCAGTTGTGCTTATTACATTTAATTACGTGATCATACAAATGGGAAAGGAAGGAAACCATCTCCAGCCATGGATGAAATAGCAATACAAACTGGGCCTATAGCCTCGGATCCTACAGCCTAGAAGAAGGAATCTCTGAATTCAAATCGGATCCTAAAACAGTGTATATTATGCGGCTGAGGACCGCTTGTGAATCTGAAAAATCCGACTGAAACACTTATTATTTTGTTCGAATGAATGAATGAATACGAACTCTGCTATGGCGTCAAAAGTGGCCTCATATTCGATAGTTTACGAGAGGGGCTATATAACTCAAAGACGCCTACCACCTCCTATACGCAACACATTTATAATAAGAGATTTGTCAAAGAATTTCCTCACAGATGAAGAGAGAGAGAGAGAGTTGAGGCAACAGAGATGTGGTTCTAGAAAAGGATGCTGGGAATACGGTAGACGGAATATATGAAAACTAGGAAGTTATAAATAACAGGAAAAAAGATGACACAATTTGTTAAGAGCCATGATCGGCCGCGTCTATAAGGAAAACGGCGGAGAAAAGAAGTAAAATTTTGAGATTAATATGTACAAATATTTCTATTTTTATTGGTCAATCTTGCTGCCAAATATAGTCTGGTGCTTCCGTTATATATTTAAAGATTCTTGATGAAATCCAAAGAAGCATATACAATTTTATTGGTACTGGCCTGGCATCTCGGTTTCAGTAACTTTGCCACCGAAGTAATGTATATTCCCCGTGACTTTTCTATAAATATTTTCATTGTAATTGTTCAGACGGGGTTTTCTCTAAAATACCTTGACTATATGAATTTAAGTGTAGTACTAGATTGGCGGCATTTACTCATCATTTTACATTTGAAATGCCAGCTAGATGCAACCGTAAGTTCTATGTTAACAGTTCCATCTATCCTTCTTCTAGGTTGGGAACTTTCTTCCGTTTTCGTTCATCTTCAAAAATTTAAATTCAATGTCAAATGTTATCTTCTATCTTCTTAATTTCTGTTCTTTTATTGTTCTCGCTACATAATAATGATTTTTTCTTATTTTCTTTTAGCCTCAGTAACCCCTTGACTTTTAATGGGTTTCTTGAATTGCTTGGGCTGCAATAATTAAAAAAAAAATATCCCAACCTGCGGTACCATTGATAATTGCATAAATACATACCACGTGTTAACCCAAACCTTTTAAATAAAAGTGATTAAACTAAACTGCTTGGAATCCGTCGAGGTTTAGGCTTGCACAAAATGACAAGTCATCGTGACCGAGAGTCTGAGCATACTGGTCTTGTTCGATTACTGACAGATTTTGCACATTCCCCGAAGAACTGTAACTAAAGACCGGATCAATGTTATTACAGTTGAAATCAAAGATTGTATTTGTGGGTGTTGAAAAAAAATGTGAGTTGGAAGGTCGTTTGAAACGGCGAGTATCTTGTTTCCTAAACAGACAGGATTATACGGACGCCGGTGTCAGCGCCTGTGTCAGTGCTTAATATTTTACGAACAAGAGATTTAAAGCGGAGTTACATCTTTTTTTTCTGGCGTTAATGTTTCAAATGCTTATTTTCAGATTATATGCAAACATGAAATTTCCGTCATACCAATCTTGTAAACTCATGCAAAACTTTTCCAATCTGATGCCAATCTTCGAAACACACGTAAATATTTGCCAGTCATTCAGAGTAACCTAAAATGTTTCCAGTCTTATGCCTATCTTCTAGGCTCGCCAAAATCTTTGCCAACATTCTAGAATCAGCTATAAATTGTCCAATTTTATGGACTCATCTAAAAATTTGCCAAACTTTTAGACTCACCTAAAATTGGCCAATCTCATGCCAATCTTCCAGATCCACCTAAATTTATCTATCTTCTGGACTCACCTAAAAGTCTGACGCAGTTCAGCCATTTGCTTGTCTTACAATGTGATGAAATATTTAATTTAGATCATCATAAAACTTTATTTTGATGTAATAATGAAATTATGATGAATTTTTACAACTTCTGAGTCGTGGACGGCCTCACCAGTTACAACTTTTTTGTTATATGCAGTATCGTGCATATTTGTAAAGAAAAAGACGGCAGCCCGATGCCAGATGTCATCATGAACCTGCCTATTAAGCCCTGGATTGCCTTTTCAGATGGTTTCAGCTGAAATCAGTGTACCATGGGGTGGCGACTCATGGGCCATATCAATTCGTCGCCAAGGCTATCGTGCTCAAAGACTTTAACGTCTAAAGATGACAAGAGTAGCTCAAAGCCAGAGTTCTCCATTCCTTGAACCCTCCTACCATACCATTCGGTGGATACGGATGACTCTTCAGATCCAACATAGGACTTATC
Organism: Acanthosepion pharaonis; assembly: GCA_903632075.3. NCBI lineage: Eukaryota > Metazoa > Mollusca > Cephalopoda > Sepiida > Sepiidae > Acanthosepion > Acanthosepion pharaonis. The sequence continues at coordinate 2,532,908 of CAHIKZ030000291.1, forward strand.
TCGCACAGAAGGAAATGTCGATGAACACCACAATACTCGGCAACACGTTTCACCAAGGACGGCATATTATTAATATCAGCTGAATATTTAAAAAATTTGAACCATATTATCATTTTTATATATCGTTTTTCGCTGCTTATAAGTCGCTCTGATGCATTAGACGCTGCTCCCCAAACTTGAAGGAGGAATAGGGAAAAAGTTATACAGTCAGGATCTCGGAACACATTTTGGTGCCTCATTGCAAAACGATAAGCAAAATTTGCTGTTTCAGCTGTTGGTGAGCTACTGTATTTACTCAGCAATATTTGACACCATCCAGTAACATAAATGCGATTACTTAATCGAAAATGCCCAACATGTGTTAACCGAAGTGTAGTATACAGTAGTATTATTCTTAATGGATCTACTATAAATTATGCTTTCATTGTGACTAATAGGTTAAGAAAAAACGAAGGAAGGAAGGCTTTACTTAAGCAGATGTGAGTGAAGCTAGAATTTTATTTCCTCTCAATATCCTAGTATCCCAACTGCATAAATACATTCTCTCGAAATGTCAATTTAATTTTGAAACATTAAAATTGATTTATTTTCAAGGTGTTAGAATCGGATGTAAATGGGGATCCTACGCTCATCCCACATTCAAACCTATAACTTCTGTCAACGATCTTCGGTTTATAGTACGTATGCTTTTGGAGATATTTTATAGGAGAAGATGCGTCTTATAATCAGGAAAATATGGTACATATGCTATGATAAATTGTTTCTACAAGAAGTGTTTTGAAAAGTACACATTTAAAATTAAGGTCAACAAAATCCTTAGACCACTAAACAATTTCGAAGAAGTCTTTATTTTTCAACAACTTTTAATATATTGTTCACAATAAATAAACTTAAAGATAGATTCTGACAAAATCTCACAGTAATTGCTCTCATATAAACGATATTGACATTATTCTTGCTAACATGAATATTTCTATTTGATATCCGGTTTCTATTTAGTATTTCTTGGAAATTTAAAGTTTCTGGAAGCTGAACAAATCTGTAAACATACTCGGCTCAGGTTACCAGACCAAGCATTGTGAGAATTGCCAATCAGTCGAAATCGAGGTGGCGTATTTGAAGTTTACGAAGCATGACATTTAGTAATGGGAATATTAGCTCTTTCAAACTTGAGGAAACATTCGGCATTCATTGACCTAGCATCTACTACTGCTGTCGATCGAAATTTATAAATTCTTTCTCTTAAAACAATCTTTCAGGAAAATTAATTTCGCCTGTCACGTAGATGCGATTAAAGAGGTCGCTTTGAAATTTCCAAACGTTTATTAAATACAACTCATATCCGAAACGTTTGGGGACTGAATCGGTCAAAGAGGAAGCCATTAGTTCAAATTAATATGTAGTGAATATTATGCCTGAAACAACTCACATTAATATTATTTATGATTTTATTGTTATTTCATATTATATATGAATCAAATCACATACAGACTCTCGACGAAAGAGAGAAAAACACACACAGATAATTTTCGTTTTATAATAGTTCTTTTTTATATTGAGATCAGTTATCGTATGTCTTTTTTAGAACATCTAACCTGTGCCTAAAAATAAAGATATAACATAGCCAAACGTTTCATTTTATTTGAAATATCAGCTGATTCACAATTAAGTCATTTGAAATTTGTACGTTGCAAAGAACGGATAATGAAGCGTCCTTTTTATTTGTATAAGAAACCGACGCTCGATGTCTCTTATTTTTATTTTGACAAAAACAAGAATAGGTTAACAATACTACATTTCGAATTAATAATCCCTATAGAAAAAATATCTAACGATACACACACAGTTCATTTGTTGATCCAGATTATCTATTATTACATATGGTATTTTCTGAAATAAAAGGGAATAAGTATAAAAAGATTGAGACATCTAAGAAGAGATCTTAATCATTTGTTTACAGGATAGTTTGAATTGGGTTTCTTTTTTCATTTTCATTGAAAAGATTTTGGTGGACTATTCTTTAGCCGGTTGAAGAAGCCAGAATATTGGATATAAAAATGGATTAAAAAAATAAGAAGTTGAAGGAATACATAAACATATTTTTCAAAAATTAGTGAATCCAGCAGAGACGATTAAATCTTTTGAACTGATCGTCTTTTTCTATTTCCAGTGTGGCCAGTGGGCAGAGATATGCATGTTCTTGCTGGTGTACCACTTGAGATTTCCTAATAATGGAGTATGTGGCAAATATTCTGGTTTTCTCCAAACTCCACGGTCTACGATAGGCATTGGTTTATCCCTGATATAATAACACCTCAACACGACGGGAAATAAAATGTATATTGCATTGATGGACACAAATATATGTAATGCTAAGATGTAATACACACACACACACACACATACACACACACACACACACATATATATATATATATCACAGAGGAAGTTTTTCTATCTGCAATCAGCATGGCTGATGCTAGACTACAGGCGAGCTACACCCTACGCTTACTTGAAGTGATATGAAATGAAGCGACTAAATCAAATCATTAACTACATCTACTGCAAGAGAAGACGGGTCACTGAATCGTGCCAAAAGTTTTTTCACGTCAGAATCAATTTTACACATTTATAAATTTACTATTCGCCACTGCATTAAATACCGCTGAGGTCTTATTTGGTCTGTTCATCTCGTGGTTCTTGACAAACAACAATCGTAACCAAGCATCTCGACTGAACTCACTTTCTCACCAACATAACGTGGCTTTTCAACAAATATTTTCATAGCAACTGCTTTGAAGAACTTATTCCCTGGTACCTCGATTACATGAATTTAATCGTACTACCAGATCAGCAACCAGATTAGCAACTGTTGAAATATCTAAATGCAACCGTCACTTCTCTACGTCAACAGTTTCTTATCTCGCACTTCACACCTGTGGAACTCCCTTCCGTTTACTTGTTTCCCTGTTTAGAACAATCTTCAAAAATTTAAATGCAATCTTCTGTCATCTCGAATTCCGTTCATCTTTTGTTCTTTCCAAAATATTCCATATACTCAGTCTTCTCTTTCACTTGTAACACCCCGCATACTAGTGAGATTACAGGCGTGATTGGGGTGAAATGATTACTATATATATATATATATATATATATATATTTATATATATATGATAAAAATATAATGATGGCCTGAAGATTCTGTTTGATCCTGAAATAGACTATCACCCTAGGTGATAAACGCAATGTCCATTCTGAGAAAATAAAATAATTATTTGACGGGTACAAATGAAAATAAGTCTGTTAGGTTCATATTTAAGATGCGTCTCGATTCAATGTCTGTTTCCATTGTGGTCTAAGCTGCAACTGATTACCTTTACCAGCGGCCTGTCAGAAAAGAGCTCCTTAAGTCACCAGTTAGATTTCTGTCATTTGCTTCTTTCTACTATTACACAGTATAAGCTGATGCACAAAAATTCCAGTAATAGCTATTAAGCAACACTTAACTTCAACCAATGGTGGAAAGAATATGATTTTTTTCACCGTTAACTCGAGAAAAAAACAATCACGAGAGGCAGGCTGTCGCCAGAAATATTTAAGATAAAAAAAAGAAATATTTCATATTGTCTCTATGGCATTTCCTTTTCATTCAGTAAATATTTATAAAAGTACATTTTTAATGTCTATAAAAATCGTTTTTGTAAGCATTGATTTTTTATGAAGGCATACAACACCACGAAGAAAAAAAAACTATTGGCCAATCATTAATCAAGATAAAGCAGCTAAATTCGATTGATTGAATCATTTTCTACGAATTACCAATACAGGGTATTTAAAGCCGAAGTATGGTTTTTAGATTGTGAGGACTTTTTCGATATAAACATGATTTGAGTGATAAAACTTCTACTTATTAACCCATGGCTGTGGTAAGAGAGGTGGATTCATACACTTCTCAAGGGCATTTCCTCGTAAAGAAATATAAGGAAGCCAACTGCAATTGAAAAACGGCACTCTGATTAAAAATTACGAGTCATTATCCATTACACCACCCGCACATGCAAGGTTACAGGACTTGGTATTTCCAAATATTCAGCCAACGAGGTACTGATCTGGTTCAATGTTGCTTAACTTCGGTGAACATACGGAAAGCTATACTTCAACATGGTGTGACTGTAAGTCTGCTGAATTCGAGGTTCCAGAAGTTAAAACCCAAGATGAAATGTCAGAGATCCACAAAAGACACCCAATGGAAAAACTGTCCTCTTGACACCCTGTTTTATTGCGAACTCAAATATCCAAGTCGAATTTTTAATTAAATCCTAATTATGTCTAGTTTAATACAATTTAAAAAAAACCGCTCCATGTTATAAATGATTATTGTCTGCGTGTGCTTAATGTGGTCTTCTTTTGAGTCGTTCACTTATAATATGGCTTGTCCATGAACTTGTTGAACTTTTCCGATTTCCTTTGCAGTATCCTAGCCGCGGGACCAAATATCAGCTGCTTGATGAAACGAAAGAAAATGCTCTTTCCGTCAGCGGAAGGTAGTGCAACACACAAGACTTAAGAATTACGGTGATTTTGCATAGTTTTATGAGCCGATACATTCCTAAAAGTGGCCCATAATTTTAGGGAATGTGTAATCTTATACTTAGATCGCCTACCAAAGCTGAAGAACTTCTACCTACCTATTAGCATCCAGGCCAGTTCTGAATTTGTGTTCTTCTAGAAGGCTGATGCCCAAGTAAAGAAACTACAGTTTTCCCTGCTATTTAATTAAGGCAAGCTAGGAGAAGTTCGAAATGACTCGTACTGTATCCCTGTACATTGACTAGTCAAATAACATACTTGTCACACTCTCAACTCACAAAACACACTCCTCTGAGTCCTACTTCTGTCTTTTCTACGTCTTTTCCTCGGTCGCTACTTTCTAGCTCTGATAGATTTGCTGAGTAATACTGATCTTACGAGACACTTGGCTTTATTTTTGAATCCTCGGTTGGGAACTCGGTATCGTCTCGATAGGATTGATTAGGGTTTGCTTACAATATTGGGATTGACAGCGAAGTTTAATGTGAACCAATCTACATGTACATTGTGTATCACCGACAAGTTGCAAAATTCATGCCTGTAGGCGTGGTAATTTTTGTCTCTTGTGTCGAGGGCCATTTCTGGAATCAGGCTGGAATAAAAACACCTTCAATAAATTTCACAACACTGTTGATACCTTTAACGCTATGTTTATTGATTATAAAGAAAAACTGGAGGAACAATATGTCTCTATTATTTATTCAAAATCATGTTCTATACTGCAAAACGCTGGTTAGGTAAATCTAGTTGAAAACGCTAAAGTAACAATCAGCCAACTGACTGTTTTTCTGTTCTTCAAAGTATTATCATGAAAGTCGACTCTTTTTCTATTCTTAATGTCCGTGTTTTTCAAGTCCGGGAATTGCGGGTGTCCTCTTGAACGACAACAGTCCTACGAGCAATCCCAGGCCACACCGAACCGACATCTCCTGGTTCCGGTTTCGCGACTTTTCCTTTATATAGACGACTTTCACTCGAAAATTTTACATTGATGTATCTAATTTCTACACCGACTGTCTTACTCTTAGATCTTATTAAAAAAAATATGATACTTCTTTTTTTTGTTTAGACGCTTCGTAGATTTCTGTCTATAAAGATAATTGTCTTCTTGGGTAATCAACAATAAACAAATCTCCATCTTGGGGATGAAGAAAAACATATGTTTTATTCTTTGTCTAGAATAATGTGTAAGACGAACAGATTTTGGACAGATATCGTAATGTAAACAAACTTTTGAATTTTAATATAGCAGGACCTGCAAGATTCGGAAAATATATTAAACATGTGTTCTTCTTATCGACAGGAAGCGGATAGGTTTAGAAACTTTAGTTTAGCTTAATGTTTTTTCTTGTCAAGTTAATTCAGGGTTTAATTTTCCTGGGAATCGTTCTTAAATTTATGTTATTATTTGAACGCGTTTCGTTTTTAATTTACGTCTCAACCTACTCTTCTGAGAATGTTAATAATTATTATACAATTAGTAGTCCCTCTAAATTATCATCCTGTCATTTCATACAATTAAGAATTTAAACAGGGTCATAATGGTATTTGTACATAAGTGACCGTAAGAGTCTTGGCTTCTCGAATTCTTTTGCAAAGGCGCCTATCCATCATGCAACTTGCCCAATAAAGACCCTCAGAAGATATTCATTCTTATTCTCAGTTTACACAGAACGATAAGTATGCGGATTCATTCAATAAAGGAAACTTTCTGACTATGCCAAACAAGTTCTGAATAGAATCTGGATACCTGCGACAAAGATTCTTGCCATTTCGAAGAGAGATAACAAATAAGTTTAATCGAAAGAATCCTTTAAAATTACATACATGATTGTTGAAGCAAGAGAAACCGACTAAAAGGGGAATATTAGGACAAAACATTAGTAGAAGAAAAAGTTCAAATATATAAACAAATAACTTGGGGAAATAGCAGAAACTACCGGCCTGTCTTTTAGTCAAAGAATGGAATAGCCTAAAAGCAGAAACTCGTCAATCCTATAACTATATAACATATTGGAACTGACAACTTAGCAGAATGGTATAACCTGCTCTACGCACGTGATGGAATGATTAGTGGCAAATTTATAAGCCAGGGAAAAGCTAGCAATAACAGGAAATACAAACTGGTCGGCCATATCCTATTAGACTGACAGCCCTACGAACGACTCAAGAGGAAAAATAGTAAATAAAGGAAAATGTAAAAATCTGAAAGAACTTTGCCACAGTCTATTCAATGCATCTAAGATAAAATGTACAGGAACAGATATCGATTTGGAGCATAAAAACCAACACTAATACTATTACTAAAACAAACCTAATATGGTGGCCCTTAAAGTTAGTTTCAGGGTTACTTTTAAAATTGCAATGATGATTGATATGTCCCGGAACAGGATATATTTGTTCGAAGTAGCAAAGGGGTTGTTGTCCACTGTAAGCGAGTAGGACAATCTAGCAGGTAACCGTAATGGACTGGTCCTCGTCGTAGTGGTAGGCAATAGGCGAAGGCTATAGGCGTAGCCAATAGGCGTTCTCAATCCCTGTACCTCCACATCAGTCTGTATTTATGGTTGACACCAGCCAATCATATTACTGTGAGAGGGACCTAGGTGTATGCATATTCATTACCACAATGATTATGTGTGATATGAAAGTATTAGAAAAAAAAACACAACTGTTTGAGCATCGGGGAGGCAGAAAACGATTACACCTTGGATTGAAGAGGTTAGGAATTTATTTGTAAAGAAAACAATTCCGCAGAAGTCTCTTCCACAAAATGTCAGTTCGTGGGAATCAAAATCTAATTTGAACTTTCCTCTTACATTTGGAATACAGAGGAAATAAAGGTGACTTGACTCCGTGGAAATAGCATGGCGTGTCTTGGCTGTAACGGTCTGAACTGGTGCAACTAATGACGGAAAGCCATTTGAACATCTGTCATAGAACTATCGATAGATTAAAGATCGACTTGCAATGTTGTGGGAAAGAATTTGACGAAGGGAAAAAGTATTCCCAGAAAATATTGTGTCAACGATATGGAACTCTGTCAAGGCGAACAAATGAGAATTTAGCGGCTCTTGTCCAGATCAAGTAGGAAGAGTTCATTCTTGGAAAAAATCTGATTCTTTATGACAGATCATAGACTAAAACAGAGACTTTTAACATTTTCTTACCTGCACCCCGACTGTGAACTTGGTATTCCATCCCATACATGGATACAACAAAAAGACTAATTTTCAGGTTATATTATCAATCTTCAGGGAATTAAAATTGGATGCATATTCAGTAGCTCTGTAAACTCAAAATTGTTTTTCGCTGTTGATTTGCAGCGTTCCAAATTCGAATATGAAAGGCGAGTAAATTTGCCATTTTTATTTTAATATTTAAAAGTGAAAAAGATTTTTAGCTTTTCGGTTACAATATTTTAATTTAGCATTTCATACAAAACTTTGCCACTACAAACGTTTAAGAACTTTCTTGCTATACTCATAAAATTATTTGAAAGAAAATTTTGGAATTTTCTTAATCAATTTTCTAGAGCCGCTAAGAAATTAATTCATAAAATTGAAAGGATTAAAAGTAAAATAGATATAATATGCACACACACACACACACACACACACACACACACACATATATATATATATATATATATATATATATATATATATATATATATATATATATATATATATGACAAAATGGAATGATTTTTTGTGACGCGTTTCATCCGTTAGGATTTTATCAGACTGGGTTTTGATGATGTTGCCATGTCTACACATGCGAAGAAAACGAGTGAGGCTGGTAGTTTCAAAATCTTTTGAAATATATTTTTTGAAATAATTTCTTTCTCATTTCATGCGCTTATGTAAAGGTGGGAATGCCATGACAGTACAGTCCGATGAAATTCTGACGGATGAAATGCATCACAAAAAAAAAAGAAGTTCCATTTTGTCATATTTTTCTAAATATTGTTTGTTGATATATTAAATTATACTACATTATATATCGTCATAAAATATATGATCTTTTTGCAACTGAATATATTTGAATGACTTTTTTTGTAGGAATAATAATAATTAATCCAGATACATTTTCTACCATTGAACCCATAGCTAGTGGAAAAGAGATTGACTTATGCCTTTTACGTTTCCCATGAGTGTTTGCCAGTAAGAGAAGGCGACGAAATCGACATTAACGCCAATCCAGCATTCTGATGTCCGATTTCGTGCAGCTATCTATTAAAGATATAATATTTGTAGATATGGATATGTGCACATAGAAATCAACACTGCATGTAAATAGTTTAACGTTTCAAGAGATCCGTCAACTATTATATCTATCTATCTATCTATCTATCTATCTATCTATCTATATATATATATATATATATATATATATACCAATACAAATATATATATATATATATATATATATATATATATATATATAATTATATACCAATATATATATATATATATATATATATATATATATATATATATATATATATATATATATATATACCTAACTTTGTGAGAAGAGGGCAGAATTTCATATACAATAACACAAAATATGTTTTACTAATATTTGCTTTCGCATATTAAGAATAAAAGTTGTGATTAACTTGTAACAAAGAAGTATTATACTGGTAAATTCCCGCCATAAATAAATGAAACCTCATGTAATACGCGTATGTAAAATTAATCGACCCTTACAAGGACATCCATTTATTGGCTCGAAAGCATTCGCCTGTTCTTTCCGATATAATAACTGTCGGCTTTCCTAATGTTTGTTTCTTTCATTTATTCAAGATCAAAGTCATGAAAATGTAATTTTCATATTCATGAGACTTGCGCCAATCACAAAAATACATCTCTACAATCAATGTATATATTAAAAAGATGTATTTCCGAAAAGGAATTAGCCATATTATATAAGCGAATATAAGCCTACCTAGGGAAAAAGGCGTCCTTTAATGTAATGCTTTTGGCAATCTTTCTTGTTTAGCTTCCATTTCATCTTTCGGGAAAGACAACATTTTCTATGCCATTATCCCTGTTTCCGTCCAATTTCGGAATAGCCATAATTTTCTAACTTCTATTCTTGTCCCATTATATTTTTCAAAACAATCCCCGTTCGTGATAAGCTATTATTTGCCAAGTCAAACTCTTGTTTCAGCTGTTATTTCATTTCTCAAATTAAACTTTGTTTTCGTTTACAAACTTATAATTCTTTCAGTCTTTTTCTGAGTTTCATATTGCCAACTTGTCATGTGCGTATCTTATGCTGTTAAGGTTTTGCACGTCAATACATAATTCAGACAGGTGTTCTCTGTTTAATTTGTATCGTCTCCGTGTGCAGGTTGTGGATTATCCCACACATAGTTTTGCCAATCTTTCAAAGATGTCTTTAGGTAGCGCAGTCAAACGGCTATAAAAACGTGACACATTGTGTCTTTGTTCTCTTCTCTCTCTTATCCGCTCAGCATGGTTTAATGTCAACACCAGCGGGAACACTAGCAAGCTTCAGTCGGATATATATTCCCCAACTGAGTGATCTTTCACACACACACACAGGCGCGCGTGTATCACTCAGATAATTCATCAATTTAAATGTATTATCTATTTTACATGTATACTAATATATCGTTATTCTTTTTATTCAGTCATATAAAAACTAAAATATATAATAACGCTTTTTTGACATTCATTCCGTATTCTTACACCCGACATTATCCATGTGTAAATCCATGTGTAAATCCATGTGTAAATCCATGTGTAAATCCATGTGTAAATATTGTTGCCATCGATTTTTCTATTTCTCTGTATAGTTCTATTCATTTCCATGCATCAATTTAATTTTTTTTCAATAGTTCTCTTTCGGGTACGCCATCAATTTACTCTTTATCAAGTTTCCATTTCATTTTTCAAAGGATATGTTTTTGCGGGATAGTCATTAATTGCAATGATCAAATCTTTTACCAGCCTCCATCTCATCCTTTAAATTAGTCCTCCTTTGGGATAGCTATAAATTGTCATATCCTGTTTTTATCAGCTTCCATTTTATCTTTCCAAAAAGGCCTCTTTCGGGAACGCCATCAATTGACATGCCCTATTCTTTTACCAGTGTCCATTTCATTTTTCAAAATACACCAATTCTTAGACAGCCTATGCATTTTCAGCTTCCATTTCATTTTTGTAAGCCGTACACTTTCGGGAAAGCCATCCGTTGGCATCATTTACCAAATTCCATTACATTTTTGAAAATGTTCCTCTTTCGGGATTTACATCAATTGTCATGATCTATTATTTTGCCATTTTAATTTTGAAAATAAGCCTTTTTCTCGAAAGTCAATTCTCATGTCATATTTTGTTACCAGATTCCATTTCATTTATGAAAATTGTTCTCTTTCTGGATAGCCATCACATGCCATCTCTATTCTTTTTCCAGGTTTCTTTTAATTTTTGGAAACAATCCTATTTCCGAAAAGCCATCAATTTTATCAGCTTCCATTTAATCTTTTAAAATAGTCCTCTTTCCGGATAGCGATAAATTTTCACATCCTATAATTTTTCAGCTTCCATTTCATTTTTCAAAATACGACTACTTCCGGATAGCCATCAAGTGGATGTACTAATTTCTCAGCATCAATTTTGTTTTTGAAAATATTCATCTTTCTAGAAAGCCATCAATTGGTATGCCATATTTGTTACCTGATACCATTTTCAAAATAGTCCGCTTTTTGAATAGACATCCAACTTCGATTTTATTTTTCAAAACAGTCGTCTTTTGGGATAGCCATCATTTGTCATGTCCTATTATTTTATCTGAGTCAATTTCATTTTTCAAGAGTCCTTTCTCGCCAATGGCATTGATTGTCATGTCCTATTCTTTTACTAGCTCCCATTTCATTTTTCAAAACGATCTTTTTGGGGACAAGTCCTTAATTGCCTTGTGCTGTATTTTTTACCAGCTTCCATTTCAGCTTTCATAATAGTCCGTTTTCGCGATAGCCATCAATGGCCATGTTCTAATTTTTTTTTCAGTTTTCATTTCAATTTTGAAAAGATTCCTCTGTGGTGAACGTCATCAATTAGAATGTCATATTCTTTTACTAGATTCTCATTATTTTTTGAAAATAAACTTCTTTTGGGATAGCCATCAATTGCCGTATGCCATTTTTTTGAGCTTTAATTTCATTGATCAAGACAGTCCTTTCTCACAGAAGCCACCGAATGACATATCCAATTTTTGCCGAATTCTAATTCATTTGTCAAGATGGTCTTCCTTCTCGAAAGCCATGAGTTGCCATGTAATATTCTTTCTGCAGATTCCATTTCATTTTTTCCAAAATATTCCTCTTTCGGATTAGTCATCACTTGTCATGTCTTATTAATTTGCCTGATAACATTTCATTTTTGAAAACGGTCAGCTATCCGGATAGCCATCAAGTGGCATGTCCTATTCTGTTACCAGATTCAATTTCATTTTTTAAATTACTCCCATTTCGGGATACCCATCAAGTGTCAGGTTCTTTTCTTTTTCATCTTCCATTTCATATTTTAAATAGTGAACTTTCGCGTTAGAATATCCTATTCTTTTAAGAGATTCCATTTCATTTTTCGAAATAGTAGTTTTGGGATAGACATCAATTGCAATGCCTTATTCTGTTACCAGATACCATTTAATTTTTGAAAGCAATCCTATTTCGAGATAGCTATCAATTGCCATAATCTATTCTTTTATCAGCTTCCATTTCATCTTTCAAAATAGTCCACCTTCAGTATAGGCACACATTTTCATTGCTATTATTTTTCAGCTTACATTGATTTCAAAATGCTTCCGTTTCGAGATCTAGTGGATGTTGTAATTTTTTAGTTTCCATTTCATTTTTGAAGATATTCCTCTCACGCGAATGCCATCAATTGACATGTCCTATTTTTTACCTGATTCCATTTAATTTTTCAAAATAGTCCTCTTTTGTAACAGGCATCAAGTGCCATGTCCGATTCTTTTTTTTCCAGCTTCCATTTTATTTTTTAAAACAGTCACCTTTTAGGATAGCCATCAATTGCCATGTCCTAGCAGATGCAATTTAATTTTTTAAAACAGTTGTCGTTCAGGAATGTCATCAATTCTCATATCTTTTTCATCAACTTCCATTTCATTTTTCAAAAAGATCTGTTTTGGGGTGGACATCGATTGCCATGTCCTACTATTTTACAATCTTCTATTTTATATTTCAAAATAAACCAGTTTCGAGATAGATATCAAGAAGCAGTTCTATATCTTATCAGCTTCTATTTCATTTCTCTGGTGAATACACTTTCGGGCAAGCCATCAATTGGCATGTCGTCTTCATTTCATAGATTGCATTTCATTATTGAAAATATTCATCCTTCGCGAGGGCCATCAATTTATGTGTCCTATTCATTTTCCAGCTTTCCGAAAGACATCGGTTCCCATGTCCTATTTTTTGCCAACATCCATTTCATTTTTCAAGAGTCCTATTTCGGAAATCTATGAATTGTTATGAGGTACTTTTTCGGATTAGCCACAAATTGCCATGTCCATTGATTTTCCCTTCATTTTCAAGATGGTCAGCTTTCTGGATAGCCATAAAGAGCCATGTCATACTTTTATTGGAGGAAAGCCAACAAGAGACAGGCCCTATTCTTTTTAAGCTTCCATTTCTTTTTTGAAAATGGATCTCATTCTTGAAATCCATCAATTGCCATGTCATATTTTTTGTCAAGATTCTATTTCATTTTTCCAAATACTATTTCATTTTTCAAAACAGTCCTTTCCTGAACGCCATCAATTGCTGTGTCCTATTCTTTTACCAGATTCCATTTCACTTTTGAAAATAGACCACTTTCGTGGAATTCATGAGTTTTCATATCATACATTTTAACAGATTCCATTTCATTTTTAACATTAGTTCTCTTCCGGGAATGCCATCAATTGCCATTTTCTATATTTTTCCAGCTTTTCAAAACAGTGCTGTTTCGGGAAAGCTACCAATTGCCCTATCCTGTTCATTTACCAGCTTTCATTTAATGTTTAAAAAGTGTCATCTTTCGGAAATGCCATCAGATGCAAAATTTAATGGAAGCTGCAAAATTATAGGACCTAATAACTGATGGATATCTTGCAAGAGAAATATTTTCAAAAATAAAATGGAATCTGTTAAATAACAGAACATGACAATTGATAGCTTTCCCGAAAAAGAATAATTTTCAGAATTGAAATGGAATCTGGGAAAAGAAGAGAACATGCAAATTCGTGGCTATTCCGAAAAAAGATTGTCTTAAAAAATAAACGAAATTTGGTAAAATAGGACATACCAATTGATAGCTTTCCCTGGAGCTCGGCAAATCATCAGTTGCCATGTTCTATTCTTTTTCCAGCTTCCATTAGATTTCTCGAACCAATCATCTTTTGGAGAAGCAACTTTTGCCATATCCTATTACTTTTCCAGATTCATGTTCATGTTTCAAAATAATCCTCTGACGGGAAAGTTATCAGTTGCCATGTTCTGTTCTTTTACCTGATTCCAATTCATTTTCGAAAATAGTCCTCTGTCTGGAAAGCCATCATTTTCCATTTATTATTCTTTATCCATCTTCAACTTCATTTTTCAATATAGAGATCTATTTCGCGAAATCAAGTAAGCGATTTGTTCTCTTCTTTTATCAGATTCATTTTTGAAAATTGTTCTCTTTCACGAACGCCATCAATTGTGATTATTTTCCGGCTTCGAATTCATTTTTCAAACGTGTCCTCTTTCGTAAATTCAGTCAATTCCCTTGTCCTCTTTGTTTTCCAGATGGTAAATCATTTCTGAAAAAGTTCTCTTTGGCGAAAGCCAACAATTGGCAGTTCATACTTTTTTTTACCAGATTCCATTTCAATTTTGAAATTATTCCAGTTTCGATAAAACCATCATTTGCCATATACTTTTCCTTTACTAAATTCCAGTTCATTTTTGAAAGCATTGCTCTGTCTTGGAAGCCATCATTTGACACTTCTTTATCCATCTATCATTTCATTTTTGAAAAAAACTTCTTCTTTCAGGAAAGTCGAAAAATTGCCATGTTCTCTTGTTTTACCAGCTTCTATTTAATCTTTCAAATTTCTACCATTTCTGGAAAACCATCATTTGTGACATCATATTATTTTTCAGCTTCCATTTCAATTTTGAAAATTATTCTTTTTCTGGATAGCCATCAATTGCATTCTTTTACTAGATTCCGTTTCATTTTGCAATACAGTCCTCTTTCGAGAAACCCATAAATTGACATGTCCTATTCTGTTACCAAATTCCATTTTCATCTTTGAAAATAGCCCTCTTTCAGGATGGCCAACATTTACATTATCCTATTCTTTTCCCAGATTTCATTTTTCCAATTTATCCTATTTTGTGATAGCCATGAATTACTATATAATTTTCTTTCCCAGCTTCCATTTCATGCTTCAAAATATTCCTCCTTCAGGATAGCTATTCTTTACCATATCGTATTCTTTTTCTAGATTCTATTTCATTTTTCAAAACGTTCCTCTTTCCTGATGAGGATCAATTGACATGCCCTATTCTTTTCTCTGCTTCCATTTTTATTTTTCATAACTCTACTCTTTTGTGATAGCCATCAATTGCCCTTGCCTATTTTTGTTCCAGCTTTCATTTCATTTTTCATAATAATCCACTTTTTGGATTAGTATCAGTTGCTATCGTTTATTCACGATGAATCTTTCTTTTCATTAATCAAAATTTCCCACATTCTTTAAAGCGATCAATTTCCATTTTCTATTTTACAAGCCCGGATTTCATATTCGAAAATGATACTCTTCTCAGATATTCATCAATTGCCATGCTTCCATTTCAGCTTCTATTTCTTTTTTTTAAAGAGTCCTCCTTCGTGATAGCCACCATTTGCTATGCCCTAATGAACTGCTTAAATAGATGATATTCGCCTGACTTGGGAAGAATTTGGAATTTCTGGTGTCGGAATCTGAACTGTTGTGTCGATGCGCCTGTCACGATACATTTGAATGGGTGAGATCATAGATTCAAAATAATATGCTACTTCCCAAACTGTATGTTCCAACCGCTAAAATCTTACGAATCCTGTTGTTTTATCTCCGAGTGTCTTCAAAATTTTCCTTTCAGTAATTTTGGAGATTCTTCTAGTATTTCCGGAACTGGGATCATATTCAACAATTCCCATGTCGCCTCAGAACTATCTAGACTTCACTAATAGAACCATCCCCAAAGATCTGTTAAGAATACATTCAATATCAGTGTAATGAAAGTGTAACCCGAGAAGAGAATACCTTTTCACGAATGCATAGTTAAATCGCATCTGGCTGGTGTGTTTTCTATTCTCCGTGAAACGTACTAAAATTTCGTTTGTAAGAAAAGCTTGTGTTGTGTCTGGAAATATGGTGTTGCACAAAACGTATAATTTGTTAGAACTTTAAAATCATGTGTACAATATTATATACATTTTTAACACGCGCTTTAAGCTAGGAATTTGAGATTTACTATATTGATTAAACGTAGCATATGGATTAAATCTAAATAAAAAAGTAAGATTGCGTACCGTCCGTTTGTGAAAAACTTTTTTTTATTATTAGTCAGTTTGAATTTTCGATTTTGCTTTGGTGCTGACCTTTGAAACTATTTATAAATACATAATTAAACATTTGATGTGTGGACAGGTTTGCGTAACATTGTATAACATATCTCGCCAACTGGCCCAGGAAAATATTTCCCGCTTCTATCAATATCTAGGTATATTTCCAATCACTTTCCAGTTCTCTGCCAGTGTAACATGATCTAAAAGCTAGTCAGCTATCGCTAGATATCTCGTCAGTAGAACCTTTGCTTTCATTGCGTACACCAGCATCTACTAATAAATCGAATCATTCTTTCAATTCTCTGTCAGTGTAAGAAGACTCAATACAAAGAAAGCTGTCTGGAGATATCTCACCAAATTGTTTCAAAATGTATCCCATGTAGAAAATCCATTGGTTTCACCAGCAGTGAAATATCTTCTCCTACACCCAGTTCAGACTGTGGAGATACTGGATTCCTTAGCGCCAATATTATTTAGAAATTATTTTGAATTATCATCCGAATCAGGATTTGCATAAGAACGCCAAAGAGAAAGACAATCACTGTAAAAAATCTTGTCAATGATTCCAGGGATAAGTCATGCTTTCACTGTGTTTATCGGCATCAACTAATTGTATAGTTAGATCATGAAGACCCAGACATAAACAACTATCGTGAATTGCTTCAGAGGTCTGGGCTTCTATTTTTAAATGCCAGAATATTGTTCACTCCGGCTTATCCAGATTTCATTTACTAAAAGTATGCATAACTATTGCCGGTGTAAAAGTCGGTCTGAGTTAACTGGATTTCGCCAAAGATATTGCATTGCTGAGAAAATCACTATAGATTCTAGAGGAGATAAATTCTTCGACCGAGTCGATCGCCCCGAGACTGAAGATCATCTGTTAGAGGATCAATGGCATGTGCTTCGAAGACCAGTCACGTAAGTTAAAACTGGTTATCGATGGACAGCGATTTGAAAGTAAGACACGCAGCTTACCTACATTGGTAGCGTAATTTTCGATGATGGAAGCTAACGTGAAATATTGTTCTTCTTCATGTGACGTGTCCTGCGATTATCAGTTTCCTCAATTCTTTCTCATCATGTGTCCTTTATTTGAATGTAAGTGTTATATTTGTGACTATTTCTTTCGGTTGGTTGGTTTTGTTTTATGGTATATCAACATCAGTGAGTCATTTAATGACAACAAAATGTTTTAAATAGATTCTTAACGATAGTTTGGCAAAAAGATGTGTATGTATACATCATACTTATTATAAAACCCAGGTTGAGTGTGTGTGTGTGTTTGTGTCTGTTCGTTTATATATTGGATCAGATTTCCTACATTTTTCAACTGATTTCAACAAAACTTCACAGGACTACGGACAATTACCTTGCGGTGGTTCTGACAGCGCCCAAAATTGGAAAACACAATTGTTTTTGCACGAAATCAATTTGAAAATACGATTAAGAGGTATCGCTGTCAAGAATGAAAGGGGGGCAACTCATATCGAATTATATAGGTTGTTTGTTAGTGTGTGTCTGTGTTCGTTTATATATGGGATCGGATTTCCTACATTTTTCAACCGATTTCAACAAAACCGTTTTCTTATTGTCTTGCACACTTTTTTTCTTTATTTTTTACATTCAGAATGTTTTAGAAATTCCATTTACAAGACAACTGTTTATAATAAAATTCGATTTAATCGGTAGACTCATAACGATTGAAAACAATGTTTTTGTTTGAGTTTGGGTTTGACCAATTCGTAAAAAAACCCCAAAAAACAAACAAACAAACAAAAACAAGCTAATTAAAACATGCGTGCCCGTCAACCTTAAACAATAATCTTTGTCAATTTTATTTTTCAGTCTTTATGATGATCGATACTTGATCTATCTCTTACTGTTACATCCCCGGGCAACGCCGCGCTCTACTGCTAGTATATATATATTAGAACCATTTTTCAATAACTCATATTTTTGAATACAATCATATGTATCACTGGTAATTTTTTTTTCAAAAATGTATTGCTGATAATATTTTTTTTCAAAAATATATTGCTGGTAATATTTTTTTTTCAAAAATTTATTTCTGGTAATAATTTTTTACAAAGTTTATCTGATATTAAAACATATTTTTACACTTTTATAATGCTTTTTACCTCAGTTTCGGGTTTAAATATTTGCCCATAGCCGTGACCCTAATAGGTGCTACCACCCCGGGTCAGGGTGGACCTGGTAACACCAGCAATTAAGAAGTGGTTCCGCGCTCCTTAAAGCCTTCTTATCAGGAGGACGTAGTTTGTCGTCTTACCCTGGACGCGGATGTAGTTTATTGTCATATCCAGGACGCTATTTCTTTCAGATCCATCGTTATTTACTAGCTCTATCCATGGAATTCTGAGCATCCTTCTGTAGAACCGACTTTCTTTTGTCTTTTTCTTTTCATTTGCGACGAGATTGTCCAAATTCACTTATATACTATAGGATGAATATCCGATAGATTCTCAGCAATAATTGCTTCGTGCTTCTAACGAATTTTGTTTTCTGTTTCCTAGTACTTAATTTAGCTATTGTACTGCAACTTTGACTTACCTAATGCGCGTTCGCAAATCAGTCTCGCATTTTCCATTCTCCAACATATTTGAAATTTTGTACTGGTTTGATGATGGTATCTCCAATTCTCTTCCTGATGAGAATACTTTCTATCTTCTTACTTTTGAGGTTAGTCCTTTCTTCTCGCTTTCCTTTGCTGACAAATATTTGCTGTCATTGGAGAGAAGGCATATTCTTGTCATATGCATATTTCTATTTTTCTCAGTTCATTTTCTATCCGTATGCAAGCGACTCGACTGATGTATACTTTCTGAATACGTACTTATGGCGAGTGAAAATCAGCATCTCTTGAAGAAGAATACGCCATGTATGAAAAAAATACGAGGTGCTGAAAAGTTAACAAGCCTAATATGTATCAATGAATCTAGAACTGTGAAATCTTCATGGATTAATTTCAAATCTTCTTATTAATATCTGGATTGTTTCTTTCCATGTACAAGGGTGTGTTGACGGTCTCTATGAAGGAGTGATGGTTGGCTTTGAAAACTTGCATGCATTAATTTCAACTCTTATTAATAACTGCATTGTTTCTTATCAGGTAACAGCGCGGGATGAAATACTCTTAGACTAAATATTCTTTTTGATACCTGCATTATTTCTTTCCAGATACGAGAATGGGATGGAAAGTTCATAGATTGATTATGAAGGAAGGGTGCTAGAGCTGTGAAATCTTACATGCATTAATTTCAACTCTTCTTATTAATAACTTTATTGTTACTTTAGCATGTATGACGGTGGGCTCTAAAGCTAAGACGCTGACTATGACGAAGTGTTGTTTCTGGTATGAAATCTTGCAGGCATTCATTTCAATTCTTTTTAATAACTGCATTGTGTCTTTACAGGTACATATAAATTGTTCAAATAAGACTGTTGTTTTAAATGTCATCCACTGCAGATATGACATCATCATGACTGAAATACTTGTTCCAAGCCACATGTTGTTTTCGTGTTGGGGAATAGACGATAGTCGAATCAGGGGCTGGATGATGAACCAGTTCAAGGTCAAAGTGATGTACAGCAGTCATTGAAACCAAATATTTTTTGTGCTTGATCATTGTCCTGATGAAACAAGTCACTTTTCGGCAGTTTTCCTACGTGTTTTTTCTTGACAGCCTTTTGTATCTGCCTCAGAAAGTGGCCATATAAATCTCGATCGATAGTATGGCCCTTTTGAAGATAATCAATAAAACAATGTATTTACTGAGGCCTCACCATCCCTGCAGATAAAAAGACCCTGGCCTTCTTTGGAATAAATGAGGGGATATTTCCATTGCATGGATTGTGTCTTTACATCTGGTTCAAAGTCAACATCTTGGGTAGAACATTTTCAAGGAGATCAGATGGATCTGCCTCAGACAATGTCAAATCTTCCCTTGTGGGGATCAGCCCGTGAGCTTTTGATCAGGTTTCTGGAGACATGAAACCCACTGAGAAGAAACCTTACTCATTCCCAACTCTCTTACGGGATATGCTGATAGCATTGGCTATTTGATATATAATCAATCGCTTGCGATTCACCACCATGTGGTGAAAATGATCAGTGCTTTTCCGGACATTGGGTCTTATTCAAGAATTTCCCCGTCCTTCGTAAATTGAGCTACCCAATTTTGCATTCTTGATAAATTTAGAGTGGCATCCCATAAAGTAGCAACCACGTCCATGGGCGCTAAACACTTTTACTGCAGGTACTTGGTAGTAAACAATGCCAGATTCTGTCCACCTGAAAGAGAAATCTATGCTTATTACTTTTTCCGTCCATCAGTCAGTTATGTTTCATGCATGATACACGCTTTGGCGATCATGTATCTTTCGATATATGACTGACGAAGCAGATTTTCCCTCAGTAGTTTGCCATTTCTTTCTGCGGTAGACCCGTTTCAATCCAAGGCTATAGTCTGTTCTGCTATTTACCCATAGCTGGGGGGAGGGTATTAGCACGTATTCGACTGTAATTCGAACTCGGCTCTCCGATTCCTCAAACCGAGCCGCTATCCATTACTCAACCGGCAACATTTGACAGCAAGGCCTCTGATCGGAAGATTGGATGTTTCGAACAGTGTGGAACAACTCCTAACTGCCTTATTTCCAAGGTCCTCATTGACCCGGCGTTGTAGCAGCTGTTAGGGCCACGGCTATGGAGAATAGTTTTTTATAACAAAATGGCAATTTTTCGTAGTAAAATTACCAATACATTTTATTATTTACAAAATATATATCTAAAAAACGTATGTTTATTTGAATATATAAAATTGTGTACAAAATGTCTGTAGTTCAAAACATATAACGACATACAAAATATTTAGATTTCGACTTTAAATAAGATATCCCATTAAAATACTATTTGTTACATTAGAAGTGTTCTTTGGGCAGATGTTAGTTTACTTGGAAATATATAATGTAGTTAATAAGAAGAAATGGAATGAATGCATGTAACTTTTCACAGTATCGCTCCTTCATATTTTATTAATTTTTCAGACCATCCTCGTATTGATGCATCAATGTCCGTCTGACTCCCAACTGTATTCTATGCGAACAGAAAACTGAAACAACTCTAGCGTTGAAATAAATATTGAATATCACGTACCAGGACAAGACTGCAAACGAATTATTGGTGAAAGAACACTGAACTTTAACCATTGCTGGGAGTTGAATTTTCTTTGCTATTCATGTACTTAGAATGCCCCCGGAGTGAAATGCGGATACGACTTTTCATTGGAAGGTAAGGATGGACGAACGAGGAGAGGGCGGGAAAACTGACGTAGACAGACGTTCATGAAAAACTTTGTAATGGTTCGATCTAAACCGAAAGAGTCGCAAATATTAGCCGTAAACTGAACAGAGTTGAAGCAGTCGGAGGATGTAAGTAAAGCCTATCGAAAATATGCACGGCTATTCTCTGCTTCCAATAGATTTTAAGAAATTACAACTTTTGTGTATATATGACGTCATGCTGTTAGATTCTATTAATTCAGTCAGCCAGTTAAGTACCATACGCGTGTTACACGCTTGGGCGAACATTTCTCTTTCGATTCATGATTGACTACGCAAAAGATTTTCCCGCAATAGTTTGCCGTTTCTTTCTGCGTTGGACTAGTCTCCAACTATAAGCCCCAATCTGTCCTCCTATCAAACTATAGCTTCGGGGAGGAGAGATGGATACCTACCTTTCCCAAGGCTATTTGTGCGTAAGTGGATGTAACTAACCCAATTGGATTTCCAACGTGGCTCTCTGATTTCAGATTCCGAAACGATATTACATTGCAATATATATACTATGTTCATTATTATTATTATTATTATTTAAAACTATTTAGTACTATTTAATTATGATAAGAATCTACTAATTTAAAGTTAGATTTAATTTAAAAATCCTATTAATTAGGAGTTTAATTTAATTATTTGCATTCGGACTAATGTCGTAGTCTTTATCTTTTTTTATCCCAAAGTAGCTGCCATTATGTCATGTGGCCCTTCACTCCACTGGGTTTGATTCTTTTTCTTCTTCTTCTTCTTCTTCTTCTTCTTCTTCTTCTTCTTTTCTTCTTCTTCTTCTTCTTCTATGTGTCGTATCTCTTTAGAACTTTGGCTATCAAGGTTCTATAAATTTTCATGTCTTTTATAGCTCTTACTAACTTTTGTCTTTTTGCCATCACTCCCAAACTCTGCTCCGCCATCAATTCACTCCAGTTCGCCAATTAGGTTGTGCATTGCTTTCCTCTCTTGTCCTCAATCTGACCTTCCTCATTTTGTGCACCAAGAATTTCGACTGTCTCTGATTATTAAATATATGTGTCTGTTGCTATTGTCTCCAGAACCTTGTCGTTGCTCATATATTCAGTCGATGGTATTCTCAGTATCCTTCAGTGAAACCATATTTCTGTTACTTCAAGAATCTTCTTCATCTTTCAGGAGATTTTTCCAGCATTCACTGCTTGTCAAATTCACGAGACATGGCTTTAATACACATGCCATTGTCCCGTAGGTTCTTTATCTTTGATCAGACAGGTGCTATTCTCATTTAGTTACGATTCGAGAATATGGAATTAAACCACTTTTATTTACTCCTATTGCCATTATTTTATTTTGGTAACATATTTGGTGTTATTGTATTTTACATAAGTGTATAACATTAGCTTTATTGATATTATCTTGACACTTTTATGCGAAAAATTATACTTGGAACAAACAAACTGTCTGCCAATAGAGAAACAGATTACTAAATAAGCAAAAATAAAAATGAGTATAAAACAAGGTAGCATTTTCTCACCGGCTTTATTTAATCGTATTTCAAAACATCTATTTTTTTACCATAACGCTCACCTTCAAGGCCTATTTTTCACAGGGGTTAGAGGGCAGAGTTTAGGCAGATTTATGTGGAGCATAACGGTTAATCCTAGACATAAACAGGTTAATATTGTAGTGATCGGGAAAACACCCGCATGGGAATCAATTCCAAAAAGCAGTACGGGAAGAAGCTGTTCGAGTGGAACTTACATCTTAAAAATGTAATACGAAGCCAATGACGGTGATTCGCCAAATTGTGCCTAGTATGGCTGGTTTTAGCCGTGAACACTAGAACTATTGGAACTAAAGAATATAATTCGTCAGCGCAGTCTCTGTGGAAATAGCGATAGAGAAGTAAGAGGCTTTCGACGTCTTGTCCGTTGGAAAAGGATTAAAGGCGGGGGGATAATTTGTCACACACAAGAACTCTTTTGTATTCTATCGAGGCTGGAAAGTGAAAACTGGGCAATTCTTGACTACATATGTATCAGTTCACCATTTTAGCCCTGATCTGGTCCTTGTAAAGGCAGAGGATAACAGGAGGAGTCGAGTAATTACTGGAGCGGTATATGGACTAAAAGAAAAGGCAACAATATTTACACATGGTAAGGACGAGTTTATGGAAACGGAATTAATTTCAAAATGTCGATATTTTATGTTTTCGTTTTTATATGACTGAGAAAAGATGCAAAAGGTATTAAAAGTGAGAAATTGTCTGAGTGATAGGGGAATGCATCTGGCAGATGCCCTAATAGTGTTGCTCTGGAAAAGGACTCTGTGGTGTTGTCATTAATACGTGCTGCGCCGATAGGAAAAAGAAGGGGGCAAAGGCAGGACCACGTTTTAGAGCCGTTTGACAGCGCCACTACTTCTTGACAAAGCTATGTGGAGGATAATCCACAATCTGCACAGCAAGACGACACTAATTTAAACAGAGAACACCTGACTGAATCTATTAGTGACAGGCATAATCTTAACAACATAATATGCACATGACAAGTTGTTGATAATAATTAGAAAAAAATGAAGAAATGGCTGAAGGAGTTATAATATTTTAAAGGAAAGCAAAGAGAAATTATTATCATGTAATCCAAGAAGACATAATACTTGAAGTTACGTAGTAAGAATGTCAGAATAAAGTATGTACAAACTATTAACTACCTGTGTAGTGTACCATCAAGAAGCATGCCACATTTCGTTAGAACAGTTGCAATTTAGGAGATGACCGGGTTACTTTTCAGCACCCCACCAACCAGCTGTATTCCAAAAGTGTATTTGCCGAGATTGCTTCTTTGTCAGCAGTTTAAAGATGCAGGCTTTAACTTCTCTTATATTTTCCAATATAAAATATGATGAACAAATAAGTGTTGAATGTGTCACTTATATCAAAGAACAATCTTAAGCAAAACGTCTTATCACTTTTGTGTAAAGAATCCTTAAAGAGTATGCATACATGATGAATTTTTAAAGACACTTCTAAGATTTCATCCATATTATTTTTTGAAACACACACACACACACACACACACACACACACACACACACACACACACATATATATATATATATATATATATATATATATATATATATATATATAAAATTCAAACTGGTTTAGTTGCAACAACTGACAATTCATATCTATTATATATTCTTTATTCTCCTCCTCATGATTAGTTTCCTTATCTTCGGCTTGAAAGTGTAAGTAAACATTCCATCGTTTCTGTTAATTCTTTTTAAGGTTCTGAGATTTTATTTGGCTTCCTTCATTATCAGGAAAGAAAGAAATTAGACGAAATTCCAAGTTAGTTTCGTTGGTTTGAATGATTTTGTAATTTGGTTTACATAACTGTGACCTACCATGCTTCTGATAATTTAATTTCATTATAGAATACCTATTTTACAATCCGGTTTTTGATAACTGTCTTTTGTTTTTTTTACACATTACACATTACTAATGCAATTTGTAATCTTTCCATGAAATTTGTTTTGCTGAGTATTATTGTAATGATTAATAAGGAATTGCCTTATATAATTGCAATCTTTATGTTTTTCTATCATAATTTGGGGAAATTATGCCACGTGTGTCGACGCGAAATGTTTCGGGTTGCTTATACTATATAATCTTTTTAGATATAAAACCGTAAAAAGGACCGCTGAATTAAAAATAAAAGACCAGGCGACTGATTGATTTTACTGACCCGGATCTAATTTTTCGCCTATGGCGATGAACGAGCGACTATTCGGACTTAAAATCAACCAAGGTCCCAAGTGGAACTCATAAATACGTGCCATCGTTAAAGATACTAGAAAAGGGGTCTGTTCTCTGTAGTAATTAAGTAATACATGACTCCTACTGCTACTCGCTACCTCCATTAGAGCGAGACAAGCTTGAAAATGGATTGCTTCTGTCATATATGAACAGTAACAACCTAGCCTTTGTTTCTGAGCTATGATAGAGTGGGAGATAAATTATTTTCCAACTTGAAACCGCTTTTTTCACAGAGAAAACATTGCAAGGGTCTCGGGATTCCATCGCTATTTTCATAAGAAACATGTTCGTTGGTTTTTGTGGATTGATTCGTTTTTGTACCGCTTATCAACAGCTTGCAGGTTATTTAAAGACAGAAAATGTTTTAGATTCGGTGAATTCTTTAGAAATAATAATGGTTTTGTGATACAAATCTTACTAATTAATCCATACATAGGAGGAGAAAAAGTAGACACGTACATTTCGCAAGTGCATAAATAAATATAAGGAGTCCAACGGGAATTGGAACTCGGCACTCCGATAAGAAGTTCCGAGGCATTATCCATTACAGCACATTCAAGTTTACAGCACCTGGTATTCCCAAATGGTCACCCATTTAGGAGCTGACCATGCTCGATGTTGCTTAACTTCGGTGATCATACGGGAATAAGCCTGAGAAGTGTTCAAACGAACTACATTCTTTAGTTCCAACAGTTCTCACCCTCACGGCTAAGATCCGCCATACCACGCCCAGTGTAACGAACCAATTTCTTTCCCTTTGTATTCCATTGCTGAGGTGCATGCTCTACTCCACCAGCTTGTTCGTACGATCGCTCTGTGGAACCGACTCCCTACAGGAGGCTTTCCTTATCCCTACAATCTTAACGTGTTCAAGTCTAGGGTTGACCGGTATCTTCTCCATATATCCTCATAAATTGTGCTTCTTACTCTGCAAACATCTAACTCCAGCGCCTTCTATAGGGAGAAAATTATTGTATAAAATAGATTTCGTTCTCAATATAGTCTTATAAAGTGTAAAGAAAGCTAATACTTTAGGAAACTAATACTTAACATTAGGACACCTCATGAGGAAGGAGAGCTTGGAAATTTGATACTCACGTGACAGATTGAAGGCAAGCGTTACAGAGGAAAACAATGCATAACATATTTAAATGAGCTTGAGTAAATACATGGCGGAACAGGAGAACTAACAAAAAAACAAAATATTTTTAAGTGCTACAAGGAACAGGAAGTTCTGGAGAGACATGATCACCTACGCCCTGAGGGGAGGCGGGACATAAAGGGGAAGTTAATAAAAAATTGGATCTTATGCAGTTTGCTATGATTAAAAATTCAAATATCATAAGCTATAATGCTCAGTCTCACTTAACACAGGGCTCGTGAGCCACGTAAAGTGTTACATTGAATGTGGTTATGGTGAATGAGGTGTTTAAGAGGAATCGAAAAAAGGTGTCAGAAAGTAAAAGTTATTAGGAGAAAGATGAAAAATTACTATTCAAGATGCCAGCATAAAATTGGTCTTAGAAGCAACCTCGCGGGAGTATTTTCCAAAACTGATCGAACTAAAGAATTGATGTAATCTCAGTGTTTGCTATGGAAATAACAATATAGTCTATAAAACGTTTCGTCTGTGGGAAAACGGCCGCATAGTGGAGAATATAGTTTCCATCAGGAAAACTTGAAAACATTTTTCAACGATACTAAGGCTGGAAAGTTCGAATTGGACAGCTCCGTGCCAGAAAGGGTTGAAGTACCTCATTTTGACCTAATCAGATTCCTTCTAATATAAAGAGTAGCGGAAGAAATCAGATAATTGTCTGTGGTGACATCCAAGAGACACGTTTAAATTATGGATCCTCATTCAGAGTAGAACCATTCATCGAAGCAATACGTTGCCTGGACGGTGATGCTGGTTTGTACTGAAAATTACAAGCAGCTTCTTTCCCTATTGAGATGGCTGCTAAAGCTGTGAGCTTACCTTTATCATGGAAATCAATAACTTTATGGAGGCCATGTTTGATTGTAGAAAACTAGATAATTGTACCATTTCGGATCTCATTATCGTGTATTTAAAATCAGGAATAAAAGGAAAATCAATTTAACCACAGTTGCTTACCTTCAAGCTTGATGGAAAAATCAAATGTTTCAAAATCAGCTACCAATAAGCGCAGACGTTTACCCGCCAAAAAGAAGCAAAGTTATACATTAGACAATGGAGGGCAGACATCCGATTCACTAACCAGACACAAAATAAAGTTTCCTCCGACAAGACAGAAAGCTAACATTTACTCTGGCAGGTTGCTGTCAGTCGAAAACGTGTACGGTCGATAAGAACCAGGATTCAACGCTGCTTGAAAGGTGGGATGGAAACTATTTAATATATGGAAAGGAAAGAAGAAATCTATCTTGGTAGCAGAAAGTGCAAATATATTGTGAAGGTTGAACGTAATATTTGCTATCACGCCTCAGCTTGATTTTGATTCTATTTTATTTTCGATTTCAGTCAAAAACAGCAAACTTCATCATTTTTGTTTCTTCTTTCAATCTCTTCTTTTTACACCATTCAAATTTTATTGACTTCCTGTTTCTTCTTCATATTTGTCTTCAGATTATCCACTATATTACCTTCACCCCCCACCCCTTATACATTTCTTACATCAGCTTTTTTCGACAACTTTTTTGTTGAAGTTGAATAAATAATTAAAGAAACTGATAAAAAAGAAGGGATTTTCTTTTATTTAATGTGTTTAACTCTTATTTTATTCTTTTTCTTTTCTTCCTCTTCTTATACTCATTTTTCTTCTCCTTCTTCTTCTTCTTCTTCTTCTTCTTCTTATTATTATTATTATTATTATTATTATTATTCTCCTCCTACTTCGTTTTTCATTCTCCCTCTTCTTCTTCTTATTATTATTATTCTCCTCCTACTTCGTTTTTCCTTCTCTCTCTCCTTCTTCTTATTATTCTCCTCCTACTTCGTTTTTCCTTCTCCCTCTCCTTCTTCTTATTATTCTCCTCCTACTTCGTTTTTCCTTCACCCTCTCCTTCTTCTTCTTATTCTCCTCCTACTTCGTTTTTCCTTCACCCTCTCCTTCTTCTTCTTATTCTCCTCCTACTTCGCCTTTCCTTCTCTCTCTCCTTCTTCTTATTATTCTCCTCCTGCTTCGTTTTTCCTTCTCCCTCTCCTTCTTCTTATTATTCTCCTTCTACTTCGTTTTTCCTTCTCCCTCTTCTTCTTAAACAATTTCGAATGAAGTTCTCAAAAAAGCTTTCACGAAACAAAATATAACCATGTAAAGGACAATGAAACATCGATTTTTCGAGTTTTTCATTGCGTTATTTACCAACCAAAATTCAGCGGGGGTAATAGTCACGTGATTAGGGGGGATAAACAAAATTATTCACTGTGGAGTAATGGCTAGCGACTCGGATTGAAGAATCGGAGAGCCGGGGTTAAATTCCACTCGAGTTCATTGCATTCAATTACGTGAAAGTCATGAATCAATCTCTTCTCAAATAGCAGGGCAGACTGGGCTCTATAGTCTTGGTTGGCAACCAGTCTAAAAGAAGAAAAACTCTGAATCCAGAATAATTTTCTGGTCTTGCCCCTTTAACTTCCAAGAGAAGGGACGGGCTAACGTCAACACCTCCGTTAAAAAACGAATCAGCAAACCATTGCACTATACTACTTTGAATATTACCATGAACAACAATTGTGAGATGTGTGTGTGTGGGGGGGAGTGGTGACTACAGAAATGGAACATGCACTAACTGAATAAATGATAAGTGATGAATTGAAGTATGATGATGTGATAATCTAGGTTAGCTCTATGACTTTAGGCACGGTGGAGTAATGGATGGCAGCTAGGATTGATGATGGCAACTAGTGTACCGCAGAAAAAAAAGGCAACCTACTGCTGGAAAAATCTGCCTCGTCAGTCATGTATCGAAAGATACATGATTGCCTAAGCGTGTATCACCCATGACACATAACTGACTGATATAACTTTAAGGGGACTATTTTTGAAAACTGCAGAAAATCACATTTCTTTATGGGACAATGTATCTTCTAACAGTGTGGTCCAGTTGATGCATGTTTTGAAGTATCTGTGGATTGAGTGCAACAAACCGTTTACTCAATTCATGTCTTGCGCCATTTCTTTTTCTCTTCCAAATCTTAAAAAAAAATCTTCCATATAATTAATAAGCTCAGAAACGAATTCCAAACCCTGAAGATCATATTTCTTATATCTTTGAAAAGATTTAACCTCGTTTCTGGGTTTAAGGAATAAATGTAAGAATGAATGTTATCCAAAAGTTGCAGTAATACGAAAAACTCTTTGGAGAACTGTTGAATACATATGCCATTTTAGCGGCATATTCATCACACTTCAAACTGCATGGCATATTGTTTCACAAGTTTCTTCCCAAAATCTGAGACCTGATCATTGGTGTTCAGATCTGCTGCATATCAGGCAAAGCAATGATATATAGATAAATGTATATTTGAGCAGCAATCACTTTTTAGAAAAATTTCAATAAAGACGACTGAAAAAGGTACTCCGAATAATTGTTTTATAGAATTTTTCATATGTTCGTTTAAGTGTTTTCTCTTCTGGATATTAATTGAGTGAAAAACTGGTTGAGTGTTTTATACATACGAGCACTTTCGGCAATTCTATTAGCAATTATCACGGATCTTTTTTTTTACATTTTTAGCTGTGTGAAAAGAGTTTGTAAAAAATAATAAAACACTTCCAAGACTCCAGAAACATATGAAAAAAATCTGCACATCCAGTTACAAAAAAAAAAAAAACTTAATAATAGCTAATGGAATAGCGGAAAGTTCTCGGATATGCAGGATATTTGGACAATTCTTACATATTTTATGATCAGAAAAAAAAAAAAACACTTATGCAAACTCAAGAAAGAAAAAATAAAAAGCGTAATCGGAATACCATGCTTACCGTCTTCAACAAAACATATATATATATATATATATATATATATATATATATATATATATATATATAATATAAAAGTGAACATAGAAGTCAACACTTAGAGGCGACAGTCTGTTTCATGCTATATGCAATCGTCAGGCCACATATGCTGTTATTTTTCTCGGCTATTTATATATATGCGGGTTAGTGGTGCATTGTGGGTATTCTATTATGGCGGTTATTTTTACCGGAAGTCGCTTTGTCTATTTATTTGGGTCAAATTATATTGCTCGTTTTTATTTTTTTTTTTTTTCTTATTTTATTTATTTATTTATTTATTAACGTAGTAAAAAATTTGTTTATATCACGTATTTAACAGTTTTGTTTTGGTTTGAGAATTTAATTAAAGCTATTTGTTCAATTTTTGGGGTTGGTTGTTGTAGTTCATTCTAACTATTATTTTTTTGGCGGGAACAGTTTTTAATTTGGGATTGGTTGGATGAATTTAGGTCAATTTATTTGTATATTTTCTCTTTTCGGTTTTTAAGCAACATAGTATTTATTTATTTTATTTTATTTTATTTTTATTAGTGTATTTGTTTGTTTTTATTTTATTTTTTCCGTTTTTTCATTTTTTAGGTTACGTAGTAAAAATTTATTTTCATGCCTGCATTTTGAGATGAGCTCGGATCTTTTATTTAATAATTTATTTTGGTCGGGGAAAGTAATGATAGCTATTTTTTTCCTCCAAGCAAAGTTTGCAAGTTTTTGATTGGTTGTTGTAGGCTGATGACTTTTCCTTATCTTCCAAGATATTTTTGGTGTGATGTGCGTTTTGTTTTTATTTCCCAGATATACTTAGAAAGCATAGTACTGTTCGCATATTTACTATTTGTGAACGATGTTTTTTTGTGTGTATAATTTCTTTGCTTCCAGGGTCCTTCAGTTACTCCTATGTATACTTTTTCTTCATTATCTAGTGATTTTATCGTGGCTTGGTATATTACGTTGTTTTGTAAACAATTTCCGCTTAAGGGACATTCGTTCTTTATTCTGCAGTTGCACGTGGGTTTAGTTTGTTCGTGTGGTTTGTTGATAATTTTCTTATTGTGCTTTTTTATTATTTGTGCCATGCTCTCGGTGCAGCTGTAGCTGATTTTTACTCCTGTTGGTCTTTTTTGTATTCTGTGGTGAGTATGTGAGTATTGCTGGGAATCCGGAGAAGAAATATCATATGGTTCAAGGAGAAGAAATATCATATGGTTCAACCCACCGTACAGCAAGAACGTAAAACAAACATAGGAAAAATATTCTTCAAACTCCTACACAAACACTTCCCAGAATCAAGCACATTACACAAGATATTCAACAAAACACAGTAAAAAAATCAGCTACAGCTGCACCGAGAGCATGGCACAAATAATAAAAAAAGCACAATAGGAAAATTATCAACAAACCACACGAACAAACTAAACCCACGTGCAACTGCAGAATAAAGAACGAATGTCCCTTAAGCGGAAATTGTTTACAAAACAACGTAATATACCAAGCCACGATAAAATCACTAGATAATGAAGAAAAAGTATACATAGGAGTAACTGAAGGACCCTGGAAGCAAAGAAATTATACACACAAAACATCGTTCACAAATAGTAAATATGCGAACAGTACTATGCTTTCTAAGTATATCTGGAAAATAAAAAACAAAACGCACATCACACCAAAAATATCTTGGAAGATAAGGAAAAAGTCATCAGCCTACAACAACCAATCAAAAACTTGCAAACTTTGCTTGGAGGAAAAAAATAGCTATCATTACTTTCCCCGACCAAAATAAATTATTAAATAAAAAGATCCGAGCTCATCTCAAAAATGCAGGCATGAAAATAAATTTTACTACGTAACCTAAAAAATGAAAAACGGAAAAAATAAAATAAAAACAAACAAATACACTAATAAAAATAAAATAAAATAAATAAATACTATGTTGCTTAAAAACCGAAAACCGAAAAGAGAAAATATACAAATAAATTGACCTAAATTCATCCAACCAATCCCAAATTAAAAACTGTTCCCGCCAAAAAATAATAGTTAGAATGAACTACAACAACCAACCCCAAAAATTGAACAAATAGCTTTAATTAAATTCTCAAACCAAAACAAAACTGTTAAATACGTGATATAAACAAATTTTTACTACGTTAATAAATAAATAAATAAATAAAATAAGAAAAAAAATAAAAAATAAAAACGAGCAATATAATTTGACCCAAATAAATAGACAAAGCGACTTCCGGTAAAAAATAACCGCCATAATAGAATACCCACAATGCACCACTAACCCGCATATATATAAATAGCCGAGAAAAATAACAGCATATGTGGCCTGACGATTGCATATAGCATGAAACAGACTGTCGCCTCTAAGTGTTGACTTCTATGTTCACTTTTATATTTACACACGCTCTATCTCTGATATTGAGCTCTTTATCCCATAAATATAGCACACATTAAGACTATATTTTTTTATATATATATATATATATATATATATATAGCTGGCCACTCATATTCGAGAATACCCGTTTACTAGGGCGGCTAGCCAATCTCTATTGCAGATGCTTGCTTCGGTGGATTTGCGTTTATTCAACACCTACAGAGCCCAACTCTGGTTTATACTGCAACTATGCTGAGTTATACTTTCTCGGAAAGTGTGTGTTATCTAGCGTGATCAATAATTTAAATAAGGCCAGCACACTCATGCTCTCGGCCACCATGGCATGTGGCTTTTTTGCTAGCACAGCTATCGACACCACTCAAGGTTTCCATCTACCCAATTTCACTGATAAGGCTTAGGTCAACTCGTGGTATGGTTTTCAGGCACTTTCCAAAGGTCCTACACGTTGGGATCGACACCTCCACTCCGATAACATCAGGAAGTCTGACAAATCGACCATAGTGAGATTCGAACCCAAGTCTCATGGTAAGAATGCGAAAGTTCTA
Organism: Acanthosepion pharaonis; assembly: GCA_903632075.3. Taxonomy (NCBI): domain Eukaryota; kingdom Metazoa; phylum Mollusca; class Cephalopoda; order Sepiida; family Sepiidae; genus Acanthosepion; species Acanthosepion pharaonis. The sequence goes on from CAHIKZ030000291.1 coordinate 2,566,234, forward strand.
ACCCCTCGGGCGCTTGCTTATATATATGTGCATGTGTGTGTGTGTGCATAGGTAAAATAAAATTTCATAAATATGGTGTAGCTAGAAATGTAACTATTAAGTTACCTGATGATTTTTATTAATTGAAAGAATTATTTATTAATCAATTATTAATTGATTACTTAAATTATTCATTCACCAAAGGCCCCATTGCCAGCAATTCCCGATACGCTCATAGATGTCAACATCAATTTTTATAAACATATTGACGGGGAAAAAAAATGAGTGTTCCTCTTGTCTGAAATCACCTTGTTAACATTCAGAAAAGCCAAAGAAGATTTAAATAATATCATTTATAAGCATCATATAAATTTTACTATCGAAGTTGATGCTTGCACATTTGCATTTGGGAAAAGTAGAAGGCCAACTTACACTTTTCAAATAAATTATTTGATACAGCTGTTCGGCCCTTACAGATAAACTTGTGCTGTGTTTTAATCAGTCAAAACATCTGTGAAAAACCGGCATTCATCTTATGAGCTTCCGGAGACTGATAATAAATTATGTACTTGTAGAAAGTCCATACTGTAAATGTAGAAATTTCATACTGTCCATTACTGAATCTATGGTTTATAAATGCACCATTTTCTCTACTGAAAACCCAGATGTTAAGGAATATTGGTAGCACAAAAAAAACTTTTAAACAAAGGTGGTATCAACCTATTTCTTCTTTTAAAAAAATTGCGTACCGTAAACGAACATCCCTCTCTAAATATTTTTGGAATTTAAAAGAAATCAACAAAAGCCTTAAGTAAAATGAGAAATTTAAAAAAAGCGAGAATTTGTAGGTCCTTGAATGACCCATGTCCTCTATGCCTATATGAAAATCTGCATATTATTAAGTCTCCTAAAATTTACGATATCCTAAATCAGCTCAATGAATTAACAGTAATTTGTAGGTTTTGTATAATGTTTACCTTAAGATATAGTTAATAAAATAAACTGTCTATGTATTACCATCATATATTCATTATTCTATTAATATATAATGGTACATGTAATATCTATTTAATTCCTTGATTTTTTACCTTTAATATTGCTATGTTTTATTCAACATAATATCTATTGTATTTTAGGTTCAAAATAATATATATAAAATGATTTAATCACACTAGAGTCCACTTTAAGACAGTTCTGAAGTATATACAAAAATTTAAAAAGAAAATATTGAAATACTTTTAAATTAACCTTTTGTTAAATATATCTCTGTGACTACTTCAATGTATCTTAAATTTACATTAATAACCGGATGTCAGCTAATGGTGACGCGTCATAAAAATATCATCTAGACCTGAATGAATATCGCACCTACCCCTAATCTTCAAACTATATTTCTCATTTCCTGCTTTAGCTTTGACTCGTCTTTTGATTGGTTAACCTAGACATACCAACAAAATTTTGAAATCTTGTTCCCCACCCCTTTTCAACTGTTAAATAAGGTACCGTGTTTAAAAAGTAAATCATTTTCATTATAAGTTAGCTACCATCGCCTGATGATGGAAAAATTTGAAGTTCAGAAACAGAAATTTTTATGTAAAACATTAAGTTGGATCTAGCAAGGCGCAACCGACAGTGGTTATCGCTCATGTTATCTATCTATCTATCTATCTATCTATCTATCTATCTGAGTCTGTTCAGATCGAATCCTATCTATCTATCTATCTATCTATCTATCTATCTATCTATCTGAGTCTGTTCAGATCGAATCCTATCTATCTATCTATCTATCTATCTATCTATCTATCTATCTATCAGATCGAATCCTATCTATCTATCTATCTATCTATCTCTTTGATAACATGAATATCGTCTCTAAAACCCGGAAGTTTGAAAATGAGTTTTGAACGATGCCTATAAACAAGAGAAAAGCGACCAATTTTGCTTAGCCGACCTCTATCTTGACATAAGTGAGTGATGACATTAATTCATCATAAACTAACAACTACTTCGGGGTATTGATTCCTAAAAAACACATTTTTTTCCTTCTTGGTCCATACTGGGTATTTAACAATAATATATTCAAATCAAAATTCGTATTCATATTCTTTTAGTTCTTTGTTCTATTTAATGTATGCTACGTTGATCCCACATTTTGAGCTCCCATATGAAAGAAAGATTGATAATGTTTCGATAAAAACTAAAAAAGCTTGGGCAAACTCCAAAATAATAGAAGTTTCAGAGAAGAAAAACTTACATTTTTTCAACAACAGAACTTAAAAATCTGTAAATGTTAGCCTCTCTTTTGGACTATAGGGCGATTGCGTCAAAACGCTTCTTTAGTTTCCATAGTAAGCAGGAATTACGATGTGGTGTTTAATTCAAAATAAATCTTTTCCTAGACTGAGTTCTAGTTATGGCTAAAGGGTTTTTTGTTAATTCTTACATGACGGAAGAAGAGATAGATTCATGCTTTTCCAGTGGTATCTACGCAAAACTGAATGCAACACCATTGACTGGATTTTGAACTCGGCATGCTAATTCCTCGTCTTTGACGACAGCCGCTACACTATATGTACACCCAGATCATTAACAAACCTAGGTTTAAATTCCGTTGATGGAATGCATATTTTTTTCTTCCTGATAATCTGCAACCATAGATAAATTTTGCTGTGCATTAAGGTCACGCCAATACTACTCACTTAGCGATGTTTGGCCTAACACGAAATCAAACACATTTACAGAGATGATAATTTGTATGGCTTGTGAAAAAGCTATTATCCAGAAACATATAAAATCCGGGGTTGTGATGAAATATTTAACATGTTGATATTATAGGTTCATTTCTATCTTCTACAGATTATTCATATATTCATATTTTATTTATTTATATTTCCTTGTACAGATACGTATAAGCGGTGCTCAGATGAAATGGAAATTGAATATATGTGAACGGAATGACGATAGTACGAGGTATTTACTGAATGCGTTGCGAAAATCATTGCTTCGGTTATCACTTATAAGCTACGCAATTTCGAATCATTCATTGATTCTTAGGTAACTAATTTACTTAGCTAAATTATAATAGAAAATAGAAAATATCCCTGGATCTAACGGACTAACAACATTTTCATTAATATCTAAAGAATGCCTTTTATTCTTTTACGAATACCTAGATCATTTATTACACGTTTAAATTATTTTTTCAGCAGAATTAGTTTATTGTGCCACATTGGTTTGTACTTGACAAACTCCTTATCGTAAGAACTATGGACGATTTCTGTCTGTATTTCCAGGATGTTGAACTTATTTAGCTTCTATGGTCATCATCTTTGTTGGCCTTATCACAAAGCCGTATGCCGTTCTTTGTAACATGAGAAACCCTTCCCCGTAGGTGAAAAAGAAAGGCTTTCAGTTCGAAATTCCATGAACTTACTCGAATCAATAAGCACCTTGCTGAAACATTTTCATGGAAACAACAGAAGTGAATACATTCTCTCGAATGTAATTGACATAAATAACATGTTGATCAGACATTATTTTGCATTCACTGGACGATGTTTACATTTTTTTTTACATTTACATTGACTTATAAATTATCTTTAGAACCGTCATACAAAGTTTTAAAAAGTTAACACAATATAGGAAAATACAAATGTTGTCATCAGAAATAGCGGACAAAATATAGTAATTGAAAAATTAAATCTGAATTTTCTGATGTAAATAATGAGAACACACACATGGCCGTACCTAGATCGGCCTACACACACACACACACACACACACATATATATATATATATATATATATATATATATATATATGTGTGTGTGTGTGTGTGTGTGTGTGTGTGTGATTATATAGAAATAATTTACGAAAATGGTTAAGAAGTGTTTTAATCGCTAGATCATCCATTTGCGACCAGCTTCATACAAATTTTCACCATTCTTGTCGGATTTTTTATTATCAAAATAATGGGAGTTTTAATAACAAAAGTGAAACAGAAACAAAAATATTCTTCATAAAATCGTGTATAGACTAAAACATATTCTCTGCCTTTCTTCTCTCAATAATATTTGCATGTGCGTTCTGTTCAAATACAGAGACACAATTGAGAAATAAAATATAGTTTATCCACCCGAAGACAGATTCTTCTCTTATTTTTTAGTTGCCGCCCGCTAGGATGTGACGAATAGTCAGTGTAATGAGGGGACCACGAGCACGGGCACCTGAGACTGGTCCCAAAATAGCCCCCCCCCTTACCGTCGTTTGCTCTGACCTCGGTATGATTACTGATCCCCACTCTTTAGTGAAATGAGGCAGATAATGTTGCTGGCAGCTATTCCCCGAGACCAGGAACCTCTTACTAATATTTTTAGTTGCGCAGACAGACAACTGAGTTACCCTCTGTCCGAAAACAAAGATACAACTGAGAGATAAAATGCAGTTAATTCGCCCCAGGTGTGGGGCATACTACACTTTGATCCCAGCCGAAGAATAAAGAAAAGCATAACTTGAGTAATACGACCAAATGATTGGTGCAGAAATAGCAACAACTACTATTTTCATTACAATATGTCTTGAAAATAGTATCAGAAAGATTAAATAAATTCTGCTTCTCAGATGAAGATTACCATTATTGTCGTGTGTTAAGTATCATTCATTTTTCGATCAGCTTGATTTATGTCAGCCTAATGGCAGACTTGAATAGGATCCTTTCATTCTCACCAGTACCAATTCATATTATGCAATACTTATCAAATATTATATTAGTAAATATTGTTATTATTTAAGCGTTTTATAAAAGTGAAATGATTCAGTATCTGTCTATATTTCTGACATGAGGTATTATGTACACTATTTATATTATTTGGACTATTGTTCTCATCATTGATGCCATATCTATTACTGTTATGGGAACCTACCAATAATAATAATAATGAACTATTCCTGACATTATAAATACTGCGTCTCTCAAGAGGTATGAGGTGATTGTAAGACGAGTGTCAGACCTTTTTTTTTTACTGAAGCGTCGAGATCTTTGGAATTCATTGTTTATTTTTTGTTGTCGAACTTTCAGTTTTTTCTGTTAAAGTTAAGTTATTGCTTAAGTTTTCTTTTTTCATTTTTCATTTCTTTTGTTTGATTTTTTTTTGTAAATATAGATGGGCTCCTTGAAGACGTCCACAAGCTCAAAGAGAACGGTGTCGATTTTCGTAGTGGACAAGCGAACTCGCAAAATTTGTCGCTCTACGAATGACATAGTGATTAAATCACTTTTGTCCCTGGAGATAAAACCCCAAAGATTTATTAAAGGTGCTGGGTTTTTCATGTGGGACATACTGCTGCCCACGCCAGAAGATTGCCGAGCAATGGCGAAAAAAGAACTGATCACGAAAGACCTAATTCTAAGGACTGAATATGAGGGTCGGCGAAGGACCAAGGTTGCCGTATTTGAGGACCCTCCTCAGGTATCGGGAGAGCACCTGGTTGCATTTTTTATGCAGCACAGACAGATTTTAGGGGCTCTCTCCGACAACTTGAACGGGGGATGGACTTTCGATATTATGTTGGATCAGAAGGTCTTCAAGTCCATCCCCAACTTTTTGGATTTAGGCGGCCGGAAAATGCCGGTCATTGTGACCGGTAGGAAACCTACTTGCCGGAGGTGTAGAAAGACTGGTCACCTTTCCTCCTCCTGCTCAGGGAAGAAGGCCCCTGGAGTTCCGGCCGCTGGCGACCAAAATCCCCCTTTGGCCGAGACTGTCAAATCCGCGGCACCTGTAATGGGCCTAACTACGAAGCGGACCGGTGGGGAAAATCCCTCGGTTGGGTCTTTACCCACATTACCTCCAAAACCGACGCCTTCCACAAATGTGGATGAGGAAAAGGAAGAGGGGGAATGGCGTCTCGTAGTTAAGGGCAAAGGGAAGATCCGAACAGCGAGGCCTCTGTCCCATCATGACCCCGGTATAAAAACACCTACAGCCCCATTCCCTTTACCAGCTCTGAGGGCGACGCCTCGTCGTCGTATGAAGAAAATGCCACATCAACGCAAAAAATGAATGAGCCGAGCTGGCAGAAAATTTTGGATATCAAAAAGCTTAAGGAGAAATTGGAGACAAAGCGGGCTAAAAATCAGAAATCGCTGGGGGCACCGGGCCCCCCTTATCCTCTGCCCCGTCTTCCCTTTCAGCAACCAAAAAAACATTTCACTAAACAACCTCCGCCCAAATCATTGACGAACTCACCGTCTAAATCTTATCATTCAACAAAACCTTCCCCTGTTAAGACCCCTTCCGGCATGACACCCTCTACCACTCCCAGAGATACACCTGTTCAAACACATAATCAATCTCCTCAAAAGAAAAGAAATAGAAGCCCCGATTCACAGGCAGCTATTGACAAAAAAAAAAAAAAAAATTAAGCCACCATATCTCCCAGGGGAAGACGTCTGCCGCGTATCCCGGGTACAGGCGGAGAGGGTTTTCGGGCAGACTAGGAACCCGAAAGCCTTAAAAGTTTTATGGAACTTTAAACAGATCAACGGCTTGGATGTCGAAGTGCCGGTCGTAAGAACAGGCCCGGGTACGCGGGAGATTTGGGGCATGATAGAGGAGGCCCAGTCGTCTCTAAAAATGGTTCCCCCAGCTGCCTACCTACTCGACCCAGAAATGGACGAATCAAACCAAAATTTCAAAGAGAGGGTCCCCGTTTTTGTTTACCCATCGCTTTATAGGGCTCTTAAATTAGCGTATCCTTCGGACATCGGCGGCTTGTCTCAAGATGATTCCGTCGAAAGTGAGATGGCGTCCGGATCTAAGGAACGAGCTGTCGGTGTCCTCGTCCCAGCCATGTTCTATCCTGAAGGACAACCCTAATCGATTTGACAATGGCTCTCTGGTTAGCTAGTTTAAATGTCCGGGGCCTGAGGTCCGAGTCTCGCAGGGCGAGGCTCTCTCGTGACCTTCAGCGCCTCGGGGTGAATGTATGTTGTGTGCAAGAGACCCGGTTTTCTTCTCATGACCGTGAGGACATACTGTCTAAGGGGTTCGCCCTTTATTCCGCATGTTTTGATGGTCGTTCGACGGGTGTCTCTAGGCTAGTGAAGGCTGCATATATCCTTGTCTTCGCGGATCCGGCGGGCAGACTTTGCGTGCTGGATGTTACAATAAAGGATAAGGTTCTACGTCTCATTGGGGTTTATGCGCCCAATATCCATGCCGAGCGGCCTGCTTTGTTTCGGCAGATCGCGCCGAACTTGATGATGTCTAGTCGGGTAGTTTAGCGGGGGATTGGAATGCCGTCCTTGACCCCGATATAGATCGTATAGGGCAAAAACAAGGTACTAATAACCCGGACGAGAAACCATTTCGGGACTTTATCGATGAGTTTGATCTTGTCGATAAGTACCGGAATGAACACCCTCGGGAGGTAGCATGGACTTGGACAACTAGTGGCAACTCGGCTCCTGGGACACTTGCGAGCTACCTGAACCGAGTCTTAGTTAGGAGAGTCGATGTAGGGCTCTTAGGGTGCCCAAGCTTCCATTACATAGTTTATACGGATCATAGGCTTGTCCGGGCCCGTGTAAACTTAGATAAGCCTAAGGTTAGATTGGCTGGCTACTGTTCATTATTTAGTGAGCAGAGTTTCCGGGACCAGCTGTTACTAAGGGAATTGACGGGGGTGGTTGTGGGAAACGCCTGGGGGGGCAATTTAAAATCTAAAATTAGAACGTTTGCTGCCGATTTTAGTCGTCGACTCAATCTAGATAGATTAGCGGCGCAAACGGCTTTAGAAAATGAAGTTGATCGGGCCGTGAAATGCCGTGTTAGCGGGGATATAGCCTTAGCTAAGGCAAAGTTAGGTAGTTAGGGCTAGGTTAAAAAGAATGTCTTCTGAGGCGACGAATATGGCTGCTGAACTGCGTGTAGAGGAAAATCGGAACGCACCTAGGCGACAAATAGCGTGCGTCACATTGCCGGATAAGCGGACCGTGACTACAAACGCGGGCATATGTGACGTCTTTCGGAATTACTTTCAGGATCTTTTCACCAGGGAGCTCGGTCTGAGCTCTGCTCAGTTCGACGCCTATTTAGCTGACTTTCCATGCCTCGAGGCAGCTGAAGCGGCTAGGTGCGAGGGTCCCATTACAGAGTCGGAAATCTGGGAAGCGCTGAAGAAGGTTGGCCTGTATAAGTCTCCGAGAATAGATGGTCTTCCCTACGAAGTTTACTTGAGTCTTTGTTCCTTTGCTGGATGAAGCAGGGGTCTATACCTCAACGCTTCACCAGGGGTGTGATCAAGTTGCTGCGTAAGGACAAGAACGGTGGGGATGGGTTAGGGAACTTTCGCCCTTTGACCATGTTAAACACTGAGTTAAAGATTTTGAAACATTTTTTGCAGCTTGTCCTGTCTAGTCCGATTGGCACCGAACAGACTTGTGCTGTGAAGGGCAGGACTATTCAGGATAACCTTCATATGGTACGCCTGATCTTAGAAAAAGTCGACAGTGAAGCCGCGCTGATCAATTTAGATCAGTCCAAGGCCTTCGATAGGGTTGACCATCGTTTTCTGGAGGCTGTCCTTTCGGCGGCCGGTTTCGGAGCCGACTTTCGCTCCTGGATCCGACTTTTGTATGTGACCCCCGGTGCGCTGGTGGAAGTGAATGGGGTAAGATCGAAGCCTTTCGTATTGTCTCGCTCCATTCGTCAAGGTTGTCCGCTCTCCCCTTTGCTTACGTTCTTGCGTTGGAACCATTCCTTCGCAAGTTAAAGGCGAATCCGGTCCAGCGCGGAATTTCCCCGCCTGGGGCTTCCACCTCAGCCAGGTATTCTGCCTATGCTGACGACGTTTCCGTTCTTGTGTCGAGCAGAGCCGAGATTGACGAAGTCAGCAAAGAGATCAGTGGGTATGAGATGGTGACAGGGGCCAAGATCAACCGCGATAAGTCTGTTGGCTTGCGGTTGGGTGCGTGGAAGGGAGTTTCTCTTCCCGGACCATTTCTCTGGACGGATGGGCCGATCAAGATACTCGGCGTCTGGTTCGGTCCTGATCTCCAGTTGGAAATGAACTGGTCGGAGGTACAAGGGAAGGCCGAGATCGCGGTTAATCTGTGGTCTCGAAGGAGACTTTCCCTGAAGGGAAGGGCGGAAGTATTTGTTTCACACATCTATCCGATTCTCCTGTACCGACTCTCTGTACTTCCACTCCCGTATGCCAGATCTGTTGCCTTCATCCCTCAGAGGGCGGTCTGGGTATGCCTAGCATTGAGATTCGTCAACATGTGCTTCGCATTACCTTTCTAGACCGAATGTGTCGCAGATCGGATGAGGTGGGCGCCTTCTGGAAAGAAGACGTCCGTAAACATTTCCCATCCATGAGAAGTGTGCACTCGTGCGAGGAGGAGGATGGTCGTACACCCCGAGCCGAGTGCTCCTTCTACCGCGAATGACGTCGGGCTCTGAAACTCCTCACGCGTTGTCTCGTATGGCATTGTATCGACTGTTAGTTAGGGAGGCCGTTCAAGATGATCTGATTAACGAGCTCGGTCTTACGAAGCAGGAGGCTCGCTCGATATGGCATTGGGCGCCTGGGTTGAAATGTCTCAATAATGATGAAGTGTCACTCACCTGGCTGATAATTTGTGGGGCCCTCTGGGTCGGCAAAAGACTGTTCAGCAGGCTTGGGGAAATATCCAAACTGTCGTCGCTGTACTGGGAAGGTCGAAACCATTGGTCACGCCTTTTTTCAGTGCAAGACGGTAGTGCCGTTGTGAAAGTTTGTTGAAGGCCTCATGGTTCGCATGCTGCAGGGAAAGTTTTTTGTCCTGGAAGCCAGTTCTGTTTGTAGCAATGAGGTGCCGCAATTGACGAAGGTTGAGCACTATGTGTTCTGTTGCTTACTAGGGGTTATGAGAGTCGTGATTTGGACGACGCGTCAGAAGGAATTCTATGATCGCGAGAAGTTCACCTCTTCCCAACTGATCTTGTACTTTAAGCATCAGCTTAAAGTCAAGATTAGGACGGAAAGGCGGCGGCTCCCATCATCAGAATTTGGCAAAATGTGGGTAAATCTTGCGCGAATGTGTAGAGTGAAAGGGGCTGACCTAGAGTGGCACTTGGATGTCGGTTAGGCACAGGATTTTGTCCTGTCAGGGTTGAACAGAGGCAACCCACCCTGATATTAGGTTAATTTAGGTTTTTTATTTTGAATCTTTAGTTTCCCGTTTTCTGGTTAACTTAGCTAGGGTATGCATTCTCATTGGTCCCTTTTATTTTTGTCCCTATTTTTCTTTTGTTTAATTCCCCATCCCCTCCCTCTTTAGGTGGTCAGTGATGTCAGTTCTCTGGTGGATGCGGGGCGCCTTTCGTTTCGTGTGTGTGATTTTTCGTATTTGTTGTTGTGTATGAATGTGTGTGTGCCTGTGTGAATGCTTGGAGGTATGAATGATTTCCTTATTTTTCATAGTCCCGCATTGATTTCGCCCGGTTAACTGATATTTCTGCCACATTTAAGGTTTGTGTTTTTTTTTATTACTAACACACTGTTTGTTTAGCTTCTTGTAAATATTTTATGTCATATTGTACATATTCATTGGGGATCTTTTTAAAAATTGTTGTTTTATGCTTCTCCCCCCACGAACAATATTTGTACATAAGGGGACTATTTAAGACTTTCATTGAGACGAAGAGGTATTTTGCTGGACGTAGTATAAAAGGTATGGATACTTGTGTTGTTTTGGTGATAGGAATATTGTTTTGTATGATAGGGTTAGTGGTTGTGGCTAGCTAAGTGTTATGTTAAGACAAGTGATGACCATCCTTTTCCCCAACCCCCTTTTGGCCTTGTGCCACATTTGTTGTATTTGCGACAATAAATATTAGATTGTAAAACGAGGAGAGATAATTGAGAGCATATTGTAAGGACATTGGAATAGTGATACTTATCGAGACAACATAGTTCACTCTAACCAAATCTGATAGTCATTACTAATACTTCTACTTCTTTGTATTATATTTCTGTTGTAATATATCTTTGTATTCCATACCTGTGTTCGTGTTATTCTTTCATTGGTTCTAACCTTCGACCATCACCGTGGCACAAGGATCTTGGACCATAACAATTACAACGTTTCGGCCGTTTTACGCTTCGGCCTTCTTCAGGTGGTTGGGATGTCGAACTGGCCCCTTTATTTCGCTCACTGGGGTAGAATGGTCTAGCTCCACATGCCATGTTTAATGGATGTCAGTTATCTCCTGTTTATTCCCCTCGTCAAGTTCTCCAGGTACTGAACTCAAACTGTTTGGGTCCTGTCACAGGATCTAACTAACGCCTTTATCCACTGTGCCATGTGTCCACAAGTACAGATCCGTAACGCTGTGATAAATATGGTAACAAAGATGTGGACAATAGTCTGAACAATGTAAATAGTGTACATCTTTTCCGACATGAAGTATATATGTATGGATAGAATTTATATATATATATATATATATATATATATTGTGTGTATTTAGGCAGCATCTTTTCATTCATACTCGTTTCATTAAATAATATAGACAAGTGTTGTATATTTATTTTATGTAATTTTTTTTCGTAACGTCTGATAAGTTTAATAACATTATCGTTGAACAAAGAAAGAAATTCACAATATTGATCCATATTTTTTTTATTTAATGCAATCTAAGCTTTCGGCTTACATAAGCCATTATCAAAGATGTCAATTACAACATATTAAGCAATATACGGACAAGACAGTGACGATAGTCTGTCATTGTTTACATAGATGATTTCAAAGCAACGATAAACACGCGCATATAAGACGCTAGAAGCGAAAATCGCACCGCATCTCATGACGTCACTCATGAACACACGAGAGTGAATTGGAGAAGTATGAAATATGGAAAGCCGTTGGTATAAACCAATGTCTTCTGTTACCAATTATAGACATTTAAGAATATTTGTAGAGATGCCATAATGGATTTTGTTTAGGTTGGGTTTCAACTGTTTGATGTATAATGCTTCAAGTATTTTTAGTTTTTGTCTATTGTTTTCATGTCGAAGTATAATTGTGTTTTCTTCAAGTATTTTACGGAATTGTGTGTGCGGGCAGGCATGTTGTTTTAAATGCCTAAAAATGTTAGAGTTTTCATTCAAATGTAGTGTCAAGCGTCGTGAAAGCGAGTTTGTGGTGTGACCAACATAAATATTATTTAATTCGTTGGAGATACACTCGCCCAAAGGGCACTTGAATTTATAAACTATGTTGGTTTTTTGCAAATCGCTAAATTAGAATTAAGTTGGATATACTAGATTTAGTGTAGTATATGATTAATTTAATTTTTTTACTAGGATGTGTAGTTGATATATTAATATTTACTAAATATTTTAGTATATTTTCATCTTGTTTATAATTAGTATGCATTTAATTACGATATAGGAGATTAATAAGTTTGAGATCAGTAGAAGCAGTATTATGTAAAATTTGCTTAGTTTTGAGATTTCTAAGAAAGCATCTTATTTTTTCATCAACTATATAGTTTTATAATTGCTATTTTGTAGTAATATGGGCATTCGCTCTTGTAGTTAAGTGTACATGAATTTATGCTTGTAGTTTTTTTGTATGGCGAAATAGTAAATTTGTTATTATTTGTGTTTATCAATATGTCAAGGTAGGGGATTTTATTATTATTTTGCCTCCCTCTTGTTACACGTTTCCAAACCTGGAGAAAAAACAGGAAATATTCCCTTAAGTTTCTTTACTAATTTTTGGGCTTCGTAGTTTAAATTTGCAACCTTGTAGCAGAAAGAATTTATCGGTAGATCCCATAATTGAAATTCTGTTATCCAATTCGTACCAAGTTCGTGGTATTTTCTATGACAAATAGTTTAGCTTTACGCGTTTTTTTTATTTAACGTGACGTTTGTAACAAATTGTATTTTTCTCCAGTCACTGACCTCGCGATTTTATTTGTCTTCATTAAAGTTGGTTTCCCCAACTTCTCCCACGTATGCAAATTTATGGTAGATAGGTCGGAACCAGTGTTGAGTTGCATTTTTATTTTTTTATTACTTATTTCGACGGTAACAAATTTTCTGGTTATTCCATCGTTCACCTCGTCGGACTTTAATTTTCTTATTTTATTGTCTTTATTTTTTGACCTGCAGTACGAGCTTTTATGACCAACTCTTTTACAGTTGAATTATTTTTTATTCCTAAAATTGCAATATCTGTACCAGTGAAGTTCACCGCAAGCAAAACATGGCTTCGGGAGTTTTTTGTTTATTTTTCTCTGGTATTTCACGTTTTGTTTGATAATCCGCAATTTTAGAATTCTTTTTGGTAGACTGACTTTCTTTTTTGTAGCGCATTTTCCTTACATGCGAAACGCCAGACTGTTCTATATTTTGGGAAACTTTCTTTACGCTAACATATCTTGTGCAGTCTTCTGCCAACTTCTGTACCGTAATCTTAGGTTCGTTTTCCAATTTTGTCAGTAGTAACATTCTCAACTCTGCGTCTCTTTCCGATACCAGCCCCTGAACAAACACTAAGCACTTAAAATTGTCAGCGCTTAACTCTGCCAGCTTGGATTCTTCACAATGCTTGTTCACATTGGCTGCGTACGTTATATAGTCTTGTTCGTCATCTTTCATCAGATTCAAACATTTCCACCTCTTGTGAAACAAAGATGTCTTTTTACTAAATAATTCACTTAATATATTTACCGCCTCGGTAAATGTTAACTCGCTAGTTTTTTTCGGTAAAATGTAGTTTACCAATTTTCTATGCTCAGCAGTTCCTAACTTGCTTAAAAGAAGTCTAACCTTCTTTCCTTCAGACCACGAGTGGCAGTCCTTGTTATACACGTCCGTATATTTTTATAATACTCCTTAAAAGTACGTTCATATTTCAATTGAATTCCATATTGTATTCTCTGGGAAAGAATCATTTTGTAGATTTTTCTCTTTCTCTTCTCAATTATTTCCAGAATTTTGTTTTGAAACTCCTTATGCATCTGTTCCATTTCTCGTTGAAACTGCATCTGTCTATTAAAAGTTTCTTCCTGTAGTTGCATCTGGAATGTTTTCTGTTGCTCTAATATTGTCAGCTGTTGTTCCGTCTTGAACTTAAAAAATTCCTGGAATATATTTTTGCATTCCTCCATCTTCGAAAGCATTTTACACAATGCTTAAATATTGTAGAGGGGGGGTGTCCTACGAATTTGCAATTCGTGACCTATTTGAGGAAACTGTCTTATCGAGAAAAAAAATTCGTTTCTCAGTTGAGAATACGACTGATTTTTTCGACGTCTTAACTTTCGAAAGTTTTTTTTTTAAAGTGTGAATCCGAGATTTTGTCGCCGAAATTGTGACGAGCAAATTTTTTTTTGTTTCGTATGAGTACGAATTTCGTCACCAAATAATGTGGCGAGAGAATCTTTTTTTCTTCAACCGTATGAATCCGAATCCCTTCGCCAAATTTGTTATGGCGGGTGATTTTTTTTTTCGTATGAGTTCGAATTCTCTCGCCAAGTTTGTTATGGAGTGAATTTTTTTCTTCCACCGGATGATTACGAACTTCTAGTCGCCAAATTTGTTATGTGACGAACGATTTTTTTTTCTCCGTATGAGTACGAATTCCTCGTCGCAAAATTTGTTATGGTGAACGAAAATTTTTCTTCCTCCGTATGAGTTTGAATCGTCGTCGCCAAATAATTGTTGTGGAGTGGTTTCACAGTGGAGGCTTATATTTGTACTAAGTCGGTCCTAAAACAGGTTCGATGTACAAAACTTTAGGAACTTGATATAAATAGGTATGACGCAGTATCCGACTAACGGTCGTCCGGCATCGACTGACTGACCAACTCACTGAGCGACTCCTACTTATTATAGGTGGGAGAGTCTATTAACTGTAGAATAGGTGTGTTCCACTATAACATAAATAAATATAGAAAATAAAATAAAATACCAACAATCACTCTTTAGTTCAAGCTAGCACCACAATAATTACATTTATTGTTTTTTATTATTCTCCCACCACCATTACTAATCACTACTACCAATTTACAATAACAATTAGCCACTTATATTATCATTGTCACCAATCCCCTTACAACATTACTAACACATCACATCTACTATTATCATATAAACCCGTCATAATTATTAACGTAAACTACCCCCTCCCCCAGCATATTAAATACCACCATACAAAATAACCAATAAGGATTACAAACTGAAATTTCTACCAGTTACATATACACAGTCATCAAAAACAAGCAAGTAACCAGCTTTAAAATAATAACAAATACACCCTTTTTTTTAAAATTAAAATAAAAATAATAGTAATTTTTACCTATCATAATTTTACACAGACCCCACCACACGTAGATACATACATGCGAGGAAATATTATTCAGTGAAAAAATAGAAAAATGCTCAGATTTTTTACATGTATACATTCAAGAGACATTCACGAGAAACTTTCGCTACACTTCCAATCCTTGAATTTCAACATACAAATGCGTATGTATATACAAAACACCACCATGTCAGCAAACTCACATCAATCCAACCAAATATGTTAGCTCTATCTCTGATATTGAGCGCTTTCTAATAAGTACCACGCATATAATATATAAATAATATATATATATATATATATATATATATATATATATATATATATTTATATACACACTTTTCATATATATATATATATATATATATATATATATGGATTATACATAGGAGAGTGCAGAGTATTTGTAAAGTGTCCGATGAGTTTATTTGTGATTATGAGGCACGGACAACTCATTCTTGTCGTTCATATAAGAAAAGAACTTCTGAGTTTGTTAGTGAGGGTTTCAGACTCAACACGGAGGCCTACATCAAATAACTTGAGGAGGCAGCGTTGACCTTGGGGAAGACGTTGGCTGCTGGAAGACCCTATATCGGACAAGAGGATTCTCCACCCTGCCACACAAGCAGAGAACCCATTCATGTATATCAGGCAATTTCTGCGGCCACATCACCCCTTATATCTAGCCACCTAACTCCCCCGTTTTGATTATTATGTGTGGGCTGCCGTTGAGCGAGAGCCCAATAAAACTCCTTGTAACACCAAAGATGAACTGAAGTGAAAGATTATGCCAGTCATTACCAACTCAAACAAGGAGACCGTCCAGAAGAGATGCAGGAGATTCCGAAGTCATCTGGAGGTCGTTGAAGCCAATAGCGATTTCATTGAATATAGATTCTAAAGAGAAGATTTTGTGCAATTTTCGTAAATATATCTGTTAAATGAGATCTCAGTATTATTTTCATTTTTGGGTAATTTAGTCGACAATTTATCCCTCGCATCCTGTGTACACACACACACAAACACACACAAACACACACACACACTCACACACACAGACACACATATATATATATATATATACATGTATAGTTTGCTGAAATGGTATATTGGAAAAAAGGGAACTCATTACTGAAATGGTAGAGCATTATAATATATCGTAAGATGATCGATCGTACGCTTGACCGACGATTACCAATGCTTTCATACGCGGTGGTACACGATCTTCAGATAGTTGTTAATTGTATTCAGAATCACAGCTAGCTCAAGATATTATCCTAAATATAGTTGGTGTATTCATAAGAGGCAGACTCCAACTAAACCAACAATGAAAACAGGAAAATACCCGTACAGACAAAGATGGAAAAGCCAGACCATCACTGTTAATTAAAAAATAATTAATTGGCACATTTCCCTAAAAGTGCTCAACGGACTATGAATAATTCGATCTCATGAAAAGAACGTTAGGCTAAAGTAAAAAAAAAAGAAAAAAAAAAGAAGTACTCGAAAATTCCGGGTTATTAAAGTCCTTGGAAAAATTCGACCTCTGCAAAGGGGCATAACTCAAAGATAAAATACGCTTAATATTGCGCAATCATTAATATCAGCGGGAAATAAATTGACGTTGGTATAGAAGGGTAACGCTATAAAATAAAATGTATTCGTCAATGACGAGTCAATGAAATCGCCTCGGAACAATTTGTCATAGAAGGGTAATTTGTTCGGGTCAATAAAGTCACCCGAAACAATTCGAGTCGGCAAATGAATGTAACACTAAAAACAAAATATGCTCCACAAGGCGGCCGTCATTAAAGTCACCACGAACATTTCGACATCGGTAAAGTAACGTAACACTAAACACAATGCCGGGTCAATAAAGCCTCTAGTCACAATTCGACCTGGGCAAAGAAGTGTAACGCTAAATGTAAGAAAAAAGAACTTGACAATGGCGGATCATCAAATATATATAAAATGTGTTCATGTGAATGAAATGGAAGCGTTATTTTCGTATTTTAAGGTTAAAACAACAAATTGCTAACGTTACGTTAGAATCGCCTACGTTGAACTTCTCAATATAAAACTCGTCCACTTTTTAAAATCACAATATTGTTCTTTCATTTATATTTTAGCTTCGATGTATCATTTTAAAATTTCACTAAAGTGTCCTAAAGTGCAAAGTATCAAGACATTAGCTATCCATGTTCTGACATTCCAATTGCACTTAACCTTTAAATATTACGCTGAACAAGAAAATACATTGAATATAATTATCAACAGGAAGAACATACGTAGACGCATGCGCATGAAAATTCGTTGCCATTTGTAAGCGTTTTTAAACTAAATTTGGATTGCAGATATGTTTTCTCATTTTAGCCCCTATCTGTCTACGGAGGTGATGCATGTTTTAGAATTGTTCAATTGTAGATATATTTTTTTCGCTTCACTCATCTAGAAATTTGTTTTGTAACACTCTATTATTATGTGTCGAAATTTCATATTAAAATATGTCTAGGCTACTTTATCATGAGAGATGTTCAGTCATCTATGATCAATGTATGGTTAACTGAGAAAATAAACCCGTTATAATGAAAATCATTCACTAAATATTTCGGAGTTTTATTATTGTTTTCCTTTTAAGAATATTGGATGAAATATTTTAATTACAAATGTAACGACAAGCTGCCAAAATATTTCTAAGAAACTGCGTCTTGCTCACCAAATGAGACCAATACATTTGAGGTTCAAACTGCAGTTAAATGTATTTTTGGGAAGTTAATATAATAACCGTGATAAATGGAGGATTCTGAATGGAAAGATATATAAAACTTAATTATTTATGTAAAAAATTTTGATATCAATAATTCTTAACTAATCATTTTGTGTATATATATATATATATATATATATATTGGGAAATATACATACACTAAGTATATATGAAGAAATATAAGTGTTGACTTCAATGTTCACTTTTTATATATATATATATATATATATATATATATATATATATATATATATATATATATATATAATAAAAAAGGCTTAAACACTAATATTCCATGGTCATAATTTATTCCATTGGAATCGTAAATACGATCCAATTCATCAGACCTACAAATTCAAAAAGAAAACAGAAAAGAACAACTCCGGAAATAAAAATAGAATTTGGAGAGAGTGTAAGTATGAGAGTGTGAGACGACTGTTAGTGTTAAAGAGAGGGGTAACAGACGGAGAAGGTGGGAGACTAAAACTTAACAGAGAGGGGTTTTTTTATACTAGAGGTGAGTGGAAGGGGGGAATATGAATGTTGTCGGATGTCTAAAACATTAAAGATACATTTCGTGGTGACATACACACACCATAGACGATCTAATGTTAAAGATCAGAATAGGAGGGAGAGAGAGAAAAGGAAAGAAGAGGTGGAGGAGAGAGATGGGGCGGGG
Source organism: Acanthosepion pharaonis (assembly GCA_903632075.3). NCBI lineage: Eukaryota > Metazoa > Mollusca > Cephalopoda > Sepiida > Sepiidae > Acanthosepion > Acanthosepion pharaonis. The sequence continues at coordinate 2,585,026 of CAHIKZ030000291.1, forward strand.
GAAAGTAAAATTGAAGGACATTTACTCAAAGGGCCGTTGTGTAATTGAGAAAAGTTGACAAAATTAATATCGACTACAGGTTACAAATCAGATATAAACATAACAAGAATAATTATAAGGATTATCTAATCTTGCAAGGACCTATATTTTTATGTTTAAAAACACATGCGAATATACACATACATAATAACATATACACGTATATACATACACATAAGCGTGTACCCACATACACACTTATATATACCCATGTACACACATGCACATATATCCACATACCCACACAAATACACACATACACATACATACACACACATACATATATATACATATACACATATACATATATCTGATTCAATATGTTAGCTCTATCTCTGATACTGGGCGCTTTCTAATAAGTACCGCGCATATAATATACAAATAATTAAACCTACATATATACATATACATACATACACATATATACACATATACACAGACATATCCACCCATATCCATATACACACACTTTGCACATACATAATTACATACACATGCACATATATATACACACATATACACATACACACACACACACACACATATATATATAAATACAAAAATACAAACACACACATACATACATATACACACATACATCCATATGCATCCAGTCCCTCATACATATACACATTTACCCACATATATACATACGGACATACGCATACGTGCACATAAACATATATACCTAAAACCTTACATTTCTATACAATTACATACACCCATTTAAACAAATAAACAATGTATCCCTGTATCTTTCCGTCTAACTATACATACATACATACATATACACGTACATATACACTCATATACAGATATATATGAGTACATACACACCAAAACATACACACACATATATCCACACATCTACATACATACATCTATATATCTATCCATCCATCTACATATACATACATCCATATACGTATACATAAATATACATATACATATATACGCATACATATACATATACATCCATACATACGCATACATATACCTATATACACACCTACATATATACACACATACATACACAGCTAAGTACATATATATATATATATATATATATATATATATATATATATATATATATACACACACATACATATATATATATATATATATATATATATATATATAGATATATATATATATACATATATATATATATATATATATATATATATATATATATATATATATATATATATAAATATAAAATTTAAAATCTAAATAAGTAAAATTTCAAAAATTTGGGGGCAAAAAAAAATAAATACATAGCGCATCACATAAACATACACAATGATCCATATAGAGATAGTCATTCCATTAAAATGTCATGCCAGATGTTATTGAACCAAGATGGAACTGACATAAGTGACAACATGTTACAAAACGGTGTTTATGTTTTGAATCGTTTCTTATGTCTACATTTAGAAAATATCTCATTACAAAGATTCAGCAGCTCATCATGATTCTTATCTTTGATAATAAAAATCTTTTCCGCGATGCACAGATCACACCGATCGCGGAAGTTATTAGGTGTTCTAGCTCTTATATATATATATATATATATATATATATATATATATATATATTAATAACAACGATATTTCATTTTTAGGGATTTCTCTACTTATGTTTCTATATTACGGACAATTTCCGATACATATTGAAATGTGTGTCTGATTACTTACGGTTTTCGTAAACTATTTTTAAAGCGATTTGCTATATCATTAGTATGTTGGTTTGATCTTTTTAAAATATAAATAAAAATAGTCACAGTTCTACAAACATTAATGGTAAAACTAAACATACCAACAACAATAAAATATTATCAAATTTACAAAGAAGCCCACTTTATATGCAGTAAGAAGAATTAAAAAGCCAGAAAAAATACAACACGTACTGTCACGGGAAGACGAGATATTTGAAAATGATGGAACCGACATCGTTCCCCAAATTCCTGTTAGATAATGATTTATGAAACCCGAAAACTAGTCATTAATTTATAATTAAACATGTACCACAAATAATCCGAAATATTTAAAAACAAAAATCAAACTTAAATATATTTAACAAAGAATTTTCGTTGATATATGACAAAACTTATAATTTAAAATGTTCTTCTTAATTACAGCGGGAGAGAGAGAGAGAGAGAGAGCTTCACAGTGAGCGAGAAAGAGAATAAGCAAGACAGAGTGAGAGACACACAGTGAGCGAGAGAGAGAGAGAGAGAGAGACAGAGATAGTGAGGAAGCGATTAATAGAGAGATTTATATCAATGACACGTTACATTAATTTTTTTTTCTCCATCTGCAGTTTGTTGTTTTCCCATTGGAATTTATAGAAATCATTCAAAAGGAGAACACACGTTTTATCTTTGGGCGCGTGTGTGTCCAAAGTTCTTGTACTTTTGCGAAAACAATTAAAACTTACACTTCGTTTACCCTTCAGAATTTCTAAAGAACCGTTAAAAGCGAATTTGGCTCGGAGCCAAATCTTCATTCTGTCATTTAATGATAAATATATTTCTTCTCAATATTAATTCCCGGTTCTCAATACTATCAACACATCTCTCGAATTTCTGTTAGTTTCTACGAAACACAATACGACTTGTCCGGATTTTTTAAAATTAAAACATTATCAGTATTATTAATTTTCAAGTACTTTCGTCTTATCGAATTATTTTCTCTCATATAGTTTTTACTGCTTATTTAATAGATGTATAAAAATGTATAGATCGGTAAATATCTGAGAAGTGTTTTAACAGAGGAAAATATCACATCGAAATCCATAGGTGCTTTCGAAATCGAAAGTTGACTTCCAAACAAAGTATTAAGATCATGAAAATTATGTTAGAAAGGCAAAAGTATTGAAATCTTCTGTACTATAGTTCCATCTACATAATAATGGATGCTAGAATCTTTTCAGACATGAAGAAGAGGCTCAAGATAACAGTGTCTTTCGATAGAAAGATACTGAGAGTATCATAGAATGGACATGTGAGTAACGAGTAAGTTTTAATGAAAATAAAACAAAAAGACAATTTCTGGAACACATAATGAGGAAAGAGAATTTTATTACTCACAGGACCTATTGAAAGCAAGAGCAACGGAGAAAAGCTATGACTAAACCTTGCATAACGAGATTGTGTTTATGGTTGATCGAACAAGTGATGTTTACCTTGGACAATGATTGGGAGCCACTCTAGGTAGCGGGTACAATTTATGCGAATATATAAGGGGTGATAGCGGTTAATATTAGATTGAACAAGTAAAGATTGTAGTGATCTGGAAAACACACTCTTTGGAATCGGTTCCACAGAGCAGCGGTTTGTAAGAAAATCTGCTCGTTTAACTTACATCCCACACATTGAATATGAAGGGAATGAGGTGGGTTCTCTACTACGTGCATTGTGTTATTTTTCACTGAAGTTTAACACTGGTGGACCTAAGGAATATAGATCGTCTGTTCCCTTTTCATAGAAATAGCGATAGAGCAGTGAGACTCTTTCGACGTTTTGCATGCGAGAGAGGAAATGTAGAGCAGGAATGAGGATAAGGATACGCATTTTGACGATCGAGATTAGAACATGAAGACTGGGCATCACCTGTCCATAAGTGGCAGCAGTACTCCAGTTTAGGCCTGGTCTGCCTCTTGTAAAGCTATAGAATATCATGAGGTTTGAAGTATTTACTGGATCAGTACAGAGATCCGATCATTTTTCCAGCATCTTTAGCGAGCGATCGAATGTACGAGCTCCACTTGAGATATTGGTTGATTTTAAGACGTAATATACACTCAAGGCACGAGCCCTCCCCCATCGTCGAGAAGATGCCCATTCATTGTGATTCAGGGTCCTATAGGCGCGCTGATGTCATAGAACTAGTTTGGTCTTCAGGGGCACTGAATGTAATCAGCCAAATTTCCCCTCACTAAAATACTAGAGCTCCGTCAATAGAGAGATCAGCTGCCAATCTCTGGGCAGCTAGAGATTTATAGATTCTTCTATGGATGTTATTTAGAATATTTAAATACTTAATAGCAGCACAAGACAAGATGTGGCAGTAATAGCCAATGCATGGACAAATTGTAGACTTATAAATGTGTGAGATTCTGCTGAGAGAAAATGTCTAGCATATAACAGTGAAATTTCCAAACAACAAACCTAGAAATTAACTTACTATAAGAATTCTACTTCATATCAACAGAAAACGTTAGAATGAGAAGGCACAAGAAGGCACCATTTTTTTCCGCGACTGTCAATGCTACAGAATAATCTGGAGTTTGAAACATCATTATGAGTAAAATAATAAGAACGAAAATATTCGCAAAGTAACTATACAGAAGGAGCTTATTTCCCTTTCGTAGAAATAAGTCAGATAGTTCTAATGACAGACACTTAGTGACATCACTCTATACAGTAAAGAAAGCAGTTGGCAAATTCTGTTTATTTACAGCAGCTAAACCCTAAGGGCTGCTTCTTTCAGCTCCCCACCAACGACCAGGGAAGAAGCTAAATCTGTCTCCCAGGCAGCTTACAAGCACAGGATGTTGTTTCCCTTTGAGAATATATCTTTCCCAGATAAAAAAACGACACTCCAGCTTGCAGTCCTCAATTTGAATAAAACAAAAAACAAAAAAAACAAGATCCGCTAATTACCGTTCGTGGAGTATGTCGTAGCCTGGGACATAGCTGAATCCGGCTCGTTTGAATCTGGAGTCCTAAACATAGCTTCTTCATATACAAACATATCTCCATATATATATATATATATATATATATATATATATATATATATATATATATATATATGTCACGAAAGTAGCTACAAATTAAATTCATGAATTAGACTCTAACTGATAAAGATTTTAACTTAACAGTCATTCACAATATTAAAATATTACTATTAGTAAGTTTTTCTTTTTTTGTTTATTAATATAATATTCGACTAATATTAAATCCATAATTTATTTGTGGAGAATCAAATATTTGAATTGCTAAAAAGCATTAAATTTAATTTCTTCGTGGAGTTTTTAAACATTTAAATTACTCTCAAACGTTATAATCTGTGTTTATGTAAATTGCTAAAACTATACCACCCCTCTCCTTCCTCCAAAAACCCTACGTACATCTCTTATATCTAATCCCTTTACTTCCCCTTTTATCTTTTTCCCCATTTTTCCTTTTTTCTTTTTTCCCATATCATTTCCGTTGAGTTGACCGATTAAATAGATCAATGTCTGAATCTTACACCCTCCTCCTCATTATTAAGTATTGTAATAAAATAAAAATTCGTTCTCTAAACTCGACCATGCCTCTGACACTATTCCTAACCACACTCTATGCCAAATTATACAAGCTTAATACTGCCCGTCAAAAATGTAAATTTTAAATTCATTTTTTGTTTCACCTTTGAAAGTGAAGTCTGAAGAGCCAGAGAAATCCAAAATTCTCTGGTGAAATAAATAACAAATGGAGACTTAAAGTGGTCTGTTTTTTTTTTAAATTTAATGATATACATACATATATATCTATATATATCTATCTCTCTCTCTCTATATATATATATATATATATATGTATGTGTGTGTGTGTGTAGATATAGGTGATATATTATCCTCCGCGTTGGTGCACGTGCATCTATCTATCTATCTATCTATCTATATATATATATATATATATATATATATATATATATATATATATATATATATATAATGAGAAGCCACGTATACTTTCTTAATATGTATATATAGAAAAAAGTTTCAAATTGAAAAATTATGATGTTTTATTTTATGAAAGTATTTATTTATATATATATTTGATATTTCAAATTGTCCTCAATTTTTCATCAGAAATATCTGTTTGTTACAAATAAATTAAAATTACTGTTTGTTAGCAAGTAGCGTCCTTCGCGAGACGCGGACGTCACGTGATATGGAACGTCACTGTTCGGATATTGCTTAACTATTGAAATATTTATAAAGATTTAAAACACCTAAGTCCCTATTCAACCCTAGTTTATGTGTATTTAATTTTAAAATCCAATATGTTTCTTTTTTTCTGCGTGTGAATGTGGAAGTAAAATCGGAATCTATTAATAAACATTTGCAGTTTTCTAATGTGTGTCCTGATTGATTGTAGTGTTTAGCTATGGGGAATAAGGGTTGTTTTGACGTATTGTTTGTTTATGGTTATTAAAACGAAATCTAAAATTGTTTCCAGACTCACCAATATATCCACTATTAGGACATAAGTTGCAGAATAAATAATAGATTACGTTATGGGTATCGCAGGTGAGGTTAGGTGGCTGTATCCTGATATTGATGTTGGGTACGGAAAATGTATTAGCTATTATTAAATGTTTGCAAACTAAGCAACGAGGTTTGTTACATTTGTAATTTCCTGTTTGGTTTCTATTGTTTAGATATTTGGTAGAGTTGAGGATAGCTGATAAGTTAGGTGATTGTTTCATTGCATTTATGGGTGGTTTATCGAAAATGTCTTTGATCTTGTTGTCTAATTGGAGGTTCTTGTAATCATTTTTTAAATTGTGAATAAGTGTGTGGGAATATTGATTGTGGTTAAAAACCATGGGAATCCGATTGTTGTTTTTATTGTTGTATAGACTGGTAGAATTTTTATGCGATACCCATAACGTAATCTATTATTTATTCTGCAACTTATGTCCTAATAGTGGATATATTGGTGAGTCTGGAAACAATTTTAGATTTCGTTTTAATAACCATAAACAAACAATACGTCAAAACAACCCTTATTCCCCCGTAGCTAAACACTACAATCAATCAGGACAAACATTAGAAAACTGCAAATGTTTATTAATAGATTCCGATTTTACTTCCACATTCACACGCAAAAAAAAAAAAAACATATTGGATTTTAAAATTAAATACACATAAACTAGGGTTGAATAGGGACTTAGGTGTTTTAAATCTTTATAAATATTTTAATAGTTAAGCAATTTTTTTTTTTTTTTTTTTTTTTAGATATAGTAAAAAAATTGTTTTAAATATTTATGACAGTTAGATTTAAGTTAGGAATATCCGAACAGTGACGTTCCATATCACGTGACGTCCGCGCCTCGCGAAGGACGCTACTTACTAACAAACAGTAATTTTAATTTATTTGTAACAAACAGTTATTTCTGATGAAAAATTGAGGACAATTTGAAATATCAAATATATATATATAAATAAATAAATACTTTCATAAACTAAAACATTATAATTTTCAATTTGAAACTTTTTATATATATATATATATATATATATATATATATATATAGCTTTGTGTATATCTTAGTGTCTGAAAACTAAGTATGTTTGTCATTATTTTCCTTTCATCTATTCTGTTTCGTCCGTGAAGTACGATGTTATAATATCATGGATAAAATAATGCCTCTAACGATGGTAATACAAATGGGAGAAGAAATTTCCCCTGGCTCCCTTTGATATAGCAACAACAATAACTAGATCGTGTAACACTAGTCATGGCATATTATCAGGGAAATTATTTATAGGAAGAATTCTAAAGCAGAAAACCTATTAATAATACACTGACACAGTGTAATTATTTCAACAAGAAAGAAGTTTATAATTATATCAAATTAAATAAACTAGAAACTTTTTTTAGACATTATGTAGCAATGGAAATCTGTCGAAATGCAAAGCGTCAGCAGGGCCAGAATGTTGCCAACCAGCAAGATTTCTAAATGTTACACAAGACCAAAAGTAATACTACACAAGGGAGATTTGAATTCTCTGGCGATTATATCGAAAAATATTTTATGACAAGCCAGACAGATGGCAGACGGTCACGTGAGTATGATTTTGTTTAGGCTTCTATAATTCATTTTGAGATTTAATGTTCTGATAAAACACGATGTGACTGATGCTGGAAACAGATGATAAATTATTTTAACTTTATGCCTCGGGCAAAATGTCCACGAAGCACATAATATTTAAGTCAGTAATTATTTATTCAGACACCTAATGAGACGAAAGACCAATGATGCTCATACGTCTTCGTTTTCCATATATATATATATATATATATATATATATATATATATATATATATATATATATATATTGTCAAGGATTTCTCTACTTATGATTGTAAAAGTGAGAAGCGCTATTTAAGGTAATAGAATGTTTGTAAATATAATAGCAGCGTATACACCAATATTATATTAAATTTTTAATAACATTGAACTTTGAATCTACATATAATATAACGTTCCCCCCATGAGAGCTAGAATATGAAAAAACAATTATAAGAAATAGTTCATTTACCGTTTGTCCTTGACGAATTTGGTTACCATAAAACCATGTCTGTATTACACACATATGTATATGTGTATTTATTAATATATACTTTATAATTCTGTTAAGTTACATTGATTCTCTGTTTTGTTTACACCTTAAATTAAATAAGTATTTATTTTCTCATTTCTATATGTACGTCATCACACGCATATATAGTTGCTATCATTTAGTTTATATTATTACACTTATATCTAATTATCTATCTATCTATCTATCTATCTATATATATATATATATATATATATATATATATATATATATATATAGTTTATGCAAAACTAGGTAATCGTATGGGTAGACCCAAGGAGGATGATATCCGGAGAGCTCAATGTAAATTCAGAGCATATATATATATATATATATATATATATATATATATATATATATTATAGTTAAAAAAGCAAGAACATTATATGTAATCCGGTCTTCGTATTGATATTTTTATTTTTACAAAACAATAGTCAATGTAAATTTATAGAGCATAAATATTATAAATTAACTGATTTAAAATATGGTTTCATCGCTACACAGGAATTACCATGTTTCAGAAACATTTTTGGTTTTCTGTTTTTGAAACATGGTAAATCCTGTGTAGCGATGAAACCGTATTTTTAAATCAGTTAATTTATAATAGTTATAATATTTTTATAATTTTACATACGGACAAAACAAGTTACTCGCAACAAAGATGAATTTTTGTTTCGATGCGCATGAATCTCGACTGGTGAGAAACAAAAATTGTTCTGAAAAATTCTGTTTACATGCAAGCTGCTAATGTAACGCCACGTTTTTCTCATTATTAAAAAAAATCACCTCATGAGGAAACAGAGAATGGTAAAGAAAAGGGAGAAAAGAGAAGGAAAGGATAAGAAGTGACACGGTAAGACAATAGTATTTGTTGATATCACTTTGGGCGGTGAAGGAATGTTGATACGTTAAGGCAAGAGAGAGAGAGAGAGAGAGAGAGAGAGAGTGTGTGTGTGTGTGTGTGTGTTTGTGTGGCGCAGGGAAAGGTTGAAATAGAAAAGATTAAAACGATGAAGGAGAAAAGAGATATAATTACACAGGCAGGTCATAGTAGTAATTGAACACAATTTTTTTTTACTGATGATGGGCCGGGAACCTTAACAAGAAATCAAATCTTAATTACGCAGATTTAGGCTGAAATTTCTGTTATTTGTTATGGAAAAAACTTAGTATGTAAATTAATAAATGGATATTTACGAAGTAGAAAAAAGTTATTTGGGGAATTACAATAAATTTTAGTTCATAATTTAAGATATAAGCAAAAAATATATATATATATAAATTATGGGATGTTAATATAAATTTCCTATATGCAAATTAAGACCAGTTTCCGAACTGAATAACTTAAAGAATAGGTATGGATAAAAATCAATTTATCTGATGTTATTTCTAGTATTATATATGTGTAAGAACAATTTAGAATCATAATTTAAGATAGATAAATAGAAAAGTATATAAGAAGGTAGAAAATATAAAAAGGAGGTGAGTTATAAATTTAAAAGTTTAGCAAAATGGCAATGTTAGATCTTTAATGTGCCTACAAAAAAAGGTAGA
>CAHIKZ030000291.1:2600000-2957500 GCA_903632075.3 Acanthosepion pharaonis
TCTACAATTAACAATTTCTGTGCGATTATCTCTTACACCGATCACACATCCAAGCTTAAAGCATTCACAAACGGACACCCATCTTGGTAGTGACCAAATTCGACATTGGAAAGCGATTTTTCGAATGTGATATTTCCGTAAGCCCAATATCAGAAAGAATCAGCTGTTAGCGTCCCAGCTATGGGAAAATAGTTAACCTCCAACTGTGGTGAGAAGTATGAAAGTCTAAAAAAAGGTTTTAATACCAGCAATACATTTTGAAAAAAATACCAGCAATAAAAATCTTGTCGGCATTAAATAACCCCTTGAGATGCCGTAAAACAAAGCAAAGCAATCTAGATCATCACTCATGAGTGAAAAATAAAACATTTTCTAATAGTAATTTTATTTTTTGGTTTTCACCTACTGCTATAAGGGGGTGAAGCTAAGTGTATTTCCATGGAACCGGTCAATTTTAAAGCTAGAATTGTTCTTTGCTCTGTCCTCTAAAAAAGCAAGTCAACTTCATTCAACGGCGTCTCTTTGGGCCACTCGTTGAAGAATACCGATAACCATCAGTCAAAACTGAATGTTCGGAATCAATTGTTTTACGATAAGCCCAAGACCTAAGCTGATTGATATTTCTAGAGGTCGCAAATGCGACCGGTAATGGTGTAAGCTATGTTTCAGAACTTTCAAGATAAGTAGTCACATAAATTTAACTATTTGGATAATGTAGTAATGGACTACGGACAACGTGCTGCAAAAAAACTGAAGTTGCATCTAAATAGTAAAAATTGTCTACTAGATAATTATAATATTAATACTGATGGCTGAACAGCAATGCAATACATGATCCCACATTAGCAATGAATACTATACAATTTTGTCGGTGAAGAAGAACAGAGAGATCTCTCTATCGATGAATACTGTGAAAAAATTAGACAGAATATATGAGAAACGATAAAGATTTAAGAAAAAGAAGAATAAATCACATCATACATTAAAATCATAATGTTTACGGCCACATCACTATGAAACACTAGTTAAACAACATCGAGTTTAGTTAATATCTCGATAAGCGGCCACTTGGGTATACTACGTGCCGGTTATGTAATGAATAATAGATAGGAATTGTTATTCGTATAGTTGAATTTGAGTTCATTATATTCACTTCCGCGCAAATACATTGAGAAATGTCTCAATACACCACTTTTTCATTCGGATATAGGTTAATTATTAAGATTTGTATCATTAAAACCATTATTATCTAAAACAAGAAAAAACACTTCCAATCTAAAACTATTCCTGGTTTTAAAAAGCAGTTTAAATCGAATCAAGTAACTAAAATTATAAAGACCAATTTGAAATTTGTAAGATATAATAAGGAATGAAGGCATAGAGAATTTAACACTCACAATACATATTAATGAACTTGTGAATGGATGACAGAACAAGAACAAAAATCGATAGTATTGGGTAAAATTTACTTTCAGTAACAAAGGAAAGTTGTGAATTGAATCTTTTTTACATAAATTAAGGAAGTTCCGTGAGAGACAAGATAAGAGCAAAACACTAGATAGCATCTTCCGAGCCTTCTGGAATATATATATATATATATATATATATATATATATATATATATATATATATATATATATATAAACTGAAGCCTAGAGACTTTCTAACTTTATCGTTTCATCTTGTTCATTTTGGTTGAGAGATATTAGAAGCCAAATAAAAAACACATTCCCTGTTTAGAATTTTATATTGATAACGTCGTCAGAGTTGATGAATTAGATAGTTATAAAAAGCGAGCAATCTTTTGAAAGATTTATTAAAGTAATATATGAAATAAATATCAGTGTTATATTAAAAAAAGATATTTTCGGATATAAAACGCCTTGTCGAAAATTCAAACTTACAGTGTGCATTGGGTAAATTGTCGCCATTTTATATTTTTACTTGCGTGTAGTTTGTTTTCATTTTGTCGAACGGTATTTTTGCAGGGTCAGTTGGGCGCCATCTGTGAGAAAATGAGCACTATGACGCACTTCACTCCGCCAGAAATTTGGAAACTGCATGCAATATAAATAAAAAAAAACGGATAAAGAAATGTTTTTCTTAGGTACTTTATATATATATATATATATATATATATATATATATATATATGTAATATCTGTAAAAGGACAGTAGGAATAAAGTAAAAATAGCCATTTTCATTATAGGATATAAACTCCCAATATAAACTCCCATTTAGGATAATACCTGAAGCAAAAGCAAGTAAGAGGCACTTAAAAATAAATCTTACTAAATTCTGTTGATACGAAAAAATTATTTTTAAATTCTCTGCAAAAACGCTTCCAAATCAAGTAGGTAGTTTCTGGGACGTGATTGGATAGAGCAAGTCACGTGATATTCTTTCTACGCCGTACGCGCGGTTGAACTCGAAATGAGCTGCAAATGAGTCAGGGCAGGTTCCTAAGTACATTCCCGAACAAAACTCAAAATTAGTGAGCCGAGTACTGCTCGCCATAAGCCATAAAAAGAGCTTGCCATTAAGATTGAAAAGCAATTGGTGAAATATAGTCGGTGATGGACAGTCCGTGAAGTACAGTCGGCGAAGGACACCATGCCTTGAGCAATAGATTAGATACATGTTACCATGCCAACGTGTCAGTCAGCGATGATTTTCCTACAAACCACGACGAAAGTTAGTCTTGTCTCCCGTCTTTGTTCACTGTGTTTTAAAATTACTGCTATCGCACGCAGTCATTAGCGTGTACTTCATGCACATACACATATTGACGTACTATGCCACTTGATTTCCTCACTTTTAATTAAAAAAAAAACTTCGAAACTTTGCAGACTCACTTGCGACAACACTTCAAACAATCAACTATTGATTTCTTCATGACCACAAGAAAGAACATTGATTCTTAATAAGTAAATACATGTATCTGATTCTATAATTGCTACTGTCATATTTAGGTTGCTCTTCTTCATTTTCTGCGAAGATGATGGTCTCATGTACTGAAATGCATATGTTCGACTCTTATGTGGTGAGCTAATATAATGAAATAGGAGGCATTAATTTTGCGGCTTATCCCCTCAATATTGCACGAGTGCATATGTTTTGTATGTTAACAACCAAAGTGAATGACACAGGCATATGTTGGATAATCACAATGCTTCACTTAATATGATAATTTATATTTGGTTGACCATAAATGTCATTAAGAGTAACCAGAGGTCGCCCAAAAGTATATTTAGAGCTAACCTAGCCGTCCTTTATGTATAACTGCTGCCATATATCGGCAGGAGCTACCCAACTGTTATTATTAAGCATTGATGGAGGTCACCAGTTTCTCCGCATCCCTGTGGATGATGAATTATTTTCTACTTTGCATCATCTTTCCCACAGATGAAACATCGCATCCATGCAAAGAACATTGTGACAGATCACTCTTATTCCTTTCGTATTTTATTGGTGAGATGTACGTTCCACTCGAGCAGCTGCTTCGACACGAATTGCTGTTTTTTTTGCAAGCGACTCCTAAGAGGATGCTTCCCCCATTGCCACAATCTTAACCTGTTCAAGTCTAGAATTAACAGTTATTTTCCCCAAATATTTGCATGAACTGTGTCTCTTACTCTGTAACCCTCTAACTTGAATGAAACTTGGAACCTGTATAAGCTGAAAATTATTGTAAATAAATTCCCATAATGGACTGAGATAATAAGTTACTTATGTTGGATATGTAGTCTTACAAAAGTCCATTTTTGATATCTCCTCTGTATGGTTGACTTCGCCGGTAATCAGAGGTTATGAGATTACTGTTTCCTATCAGTGTAAGACATTTCTAGGCAGAAGAAATAATTTCCAAGAAAATGAGTATTTGAGGAACAGAAATGGTTTCTGGCTAGTAACATAATAGCGCGGATAATGTCAAACTTGATCTCAGCGGATAGAGGACGTCACTTTAAAAAGGATTATATAATAGCCTTACAAATGGTCTTGACGCTAAGAAATTGCGAACTAGGATGTAAACTGATCCTGTATTCATTTCCTGTATACAGGTAGGTTTCTATATTTTCTATTTTGCGTATCCGTAAAATACGCTCAATGCTCTTCACGACTTCCTCTCCTTCCTACTAATATTTGTTTCGTTACAAACTCTTCAATCCATTCTCTGTCATCAATTTACAGCTGCTTTTTATATAGATGGCTTATCTGTCTCTATCCATATTACAATCAACATTTCATGTGAGTGTCATTTTCTCATAGCTCGCTTTCCTAATAATATCTCACAGGAATAACTCTGTTATAATGATTCGAATTGTATGTAGTCCATTTTGTTTCCGTTTTCAATAAGGCTTACTTGTTGAAGCTGTCAGTGTTTCTGTTGCCATATTTGTCATCTTGCTCTGTAGTGTAATCGTCCGGTATTATCTAAAAGACGAGAGAATGCATATTGCATAGCATTGTGCACTATTTTCTTTGTTTGTAACGAATTTTTCCTGTTTTTTTAATACTTTCTTTACCTTTTTGAAGGCAGCTTTTCTCTATTCCAACTCGCATTCAATTTTCGGTCTCATATTTTTCACTCTTCTGTTAAAATGCTTCACAGATAATTAAATTTTGTGTACTTCTATCTGACACCTGAAAGTCGTAGCTCGCATCTTGACATTTTTCTCTTTCTGACAACTGTGTATTTTCTCTTCTTAAAGTGGTGCTTAGTCCAATCCACTTGCCCTTAGCACCTTGTCTATGAGTTCCTGCAATTTTACCTTTTGAATTTACGCAACTTCAATTCTCTGTGACATTTTGATCTGTCATGACTTAATAAGACACCAGTATAATCTCACAAGATGGCTAACCTGAACTGACTTTTATCCGCTTCACAATTTAATTCTCATTCTGATGCCTTGTCTCTTCATGACTTAGGATATTATGATTTTCCAAAGTTTTGTCATTTTTTAAATCTATGAATAGCCGAGACTTCAGTGGAAAGATAGCGAAATCGTTTTACATTGCATCCTCAACGCTTTTGAAAAATGTATCCTAACCTTTAATCCATAGGTGGAGAAAGGATAGGAGAGAGATTCATGACATCCATAAAATTAGGCGCGAAAATAAACGCAAGAGCTAATGACGGAACTTAAAATTATCATCCCGATTCCTTTTCCGCGGTAATGCGACTCGCAGATGCAGTTTTTTACTCTCTCGTGTGCCGTGTCGTTTAAGGACGTTGGCGATTATAATTTTGTGTACTTTTGTCGCTCTTATTAGCTTTTGTCTTTTAGCCATCTTTCCCAAACACTCGCTCCGCCATCCCTTTTTCGCTCCTCGCTCTCTAGGCAGTTTAAGGGCTGTTTTCCTCTGTCTTGCTGATCTTCAATTAGTCCTGCAAGATTCAAATTTTCAAGCTCTTTTTCCTCATTATTTTCCCTAGAAATTCAACATTTTTTTTGTTCCCGATGTTAACTATAAGTGCCCTGATGGTTGCCATAGTCTCTAGGAATTGGTCGTTGCTCACATGTTCGGTCCATGGTATCCTCAGCATCTTCTGTAGAATCACATTTCCGTTACTTCAAGTCTCTTCTTCATCACTGAGGTGATTATCTAACATTCGCTGTCATAAATAAGGACAGCTATCACATAATTTTCTCAGCATCCTTTTGCGGAAAATGCCTTCATCTATGAGGAGATTGTCCAGCATTCACTGCCATATAGGACGATAGATATTGCATAGTTTTCTCAGCATTTTTCTGTACAATCACATTTGTGATGCTTCAAGTCTCTTTTTCATCCTTGAGGAGATTTTTTAGCATTCACTGCCATACATGAGAACATATATTACATCATATTTCAGTACTTTTTTTTCAAAAACCTTATTGATATTACTTGAAATATATGTACTTTACATCTCTTTACTTGAAAAATATGAACTTTAATTCTCTTTACTTGAAATATATGTACTTTAATTCTCTTTACTTGACATATATATACATTAATCTATGCACTTTAATGTTTTTCACTTGAAATTTATATTTAACTTAATTGATGAATTTGGAAATTATGTACTTCAATCTGTGCACTTCAATCTACATAATTCAATCTCTGTACTATAACTGATGTAGTTAATATATGTACTTTAATATTTGTACGTAATTCTATGTACTTCAGTGATGTTTCTTTTATATCTATGTCCTTTAATCTATCTAATTCCATGTTGTTTACTTGAAGTCTTTGCATTTTAATCTATGTAAATCTATGTTGCTCACTTGCTCACTTGAAATATTTGTACTTTAATTGGCGTACTTAATTTATGTCCTTTAATGTATGCACTAGAATGCCGTGTAGTTGGGAAAGGCGCCATTTCGTTTTTTTGGACCTCTGAATGTTCTTTTCAGGAGGATACCTTTTATTAAAAATAAGGTAAATAAGCAATTTTTTTGTCATATTCTCCAAGGAAAGATGTGTGTATATGTGTGCGTTGGAAGTTGCGCGTTTCTTGCAAATAGTATGACGGTGTCAGTTGTCAACTTATATTTGAAAATGTTGTGTCATAAGGACACATGAATAAGCAATCGTAATATGTTATACGCCACTGTTGCTCTCATCTGTGAACGATTTCTGGGCTGTTCGCTCTATTGTCTTGCATAAAAAGCGAGAGAAAAAAAAAACGCTACGAATCTAACAAAAAGGAAAAGTAAAGACAGTGTTGCTCTTTAGTGTTTGATATTTAGAGTGTAAAACACTTAATTCTTTACGAATACTTGTCGGTTTTACTGTCACCATTTGCTTACAGTCGCTCATAATACGTATGAACACTTTTCATACGCTGAATAAAATAACCACTGGGTCAAATTCTACTACTACTGCTTTCTAAATTGTCCAGTCATCTTTCTAAGTCGTAATGTGTTTTTTACTTAACCTATGGGTGTCGTAGGTGTGAGAGTTGAATTCAATTCGCGTTGAAACG
This sequence comes from Acanthosepion pharaonis, assembly GCA_903632075.3. NCBI lineage: Eukaryota > Metazoa > Mollusca > Cephalopoda > Sepiida > Sepiidae > Acanthosepion > Acanthosepion pharaonis. The sequence continues at coordinate 2,606,972 of CAHIKZ030000291.1, forward strand.
TACTTTTTTATTTTTAAGTTCTCTGTGTTAATGTTTGATTATTACAGAATGTTTTTGTAAAAACAATTATAATAAAAACAGATCCTTTAAATAATAATATCATACATTTTATTTTAAAAACTAGTAATAAATGTGGAGACTCCAAATACTTAATAAAGTTGAATAAAACTAGAATATTAAATTTTTAATCAAAAGGATTCACATTGGCACAAGACAAATATAGTGTAAAATCCATTTCCTCAAACTCGCCACTTTGGGTATGCGCTTCTGTCTCCCATATTTCGATTGTTTCAAGTCTCTTCTCCATCTGTGAAGAGATTGTCTAGCATTCACTGTCATATAGGAGCAACAGGTCAGTACTCTTTTCTTTTCTCTGGCATTATTTTCCTGTTCCTTAATTCTTTGCTTAGTTCTTAGAAGGCATTTTACCCCATCAATTTCAGGCCTCTGCTAAAAGCCAGATATTTAAATTGTTTCAGATGTTTGATTTGGGTATCTCCAATTTTTACATTTGGCCGATTCTTTTGCTGATAACCAGATCTTCACCTTCTCTCTGTAGAAATTCTTCTGAGAACAACATTCGTAATATGTTATTACTAGTGACAATTTTTCAGCTAACGGTCATCGTTAATAATATGAAGTAGAAAAAAATAAATGAATAATACTATAAGAAAACATTACATCCAAAAACATTAAACAATAAAATAGTGAAAACTGGTCACAAAATTGATAATAGGGAACATTCTTTTTAGAAAGCATAAACATTAAAATTCCTAATAAAAGTAATTATATAAGACAGACTCTGATAAGTTTATGTATACTGGTCATTGGTTCGAAAGTATGGACACCAACTTGTAACTAATGGGTACTGGCATGTGACTTGCAGAACATTTGAAGAGGTTGTAAATCCAACAGGATATTGGGATATTGTGTGCGGTCAAATTACGTTGAAACACTCGTTCATTTCCGATCACCGAAGTTAACAAACGTTCAATCTGGTCAATATCTAGATGCTACTGTAAGCTTGGATGTGCAGCAAGGATTAACAGCTATTATCTTCCATTCCTATCTGCACATATTACCTCTTAACGTAGAGTGAACTTTACTCTCTCTCTCTCTCTCTCTATATATATATATATATATATATATATATATATATATATATAATATCCGTTTCTAAATGGTATAAGCCAAAGAGAGCTCAATGTAAGAAAGAGAGCAATATAATAATAATCAGTAGGTTATATTTTATTTCATGAATATATACAAATATTAATTTCTTTCTTTTCTTTCCCTCTCTCACACTCTCCTTGTCTCTCCCTCCCTTCTCGTCCCCACTCTCTCTCTCTCTCTCTCTCTTTCTCTCTTTCTCCTTCCCCCCTTATAGTGGAAATGCTATTTTTCTTTCTTCCTCTTTTAACATGTTTTTCTCTCCCCTTTTTTACTTTCTTTCCCTTTTCTTTTTGTCTGGACAAATTGACTTCATTTATTAAAAAAAAAAAGACGAAAAAAGAAGAAGAAAAAAACAACAACTTCGGCCTGAAGAGATGAATATTTGTACATATATTCATGAAATAAATTATAATCTAATTTTTAAAGATAGGCTGTACTCATTATATATATATATCAACTAATAATTAAATTCGCTGATCGATTAATACCGAATGTTTACTTATGAAGAAAATAATTTTATTAAACTTGTACAAAGAAATAACGTTATGGGGTTAGTGAGATTTTGTCCTAATCTGGGGTAGACGCCATTTTCTCATTTCGTGGGCTATGCCTGTGGTCCACTTGTTATTTCTGACTTGGACCTCTGACTCCGAATTTATGTCTATATTTCCGGTGATTTTTTCTATTGACCCTTGGCAAAACAACTATTTCACCGAAAATGTCATATGTGGATAAACATTATCTCTTGTAGACAAATTAACTTGTCAACAAACATTTGCGACAAGCTGAAGAGAGCGCTAGCTAATCTAACTTTGCAGCTGTTCAAGCCCAACATATATATATATATCCATATGTTTGTTTATGCGCTGTGAATTGGGTAGGAAGGGATGAAAGAGATTAGGACTTTCATTTCCTCTTTGACTTACTCCTGTTCTAGTTTGAAACAATTCGATATATACGTCTTCACCAGAAGACAGTGTGCCGTTATTATTTCTCTATAAATCTATATATTCAGTGGAGACAGTGTTGAAAAGTCGGTTTTTATTAGATGAGAATATGATGTCTCTCTTGGTGTGGTCATAATAAAGAAATTTATATGGAAATGAAGTCAACTGAGTCTTGATTGATAAGGCAGATCTCTAAGACAACAACAGACATTTTAGACCAGATAAATAATAAAAGTGCTATTGAAAAGATGGCAATGATTGATAGATAAATAAAGAATCCAATCGTATAACACAAATGTACTGGAACAATTTACCCCTGTGTAAAAAAATAAAGGGTTCAGTACAAAATTCCATCAAATATCACTTTAAGATGGCCGGAGCGTACAATGGCCGAATCGTCTTGAATGTAGCAATAAATAAATCACCCCGAACAATGTAAATCGTATAAATAATTACAATTTCACATCTTGAAAATATAGATAGAACATAAAAATATCTTGGAAAATAAATACATGTCCCAAATATTTATTTCGAAGAAAAATATTAAATTCAATGATTAATTAATTAGATACTCTTAAAATATTAATTATTGTTTGCTTAAATATAGCAAAATATACGTTCTCCATAGCATGATATGTCATCACTTGTGTACACGTTTAAATGTCAAAACAATTGTAATTTTACAGCCCTGATACTACTTTGCTAAAATTCCGCCAAAAATAAATGAAATACGGAAGACCAAACCTACCTTAATAAAAAAAAAAACAAAAAGAAAAACAATTGTTTTTTTGTTTTTTTTGGAGAAGAAAGAAAAGCAGCTTATGGCTATTCAAACTTTATGAAACTTTGAATAAACAATTTTGAATTTCTTACACTATCAAATGGAATATATAAAATAAGGAAAAAAAGATTAAAATATAGTTAAAGGAGACTTTTATTGTTATTGGTGTTAGTGGAATTAGAACAACCTATCCCCCCTGGACTAAAGAAAGGGATCAGTTCGGTAATTTCAACAAGTATCACCTGAAGAAAGCCGGTGCATCCAGCGGCTGAATCGTCGTCAATGTGGCAATAAAGACAAGGACCAACAATCCAAACAATGTAAATCGTGTAAATAATTACAAAACCTCATCTTAGAAATATAGACAAACAGAAATATAAATTAGATGCTTTCTTTTTTTGTACCTTGTATCCGTTCACAACGGGGGTGATCATAGCTCTCGAAACTTCTTATCCAATTTATCTCTTAATAGCGTTTGGCTTTTCACTATCACTCCCAAATCCAGTGTTGCCATCTATTTGCGAGAGGTCGAAGAGAATGCTAAATTATTTGACCTTTCAACCCGTTCCTATTCGTTGGTTAGGTCGATACTCCCTCCCCTCACTCCCCCCTCTCTCTTGCCTTCAATATGCTTTGTGAGTTTCAAATTTTCCATGTTCTCTTTCCATATTATGTGTCCCAGAAATTTCAACACTGTCATTCTGTCTTTTTTGTTTCCAGTTTCCCATATCGTCCTTGATATTTTCAGCATCTTTCTGTGAAAGGACATCTCGACTGCCATAAGTCACTTCATCATCGGTGTGGAGATTGTTCCGTATTGAATGTCATATAGGATGACTGATAACACATAGCATTTAAGCACTTTTTACTTTTTTCCTGATTCTTAATAATTTGCTTCGATTTTCGAAAGCATCTTTCACCGTTCTAATGCACCTTCGGATTTTAGTGTCACATTTTTTTGTCCTCTGTTCAAACACTTCTCTCGTATTTAAATTTTTTGTACTTGTTTGCTTTTGGTATATCCTTGGGCATTTCCTCTTGTCGACATTTACACTCTCTCTATAATTGATAGTTCAAAGAGAAATCAATTCATATCGCTTCAAAATAATGAGATTTGATTCATAAGGAAGCTCTAGTTATTTGATTTTAATCATTAAACAAAAAACTGCTCAATCAAGCACAGAAATGGTAGTCTTCGATTTACCTTAATGAACCACTGATCGGACATAATGTATTATCATCTTTTAGCACGTCATTGTAACATCAATAAATGTTTAACGATCGTACAGGTTTTGTTGGTATGTTGGTTTTACTATTAAGTAACTATTTGTCGAACGTGACTCACCCATCAGAGAAAAGCGATTGTCAATAAGATCTGAATTTTCTTTGTTTTTGTGTTTCCCCCCTGAAAATATTCCAAACGTTTACTGATGAATTCCTTTCGTTTATATTTGAATTGATTTTCTCGAATTGGTTTTCGTTTAAATAACGTTTGTTTTTCAAGCGTAAAAAGACAAGTATTAACACATGAAAATCTCATTTGACAGAGATTACAAACAGGAAAGTTCTATTAAGATGCGAGGTATTTCAATGAAACATGTGCGATAAATAATTCACGGCACAAAGTTAGGGGATTTACTTCTAACGCGCAGTAAATATAAAAGATTTAAAGTTAGAGAAACATATGTGAGGGTTTATTACAAAACGAAATCTTTTATCACGTAATACCGCTAATATTGAAGATAGAAACTTTATTTATCTTGTAAGGTTTCATCGAATTTTGTCTCTTCCCTATTTTCTGTTTATTTGATTCTATTTATCCTGGTATCATCGTCGGATTTGTCTCTGGTATTCAAGATTTTTTTTTCTTTTCTAATCGCTTCTCTTATGATGTTTTGATGACAAAGTAGACCAATTCTTGCAAGGAAATGCCAATGGAGGACGAGGTTGATTTTGTCAAGCCTTTCTCTCATATCGTTTGACTTCTTCTATGTTTTCTTCTGGTGGATTTCATTTTTTTTTGTTATTCCGGTGATAATGGAACATCACCATAAAGCATGCTATTTACATGTGTTTCAAACGATTCAGGCTCGAAGTCTGAGGGATTTCAGTGCTGTTATTGAGATAGTCTTTGTATTATCAAAGAGGGCAATTCAAGGGAAATGTAAGGACCTGGGTGCTCTAAGGTCAAAACCATGGTAGATCATGGCAAAGTTGTTCACATTCATTTCAATGACAGAGAGCAGCGTTGTCATCAGCATATTGTAGATCGGATATTTCTTTTTTTGTGTATGTGCCTATATACATATATATATATATATATATATATATATATATATATATATATATATATATATATATATAAAAATGGCTACTTAGTATGGCCATTTAGTATCTTATCAAGTGATATTGTTGAATGTAGAATAAAGGGTTTTAAAATTTCAAATCAATCAAACACCCTTCGCTAGGAAAAACGCTGTTACATAAACTGGAATGAACAATCAAAAGACAAGTATATCAGAATTCAAAAAAAACTTGACCATGAACCTTGTTTATAATAATTAATTAACGATTTAATGTTAGGGTTAGACTAAAATAGAAATCATTCTAACTGATTAATATTAAATTTTACTATACAATTAAAAATTAAAAATTACCAATTTTAAATTTTAAATGTAATCTGTATTAAGTTTAAAAACTTATAAAATTATTTAAAGACCAAACTGAGGAAAAATACATATGTTTTCTTATTTATCTTGTTTTTATTGAAAAAATAATTTAGTATAAGCGTTGAAATCTAATGTTGCTCTGAGCTCTGTTACAACTCAGATAGATTTTAAGTGATGATATAGGCAGAGGAGGGTGAAATCTTGCAAAAGACAATACATACACAATCAGATTATAATACACAAACACGTAGACATATTTAAATATATAAACACGCAAAAAGCGACGAAACAGGAAATAGATGTCCACGACCCTTAAAAAAACGACAACATATACATACAACGAAAGGCACATATAAGCCATTATATACACATACATTGATAAAGACACGCACATATATCCACCAAAAATATTCAAATTTGAATGTGTTAGTAAACGGATTCTAACATATTATTAAAATATAACTTATACGGGCAAAGATATATCGATAAAAATGGTTAAATAGATAAAAATTTAATATGGGTAGAATAGAAACACAAATATTCTTCAATGAACAACATAAGAAAAAAGGACACTAAACTATATAGAAATGGATAGAAAAATGAATGTACATATACACAAATAAGAAAAAACAAATTTAAATCTCCAGGCAAAATGTAACACATTAAAATTACACTATCAAATATATAAAAAAGAAAACTCCTAATGGCACAAATATATATAAATATCTCATATATATTAATATACGTTTTAGTACACATACACAAGTACAAATATATAACAATATGTGAAAAAAAAAAATACATACATACGTATGTGTACACACATTCTTCACTACGGATAGAAATATACAAATGTATACCTACTCACATACATATACAAAAACATATACCCATATGTATATATATACCCATATATAAAAATATTCATACATACCTAGCGAGGGGTATTTGATTGATTTGAACCTTTTTAAAACCATTTATTCTACATTCAACGCCATCACTTGATAAGACACCAGAAGTTTTGAAACAAAATGGCAATTTCTGTAGTAATTTTAAATTGTAACTTGTGTTGAGTATTCTTTAAGAATACTATTTTTGGGTTATTGTAATTTATTCTGTATACACAAATCCCATATATATATATATATATATATATATATATATATATATATATATATATATATATAAAGAATGGATAACGTTTTATTTATTAATCCGATATGCTTTTTCTAACTTTAATTATTTTAGTAGATAAATTTATGCAGTATTTTATTTTGATTACCGGCTTGAATATTCGAGAAATTCTATTAAAGTAATATCTACCCTCCGGTAGGATTCAAACTTGCGTACCTCTATTCTCATGGCCAGTATGCAGCCTTGCTCAATCCCGAGTTGGTTGATTTACGTCCGCTCTAACGACTGCTCATCCTGCAGTAATCAGAACAGACAGTTTCTACATCTTTTTTTGTCCCCATAAAAGAAAAACTTTAAAAGTTTCAACTAAATGAAATCTAAACATGAAACAAGAATTTGTTTAGCTTCTGAAATTCATCTTTTGCTCTCCCATTGCTTCTTTAAATTTCAATGTCAATTTTTTCCGTTCTCTGCTAAAACATTTCCCAGAGATTTAAACTTCTGTACTTGCTTGACGTTGACGTATCCAATTCATAGTTCTTATCTTGTGCTTTTTCTTTAACTATTTTTTTACTACACGCTGATCGAAATACTCTTCGTTTAATTTCGTAAACCAATCGATAAAATTCGAATAAGCTGATTTGTTTGGGAAAATAAATTGACAAAGAACCTACTTTGCGGTCTAATATCATCGTAAACAATATTTTTTGAAGAAAATTTCTTTTTTCCCTTTTTAATAGCGAATAAAAAATTATTAGGATTTCTTATTCTTGAGCATTCAACATACAACTGGCCATTCATAAATTCCAAATTTTTGAAGCGTTTGACTTTATGATTTGTTCATAGTTTTCACAAACGCCGGGCTAACTGGAAACAGATTCCAGCATATGCAAAAAACATTATTCATGTTTATTAAATAAGTGTTTATTATTTTAATCATTAAATTGTTTTTAAAGTAGTAGTAGTATTTTGTATATTAAATGATAAAACTTATTTTTTTCCAGAAAAATGAGTGAAAATTTAGAGTACTAAGCTATGCTACTTAGTAGAACTGAATGTACTTTGAACTCCTTTACGTATTTGCACTTCATCCCAATATGTGGCTATTTTGGTGGGTGTAATGAATGGAATAAAGGAATTCATATGTCGATTAACAACCATACATACTTTTTCTTACAATTGATTTTTAGTCATTTTTTTTCTTGCTTTCGAGGAGGTCCAGTGTTGTTTCCTTCGGTTTCTGACATCAACACGATATCATCTCCTTAACTTTTTTAAGATTGCATTCACAATAACAACGGTCTACAGCTACTTTAGGTTCAAACTACTGTAGAAGTTTTCTGTACCTTTGTAAATTTATATACCTAATCCATTTTCTATCCCTATGCGGGCGATTTGCTGCTAATATGAGTTTTGATTTGTGTATTCATTTTGGTATTGATTGAATGAATATTAAATGAGACGAAAGCAGAGTTGAGAGTTTTTTAACATTTGTCAGGGTGACAACATTCCGCTGCAAAATTTCATCTTTTGTTCAGTTGTTCAGTTGTTTTTTTTTTTTTGTACTCGGCATAAGGAAATGCTGATAAAAAACGTTGTTGCAGTTTTTTGTGTATATATCTACTAGTGATCCAACCGAAAAGACTTGACTCACTTTATAATCTACCAATAGAAGGTTAACCAATCAGAAGACGTAGAATATTCAATCCGTCGTATATAAAGGCGGCCATTTTGTTTACTCTATCCGAATGTCAAGTGCCAGCGACCTTCATTTCACGGTTTAATAAGAATGATTTAGGCCAAATAATCGTCCTGTAATGCTGTATCCCGGAAGCTTATGAAGAAGTCCAGTGTGCCAGATATTAGCAAACTCTTTAGACATATCTAAAGCTCCGGCTCGAGCTAATTCTCCGTTAATGTCAAGTGCTTGGTATATAAATTCAGTTATGGTCGCGAGCACGTCAGCGGTGGACCGGGCAAAGCGGAAATGATATTGCTTGCAATGTAAAGTTCTTGACCATTTTGGCGTTGATTAAAGCCTCGAAGACTTTTCCGCAGAGTGGTAGTAGACTTATAGGATGGTAGTTGGGTCAGAGGGGTCACCGGAGTTCTTAAAAATAGGGACAGCAGACGAGGACTTCCAACTGGCTGGGAAACATGAGTCAGTGAGTCAATATTTATATAGTTTGGAGAGCAAATGTTCAGGAGCACATTTCTTCAGACAACGGTTGCTATCCCGTACCCGCTACTAGCATTATAAGGGTCTAATTGGAAGACGTTATCCCAAACCATCGATGTGGTTATGTTTATGTCACTTAAAAGAGCCTCTGTTCTGGAAGGAAAATCAGGTGTAAGTACTTCGGATGAGTCGAGCGTTGAATTCGTTGAGAATTTCCGAGCAAAGCATTCAGCCTTATCAGCTAAGGAAGTCAGTACCTCAAATTGATTGAACAGATGAGGTATTGAGAATTTGCTATTGTTCAGCACGCTCTTGCAGAGCCGCCAGTAATCTCTAGAACCAAACTCGATGCAATAAGTTGTTTCATTTTTCCAGCAAATAGTAGCTTTGCATCTTTGAGGACACGCTTGTAGTTATTACGGGCAGAGACAAAGAGACGTCTGTTGCAATCAGATATGTCCCTTCGGTACAGATGGAAGAAGTGATTCCTAGGGGCAGCAGCAGCTGAGCAAGCGGCTGCGAACCAAGAAGATGAGCGAGATTTAACTTTGCATTTTCTTGCGGGGATGAAAGCTTCAATTCCAGTTTTAATCCAAGAGGAGACCTCAGACGCACATCTATGAACGGGGAGATTAAAAACCACATTCCAGGGGACATCGGGAAGGAAATCACGGAACGAGCCCCAGTCTGTGCGTTGATAACAGAAATATATTCTGTTAGTAGGAGTTTCTTTCTTGGGAGAGGAGTAGAAAGAGGTGTTAGCAGGCACTACGGCATGATCAGAATTGACAAGAGGGCAGAGCTGCGGGACAAGATGGGGATAAAACAAAATCTAGAAGGGAAGCATTACCGTCTTTTGTGAGTGGTTGAGTGATTGTAAAATTAAGGGTTTGTATGTCAGCGAGGTCAGTTATAGATGTTTTAAGCCATGTGGTATGGTGCACGTTAAAGTCACTGAACATAAATATATGTAAAAACAGATATAGAGAGATGGGCTTGTCTATGTTATCGGACTGTCGAGTACAGCACAACCTTGAGAGGAAGGAGAATGGTAGCGAAAGAAGTGATAGGTGACAGAATTGAGGAGAGATTGATATATATGGATAATCGAGAGATTCAAGAGAGAGTTCCCTAACTAGTCGGAGATGGTCGCGGGCGTAAACTCCCAGGTCATTCATGTAGATGAGAGTTTTTTCTAAAGACAGGTGACAACCGTGGATTGAGAAATCAGAGGAGGGGATTGATGACTTAAGGTTGGTATCGCAGAGAGCAAGTATATCGGGAGTCTATTCAGAGTAACGATTGCACACTGCCTAAGTTGGATCGAGAGCCACAGATGTTAGAAACGGAAATGTTGAATGGTTTAGGTGATTCTTTTAGATCTAATTTAGGTCTATATTTATGATGGTTTAAGGTAATTTTGAGTCATGTTGATAGTGAAAAAGCCTAAAGTAATACTAGCAGAAGGTCATCATATGTGGTATATCATATATGAACAGAAAGGAGATGGCGCAGAATGGAACATAAAGTGGCCTCGAGGTTGCGCACAGGAGGTACGTTCAGGGACACCCTTCCTTGCGCGATATAGCACTACAAGCACGCCGATGTTATGCAACCGTTGATTAGAGGAGCCATTCAAGACGCTACGCAAGAGTTAGTGCTCCTAACAACCAGTCGAAAACAGAAAACAGAGAACTGTCAAGCCGGTACCCTCGGGTTGAATAGACGTTGCCACAGACAGCACACGTCACAAGAGATTCACGACAGTACTATTAAAGAGGCCAGAGAAAAGGAAAAGATCCGGAAACTCCTTCCTAAACAAGAAACAAGGTATCAGCTTCTATACTTGTTCAAGAGAAAGGGGAATATTATTGGCCAGGCGATAGGTAATCCTTTCTGCTCCTATTACTCGCAGGCACATACACATACACACAAACACACACAATAAAACAAACAAATAAAAAAACAAATAAGTAGGAGACAATGAGTTAATGAGAAACGTGCATGGCGCCCAGAGTTGAAACCTAAATACAAAGTTTCAACTTAGTTTAAGTGCCAGCATACACTAGTTGAATAAGAAGAAGAACATTCCAGGTCCGTTACCTGAAAATCATATGACATCCATTTGCATGACTGAGAAGAGAGAGAAAATAAACATAAAAAAGAACCAATATTCAAAGTTTTCGAAAAAGGGGGAAGGCTTAATTCGCTTCCATTAATAGTAAAAAAATAAAAACAAAACGAAAAAATGGCAAAATGGATGTCACATCATCAAGAAATTGTAACAACAATTAGAAAAAAAAAGAAAAAAAATGAAAAAAAAATAGAGGAAAATAGGATTAGTGGGTGAAATATAAAGATATATCTACAATGAAGACGGCTGACGACATGTTTTTCAAGTGAGGTTAGTGGAACGAATGTAAGGCAACGAATAAAAATGTATTTACCATCGCCCGTGACGTGGAAATCATATGACTTCCATTTGCATGACTTAAGAGATAGAGAAAGAAAAAATTAAAAATTTAAACAAGTAATATTCAAAAATTTCAAAAAGGGGGAAGACTAAATTCACTTCTATTAATTATAAAAAACTAAAAAAAAAACTAAGATACATCCTTGTCTTACACCACTTTCTGTTTTTTATTTTCCTTATCTGTTGAACTCATTTTTTATTCGTATGCAAGTCGTTTACTGCCAACGTAGGTTCTAAGAAAATAGTACTTCTATGAGTAATAAACGTTACTGCACTTTTTACCTGAAGAAATGCTTTAAAGGAAAGATTTTATACATTTAAACAGAAAGTAGCACTGTCTGTTTTGTCAAAGAATGCTGTGAGTTTACTTATGAGAAAAGGACTTATTTTACCATAACTATTATTATCTGTTTAGCGTAAGTCTGTGAGAAATGCAAACTTTTATCAATGATGTTTTTATAGGCCATATAAATTTCGATATCTTCTAGGATTTTAAGGCTTTGACAGCACACATCTCTTGTTTATAAATTGTTTCTTTACAAGCCAGTAGTCATTAATTGATAAGTTTTGCTATATGGGTCATTAGCCTTATTGTTTAATAAATATTACATTCGTTTAGATCTCTTTTATTAGGCTGTGCTTTGAAAATAGAACTACTTATGTCTCCGGTATATCATCACTATCGTAGATTTCATTTATTACCTGTGTGATCTTGGCTATGCCGAAGTCGTCTAAGGCTGATAGCATCTTTATTACAATTCCGTCTGACCCTGCTGCTTTGTTTCTGTTCAATTTGACCAGCGCAGCTTCCACTTGAGTTTGTTTTAAATATTTCCGGTCCATCGGTATTTCTGTGTATTGCCGATTGTTCTCTTTCGTTATGGAAGAGATCTCAGATATATTCGTTCCATCTGAAGTATTTTCTCAAATATCAGCGTTCCATTCTGGATTTTATGCAGTCTCTTGACAAGCATGTGTTTTGTCCTGTTAGTTCTCTATCCTGTACAATCTCCTCAAAAGAACCTTGAAGCAACAGAAATGTGGTTCTACAGAATATTACCGAGGATACCACGAGGCGAACATTTGAGTAACAACGAAGTAACAACGAAGTATAAGAGAAATCGGAAACTAAAAGAAAACTTATGCCTAACATCAGGAAGAGGCAGTTGAAATTTCTGGGGCACGTAATGAGGAAAGAGGGCTTAGAAAATCTGATCCTCACAGGACATATTGAGGGAAAGAGGGACAGATGAAAGCAGCGTGTAACATACTTGATAGCCTTGAATAAATAGATTGTAGAACAGTTTTGAGAAGAAATAACAAAAAAAAAACTTATTAAGAGCTACAAGGGACAGGAAGATGTGGATGGCCATGATCGTCTATGTTCTTAAGGGACTCAGTATATAAAAGAAGTCATTGCTTTGAGACTCTGACATCATTACCCGATCTTCCAGAAGAGCAATGACATTAAGGTTCAAATTAATGTAATTCTTTATTGTCTGTCTGTTTCCAGGCCACTGTTTAATATTCCAAGCATTTCTATCGTTTTGTCGTTATTTTCATTCCACAGAGTTTTCTAGTGTTATGTTCTTTAATATTCAATATTTTATAGCTGGAACTATAGCCGTAATCTACTGATTCACACCCAGCTTCTCACATCAATTACTTATAAATGTCTGCGTTCACAGACAAGAAGTCATATAAGAAAGTTAGTAAAAAATTCTCGGCACTAGACGCTTCCCAGAAGCAGTATTATTATATCTAATTATGAAAAATCTAATTTTCCGAAGGGAGGTGCATCGATAATTTTACGGCAAAAAGTACGAGACCAATTCGAGATTGTTTGCCTGATTTGAGAATAATTGCCTACATCTAAAAAATCTAGAATTTAAAAATGCACAAAAATGAAGATATATATATATATATATATATATATATATATATATATATATATATATATATATATATATTTGATTGAATAAAAGACAGACCACGTTAAGATTCCATGTAATAAGCTATTTCACCATAACCCTTTTACAGGGTTCTGGATCATCAGACTTTACTTCCAAAAGCTGAAATGAAGAATGAAAAGAAATTCACACGTTTTTTACGGACCTCATCAAGTATACGCAAAGTTAACGAAGTGAGGGAGTGAGGTGGGAAAGAGGATATGAGTGTGTCATATGTATCATTTTAGTTTTCTATTTTAACCCCAGTGTGTCGGCTGGGTGTTGCTCAAATTTAACGCGTCTCGTCTCTAGATAAAGGTGGTTAAGGGGTGGGCGATAAGGACTACATGAAGACGTTACAACAACCCCAATAAATTACACGACAGGTTTCATTCAAATTCTTAGACGCGGTCAGTTCGCGTTACTTTAACGTATATATTTGGGAGGTTAAGGTTTGATAAATATCTAAATTTTAAAACAATCTACGAAGAAATTAATTTGAAATTCGGTGGAGTTTTGGGTATTTTCTATGAAGCAGTCGATTGGAAAAATCCATAGACAGAACATTGAAAGAGTAATCCAATTTATATTTAGTACTTTTTCCACTAAAACGTTCATCTTATAGCTTGTTAGGTTGACATTTCTTCGTTTGATTTTTGTTCATTAAGTAAACTCGTGGTTGTTTTTATGTATCCAATTATCAACAGTTATTCCCATTTAAATAATTTTATTTTCCACATTGGGGTAGTATCTCTCTCTCACTCTCACTAAAATTTTATTTTTTTTATACCCGGAGTTATGTTTTCCGATTTCTTTTGAATTTGTTAGTCTGATGAATTGGATCGTGATTATGATTCCAATGGAATAAATTAGAACCATGGAATATTAGTGTTTGAACTTTTTTATTATATATATATATATATATATATATATATATATATATATATATATATATAAAAGTTCAAACACTAAGAGTCTTACATATAAAGTGCAGATACTCCTTTGCCTTGAGAAACCATTGTTACAACTCCAGTTTCAAACAGGCCGGATTCATCTATGTCCCAAACTGGAACATATACCACGTACGGGAAACAGAGAGTGTTTTTTTGTTTTTTTGTTTTCAAAACGAAGACTACGAGTTTCTTTCTACATCTGGGAATGATATATCCCCAAAAGAAAACGACACCATGGACTTCTAAGCTGCTGGGAAAGCGGATTTAGTCTGTGCTCTTACCAGGCTGGAGCTGGTACTAAAGAGAACAATCTTTAACTTTGTCTCCTGTAAACGAACTGAAATTTACTGCCTTTTTCCTCACTGTATAGAGTGGCGTCACTAAGCAGCTGTCATGTGATCCACGTGACTTATCACCGCCAAACTATGATGAGCACTTTCTGTATCCCAATTTATTATAGTGTGAAAGCATGAAAGGAAAACAAGTGTTCAGAAAAGATAAAGAACATTTAGATTTGATTTTCCGAGGATGACAATCTGAATATTTGCAGAGAAAAAAAAGCAAAAGAAATCAGAATGAAAATAACAATAATAATAATAATAATAATAATAATAATAATAATACACCGGCTGAAACTGCAAAATACCTAAAAAAGACAGCAAAGACGAATGCAACCGACCAGATACAGAAGCGATGGCAAGATAAACCGCTTCATGGCCAATACTCTGCTCGTACCAAACAAGCTGACGTAGACAAATCTCGTACCCATCAGTGGCTACGTAGTGCAGGGTTGAAAGCTGAAACTGAAGGTTTTATCCTTGCTGCACAGGACCAATGCTTGCTAACTAGGAATTATCAAGCACATATACTAAAATATTGTGTTATCGCAAAATGCAGATTATGCGATAAATATCCAGAAAAGATTGATCATCTTGTATAGGTACAATCAATTGTTGGCACCCACTGAATATAAAACCCGGCATGACAGAATGGGCCAATATCTGCACTGGAAAATCTGCAACTTCTACGGGAAGGAAACTGAAAGAAACTGGTATGAACACCACCCAGACCCGGTTACGGAGATAGGACCTGTTACAATTCTATGGGACTACACAATACACACTGACAGAACAATCAAGGCCAACCACCCAGATATTGTTATTAAAGACCACAAACAAAAACGGTGCCTCCTTATTGATATGTCAGTCCCTGCTGACTACAATGTATCTTTGAAGATATTCAAAAAGTTGTCAAAATACAAGGACCCTGAAATAGAAATCTCGAAAATGTGGCATATGGGAACATCAACAATCCCTGTTATACTTGGAGCCCTAGGATTGGTTGGAAAAGATTGCAGTAGACTAATTAAAGAGATTCCTGGAAGTCCATGCCTCAAGGAGATACAAAACATTGTTCTGACAAGTACAGCCCACACTTTACGAAGGGCTTTATCTATGTAATTTTTTTTTTGTCAGTGGAAAGTGTAATGACGCCATTTCTAACCTTAGGTCCCTGGGCGAGACCCGGAAAGAAATGTGTAAACGCCAGAAATCAAAGAAAATAAAAATAATAATATAATAATAATGTTTGATATTACTTCACCGTAGAAATTCAAACAATATTATTCCCCCATTAAAAAGCCTTGAGAAATAACATGAAAGAAATGCGAATAAAATAATAATAACACTTGACAATACCAAATTTATTGTCTAATTACTTTTAGCTGATTTAGGACATTTTGATGTGCTGAAATCACAAAACGCATTGGTTTTGCTGAATCAGGTCAACTTTCTGAGCTACGGCTACCTACAATTTTAGGTTTTGCCCATTAAAATATCTAAATATGCAAGATATTTCACACAATAAAACGAATTATTAAGTTAATTATAAACCTATTAATTGTAACCCACCAGAAGTATTTTCAGCCCAAAACAGCTTCATATATATTAAAAAGCGCATCGAAAATATTTATAAATAACATGCAAGAAAGTTCTTACATCTCAAAACACACCAATTGAACTGGACAATACAAAACCATAGATTACAAAGTAGAAGTAGTAGTAGTAGTAGTGGTGATGGTGTTGTATTAAAAGAAGAAGTATTTTTGACGATGATGCTCCACATCTCTTTTCCTAAATGGAACAAAGTGATCGAGTCGTGATCTCAGCTTGTCAAAGTCTTCTGCCGGACACTTACCATCCAGACTGAAAGGAGAAGAAGAAAAAAATTTCCTATCTGACAATGCTCGCATTACCTTCTACAGCAACAGGATTCAACAGTACCTCCGTTTTTTCTCTGAAAGAAAGTATTTGGTATACTGTACAGATGTTGCCCATCTTCTGCACAAAATAAGAATCCAAAGATTGGAGACTGACAACAGCATGCGCTTAATGAAAAGTGTTTTGCTGCACAATGACAACCAGTTTTCCTACTGTACCCATCGCTCACACGACTCCACTCAATGAGAAATGCGAAGCAGTGAAGTATGTGCTGAAGAGAATTCATTCTGATCAACATAAGTGTTTTATTTGTGTTGGCCTGAAGCTTTTTGTTGGGACAACAGTCCGGCTTCACCAAGTACGCATGCTCTCTGTGCATTGTGGGATACTAGGAACACTGTACAGAATTACATGAAAAAAGAACAGGCAAATTTAGAGGAATTCAAGCTTTGCAGAAACAACGAATGTCTTCAAAAAACCTCTGGGGGACAGTGACAGGATAATATTCCCACCGCTGCACATCAAGCTCGGCATGATCAGGCTGCTCACCAAAGGTCTCGACAAGCATGGTGGCTTCCTTCAATTACTTGTTGCAGTCTTTTCTAGGATTGACGATAAGAAGTTGAAAGCTGGCATCTTTGAGGGTCCTCAAATTCGTCAGTACATCAGAGTTTTAAAACAATGTACGAAGTGTAATTGGAATTCTTTTGTTCTGGTCGTGAAGAACTTTCTCAGCAATAAAAAAAACCAAGGAACTATGCAGAACTTGTCATCAATATGCTGAATGCTTCCAGAAATCTCGGATGCAACACGAGCATTATTATTTATTCTCACATATGAATCGGTTTCCAAAGAGTCTGGAATCAATGACCGATGAACGGAAGGAGGAATTTCATCAGGACATGAAAGATATAGAGACGAGACTTCAAGGACGCTGGGATACAGTCATGATGAATGATTAGTGCTGGTTTTTGAATAGGGATTCCTCTACCGCTAAACATTCTAAGGTTTCAAATGAACGGAATTTCAAGCCCTGAATTTCGAACAATGATTATGTAACATGCAGTTTACATTTATCAATGTATACTATTCATTTTGTTGTAATTGATGTCTGTAACATTTAATTGATAAATTATGTTAGAAAACCAATTTTTCTCTTAAAACTTATTTCCTAAGAACAATATTAACAAAATTCAATCGATAATTCCATAAAAATAGAATTGATTTGGTTAAAAACTCAACATAGCACAAACACATGAACTGATTGAGAGAAATGGATGTCATTTCAGATTCAACGGTGAAAAATTGTCCTGAATCACTTGAAAAACATAACGTAAAAAAAACAACTTTTTTTGTTGCCCATTCTAATTGACAATGGATCATACAAGAAATATAACCAATTTAAGAATTTTACAAGGTGATTTACAACCAAGAGTTTTAATATTTAAGTCAACATCATTAACATCGTCATAATTATCATCATCAGCTGAAACATGGCTGCTTTGTTCGTAGGGTCGCTGCACAGTTGAGCACCTAAACAGCTTCCGCCATATGCTTTGTTTGCGCGCAAATTTCTGAAGCTCACAGACTAAAACATAAAGGAAATACGAATAAAAAATATATGGAATGCAGAATTCAGAAATACATCCAACCTAAATTTATGAATACTTGATGTAAAAGCAAGGGAAATAAAATGCAAAACAATTCTTGACAACAATTAATATTAATTTAGAATGAATTTCAAGGAATTTCACAAGGCGGAAAATCATGACAAAAGGGCCGAGACAGCAGTCAAAAATTAATAGTAATTGACCATATTTTATCAAAGAAAGAGAAAAAATAACTCGTTACATGCCTCTAAAATCAAATTGGGTATATTCCATAACCGCCGACCAAACCCACCACTCACAATTAACAGATGTTCTCTCGAGAGGATACTGGACCTCAAACTCACACCCGACCACAAGTGAAACTCCTATATACGATGCCTCGATAAAGATGAAGGTAGAATGACTGGCTCTCTGTACTGCTCATGCTATCATCTAGCTTTAAAAGAGACAAATCAGACCGGAAATAGCGTAGTGTTGCCATATTTTGGTGGGAGTTGCCCAGAACTCACTTTCCTGTCTTGATAGAGTTCAAAAGCGTCTCCGAGATCTTGTTGGAGAAGAATTATTTTCAATATTTCAACCTCACTCTCACAGGTGGAATATGGCGCATCTGTCACTGCTCTATCGCTACTAACATGGAATCTTTTCGGATGGAGTACATTTCTTGATTCCACCAGGTAAAAGCTTCGCTGCTAGGACCCGCCAGTCTACTTACATAGTAGCAAACCACCCACATCGAAGAAAAGTAAATTCCACTCAGAAAGCTTTTTTTCCCGCGAAGCACTTCCTTATGGAACAGACTCCCAAGAGGATGTTTCCACGATCACTACAATCTTAACCTGCTCAAGTCTATAGTCAACCGTTACGTTCCCCTTATATCCATATAAACAATCCCCTAATGTGTCCCCTCAACACGAGTGGCTCTCGAGCATTATACAAAATGAACCTTACTGTAAATGAAAAAAATACTAGTAATCGTTAAAGGTAGGTGAATAAAAAGGAAAAAAAATACTAGTAAGATAATAATAATAACTGACAATGCTCATCGGAAAGGTCAGACAAGGCGAATAAAATTTAGTAAAAAAGAAAAGAAATAAAATGAAAGAAATGCACATAAAAATGAATAATAATTAAGAATTCATCTAGGGATGTTACAGCGAGTTAAAAATTAAAAATGAATGACACCCGTTCATATAAGTAATCCAAACGAAATTATACTTTTATATTAAAAAAAATAACTTCGAACAGGACTGTAATTAAAATCGCTTCCTAATTGTGCTCATGCCTCGCAACTATATTTCATCTCAGGCTCCATTATTTTCAGAACTTCTTAAGATTATTGTGAATGCCGAAAGTGAATTTTGCAATCATGGAATAAATATAAAATAATCTAAATAAGTGACGAAAAGTTTGATAAGTGGAAATGAAATGCTCTCCTTATTCGTTGTCGTACATTTATTGTCGGTATAAAGAAAGCAATTTGAATTCGTACTTCTGCTTCTGATTCCAATCATTCACTCTACATTGTTTTAGAGTCAGTTCGGATTACCTTTTTAGTCCGATTACTGGATGATATAGGTCATAGGGAGCGTCAGTTTGGATTCAATCAATATCATCTCAGCAGAAGCAAAGTGCTGACCCTCCTGCTTAAGATATACAGTCTCTTCGAAAGAATTATAGAAAAGACTCGAATAAAAACATTGATACATGTGAAAATAACGTTTCCAACAATGAACAGATCGGATAATAGAAAGGCCGTGCAATAGAATTTCTACTTGTAGGATTGATCGATCGATAGGAAATGAAACAGACACGAAATTTAAATATGGTGTTTTGATTAGTATTAAATAGATTGATAGAAAAACATGGTAAATATGAATAGATTTTTTTTACCAAATGTTGGTTTGAAAACGTTACTCGATAGATGTTTTCCGACCAGAGCGATGGCCACAAATTTAGATTTTAGAATATATGTATCTGTATAGTAAAAGCGCGCGCTTACACACACACACACACACGTTATATCTTTGTACACTAAGGTCAAAAAAAAAGAAAAAAAGAAAAAAAAAACAACGAATCCTTGACACTTGGCCTTTTAAAATGTTTTGGCTTTCTGAATTTGTCACCATTTACTTATATACAGTAGCAGAGTATAATGTTGTAAACACACTTCAGGGATGTCATCTCAAGAAGAGTTTACACACTTATCAAGTCTTTTCTCTCAGGTTATAAAAGGGTGAATTTAAATGGCCAGTCTTCTGAATCTCAAGGAATCAATTTAGGAATCGCTCAATGCTTTCATTTAAGTCCTGCCTTTTACATATTATTATTAACCACCTACCTAGGAGCATTCTCAGGCCATTAGTAAATATTATAAACACATCCAAAACTCAAGATAATCGGGGCCTTGCAGTTGATCTCACTTTTGAGTTGAACAGCTTAGTGAAGAAAACATTGGCTTGTCATACTTCAAAACCAAAACTCGTATCGTCTCAAAATCTCTTATCACATCATTTGTTTTCTATAGTGAACATTCACAATTTCAGTGAGGCTCCAGATTTTTGACGTTTGTTGGATTTCATTTCAATCGCTTCTTAAGTGAAAATCCTATATACGATCCATTGTAAAAACGACCTGATCATTCTATCGCTCCAGGAAGTATCTGATTCCATCTTCTATATTTTATCTGGGCTGCAGCTGCTCAACACTTACATTCTAGCCTTGATAGAGTTGGTTTACGCGGTTCTTTGGTCTATAATCTTTCTCTATTCAGTAAACTCTTTCACACAGACGCAAAGTTACAAGCTAACCAACTTTCTGTCGCAAATGTTCAGATCACATCCAATATTTATCTTTTCCAATTCGGATAATTATAGCGCAAATACGCCTTGCTATTCCTACAGAACTGAATCATCCTCATTTCCATTTTGTTCAGACAGCTTTTTCCAAAAAACAGCCACTTTATAGAACAGAATCTCGTGTTGATGTTTTCCTGAAAGCTAAAATCTTAACTTCTTCATATGAAGATTTAATTCTTATCTATCCTCCCTATCATCATAATGTTTACTTCAATGTTCACTTCTATTTTGTTAATATCCTACAACTCATTAATTATACCATCATTTATTTTAAAAATAACCCTCGACCTACTGTAGCACTTTCTACTTTTAATGGGTGAATTTAATAATTATGAGTTTTAAAGCGCACAGGCGTTGGAATAGAGATCCATTTATTCTATAAAGATTGAAATAAATATCTACTAGTACAAAAGATCGATACATTTATTGAAGACTATCAGACGGTCGAAAAGTAACATACGGGTCTTCCCTTTCATTAACCATGAGTTAGTCACATCGGGTGTTTTGTTGTCCCAAATATATATATATATATATATATATATATATATATATATATATATATTATCCGACTTTGAGTTTCAAGCATGACACAATTTTCAGGTGGTGTGTATGAACCTGAAGATTGCGCTGTACATGAAACTTCGAGTCGTTCTAGCTGTGACGAATAAATTGCATAGTTATTAATATATACTTAATAGCTCTGTTATATTACATGGATCACTGTTTTATTAACAACAACATTATATGGGCGATATATATATATATATATATATATATATATATATATATATATATATATATATATATGTATGTATTTTGTGTGTGTGTGTGTGTGTGTGTATAAAATTATAATTAATAAGATTATTTTATAATATAGAATAGTTTTGTAATGCTGATGAACTTGAATGATGAAACATCAGTAACGAGTAATCGTTTCTTTTGAACTTGATGTTTATTATACTCTGATTCAATTAGCCATTTCCCGGTTCTGCAAATTTCTTCGGAACGGTAATATTTCTCTTTAACTTAAAATTTTGTTTTAATGTTTGAGTTGATTGTTAATAATAATAATACACTATGAGTAAATGGGATTTCATATCTTATAGCTTAACTAATATCATATAAAAATATATATATATATATATATATATATATATATATATATATATATATATATATGTGTGTGTGTGTGTGTGTGTGTGTGTGTGTGTGTGTGTGTGTGTGTAATAGATAGGAAAAGACAATATTTATAAGGCATTTTTAAAAGCAAAAGCTAAAATAAAAACAACTGGTTTCATCCCAGGACTTATCAATTTTATTTATTCTGGGAATTTAAATATATATATATATATATATATATATATATATATATATATATATATATATATATATATGTTATGGGATCTTACCCATAATAATAATAATAATGGACTATTCCATACTTAATAAATACTGCGCCTCAGGAGTAGGCAAGGAAGTGAGAGAGTCAGTAGTTCATGTCGAGTCAAGAGTCGAGTCATAGGCAGTCCGAAACTGAGTCGCGTTCAGGCAATTACTGCAAGATATCGGAATAGTGATACTAGTCGAGACTACATTTTTCTCTCTACTAAACATGATTGTTCATACTAACACTTCTACTTCTCTGTATATCTTCCTGTTTGTAATATATTTTTGTTATTCCATACCAGTGTTCGCCTTTTTCTTTATTGGTTCTACCTTGGACTATCATCGTGGTACAAGGAACCGGACCATAACAGTGGCAACGAAGATTCGAATTCATTCGTTGAAAAAAAAAATTGTTCGCCACAGCATAACAAGTGGCGACGAAGATTCGAATTCATTCGATGGAAAAAAAAAATGTTCGCCACAGCCTAACAAGTGGCGACGAAGAAACCAACTCTCTACGCGGAGGACATACCTTTTTTTTTGTTATCCGTCGCGCATAACAAGTGGCGACAAGGAGACCCTAAAAGGGTAATACGAAGCGTGCACAGGCTACAGAATATCAAATTACACACACCAAAAAATACGTTAACATGGAAGATTTTAAGTCAACCATTATGGAACTTATCAAAATCCAATTTGAACAGTAACAAAGGTACGAACAGAAACATCTGGAATTGCAAGAATTATTGTTACGTACAATGACAAATAAGGAGCAAAAATTCGAGAACGAAACAGTTCTCTCACAAGACGCTATTTGGAGTAATATCGAAGATTTCAAGTACGCACCCGACGAAGATAAAACTTTTGCAAATTACTTCCGAAGGTACGAAGATCTATATGATTTTGACTGCAAAGTTTGGTCAGACGCACGTAAAGTACGCCTATTACTAAGAAAATTAGGCACAGGCGAATATACCAAATTCGTTGATTATATTCTTCCCAGAAAAACAAGCGAGTTAACGTTCAAAGAATCCATAAAACTGCTAACGGAACTTTTCAGCCATAATACTTCACTATTCCATAAAAGATGAAAATTCTTGAACCTTACAAAAAAGGACAGCGAAGATTACATAACTTTCGCATCCATTGTTAAAAAATATTGTGACGACTTCAGATTATCGGAACTCAGCGCGGACAATTTCAAATGCTTAATTTACATCCAAGGCCTGGTTTCAACCAAAGACGCGGAAATGAGACGCAGAATACTTACTAAATTGGAGAGTGAACAAGATCTGGCACTTCAAAAACTAGCCGAAGACTGCCAGAGATGCATCAGTGTGAAGAAAGACTCAAAAGACATAGAACAAGCTGGCATAGCACACGTACGCAAAGTACGAAGGCAAACACATTTTCTCTCCTCACAAACAAACCGAACTGATTTTCCCGCCTCAAGAACAGGGGAAAAAACATTTCTAATTATAATCAACTTAAAAAAAACCCCAAAAAAACAACCCAGTCCATGCTATCGTTGTGAGTCTTGGCATTGGGTTAAAGACTGCACATATCGTTTCAAAACTTGTCTATCATGTAAAAAAAAAAATGGTCACAAAAGGTCTGATTTTTGGTATAGAAAAGAAAGCAAAAGCAGAATAAGAATTACGTGGACTGATCAAACAAGATTAATATAAGAAAATATGTACAAGTTGAAATGCAAAACAGAAAAGTTAGGTTACAGCTGGATTCTTGCTCAGACTTAACTATCATAAATCTACAAACATGGAGAAAACTGAACAAACCTGTCATGTTAAAAACGGATAAGATTGCTAGATCAGTTACGGGGAGAAAGATAAAATTCGAGGGTGAAGTAATTACAAACGTAACATTTAATGGAATGACGAAAAAACTAAAAATATACGTCTTAAGAAATACGAAAACCTATTCAGAACAGACTGGATGCAAAAATTCGAATTGTGGAATTTACCTATTAGTACATACTGCCAAAATGTAAAAAGCTTATCAACCGAGGCAGACAACTTAAAAGGAAAACTAAAAATGAGTTTCCCCGAAGTATTTTCAGCAGGTCTCGGAAGATGTAAGATAATGGCAGCTAATATCGAAATAAAGAAAAACGTTCAATCTGTTTTCAAGAAAAAAAGGAGCGTACCGTTTGGGTCAATAGAAAAAAATTGACCAAGAATTAACTAGACTCGAAAATACGGGCATACTGAAAAAAGTAGAATAAAGCAAATGGGCCGCACCGACGGTCTACATCAAGAAGAAATCAGGAGAAATTCGAGTTTGTGCTGATTTTTCTACAGGTTTGAATGCGGCAATAAAGGACTACCACTATCCGCTACCTAGTCCTGAAGAAGTATTCACTAAATTAAATGGCGGAAAATATTTTTCAAAAATTGATTTAAGTGAGGCGTACCTGCAAATTCCAGTCGATGAAGAAAGTTCAAAACTTCTATGCATAAATACACACAAGGGATTGTACAGATACCAAAGACTACCATTTGGAATTAAGGTGGCGTCGGCTATATTCCAACAGACAATGGATACGATGCTTGCCGGACTAGACTACACAATTGCATATCTGGATGACGTATTGATTAATAGCGAAATCGTTGAACAACACTGGCAACATGAACAAGAAGTTTTTAAGAGTATTCAAAGCTATGGATTCAAAGTAAAAGAAAATAAGTGTGATTTTTTCATGAAGAAAATTAAATACCTTGGTCATATCATAGATCAAGTAGGTAGACGACCAGACCCTTAAAGGTCTACAGCAATAAAAAAAAATGCCAGTTCCTAAGAATATAACAGAACTACAAAGTGTTCTTGGATTAGTGAATTACTACCAGGAATTCATACCTCAAATGCATAAACTTCGCGCACCACTGAACGAACTGCTAAAGAAAGAAAAATTTGGCAGTGGACAGATCAATGCCAGGAAACATTTGAAAAAATAATCAAGACATTAACGTCGGATTTAATTTTGGCACACTATGATCCTAAACTAGAAATTATTGTAGCAAGTGACGCGAGCGCCTACGGTGTCGGATCGCGTATATTACATAAAATGCTGGATGGGACAATAAAACCTATCGCACATGCTTCTCGAACCCTACTACCAGCGGAGAAAAATTATCGCAAATAGAGAAAGAAGTTCTAGCAATCATCTTCGCAGTAACAAGATTCCATGGATACGTCTATGGTAGACATTTTACTCTACAGACGGATCACAAACCGTTAATAAAAACGTTTGGTTAAAAAAAAAGGTCTACCGGTTTACACTGCCAATAGGCTACTTAGATAGGGAACGATTCTTCGGAACTACAATTTCAGATTGGAATATTTACCAACGAAAAGAATCGGGCACGCGGATGGCCTGTCGAGACTTACACTAACAAAGACAGAGCCATTGGAAAATACGGTAATCGCAGCCCTAAAAAATGAAGAAGACACAAGAACAGTACTATGTTGTACAGTCAGAAACCTCCCAATCACATTGTAAGACATAAAAATAAAGCCAAAAATGACGAATTTTTTAATGAAACAAAAGCAAAAATAGCTGAAAAAAATGAGCAAATTTCGGACATCTTTTCTCTATGCGATAATGTGCTACTTTACAACGAACGGGTTGTAATTCCCAAAATATTACAAAAGCGGACACTAAAGAATTTCCACAGGGGACACCCAGGTAAAAATAGAATGAAGTCGCTAATGCGAAGCTATGTATATTGGAAGAATATGGACCAGGATATTACCCAGATGGCGGAAATGTGCAAGGGTTGTAATTTAGCAGCCAAAGCATACATAAGCCTTGGTCAGAGACTGATCGTCCATGGTCAAGAATACACGCAGATTATGCAGGACCAACTGACGGATTCTATTATTTAATCCTAGTTGATAGCTACAGTAAATGGCCGGAGGTGCTTCGGTGCAAAAATCCTACTACAGAAACAATAAACAGAGACCATAAATTTCCTCCTCGAGCTATTCGCTCGGTTTGGTGTAGTGGACTGCTTAGTGACAGATAATGGAAGGCAATTCACGTCAGCAGACTTCCAAGAGTTTTGTGAAATTTATCAAGTAAAACATATAATATCCCCGCCTTACCCCCAAAATCAAATGGACAAGCGGAGAGATTTGTGGATACAATCAAAAGAGCGTTACGAAAAGGGTACGATGTGCCTACGGAGAAAGCATTACAGCAATTCCTACAGGTATATAGAATAACGCCAAATAATTCTACACCATCAACATTATCACCAGCAGAAGTCATGTTTGCTAGGAAAATCGGATCAGCGTTCGAAAAATTAATACCACGTAAAACAAAACAAGTAACACAGTCCTACGCACCAAAAAGAAAATTCCTCTCAGGAGAAAAAAAAATTAAGGCATATAAAAATAATACCTCATACTAGGAGCACGGCATAATTGAGAAAAGAATTGGTAATATGATGTACATAGTAAAAGGGAAAAAATTCTCACGCAGAAAACACGTAAACCAAATAAGAAAGAGACCATTACAGGATGCTAACGGTCCACCTCAAGAAGAGGTATTGGACATGGTTTTCGACACATTCGATATAAAAAGACCGCAAACAATGCCAGAACAAAGAAAATCGCCAAGGAAAAAAAATTCACTGAACCTTTGGAAATAGATCCAAAGAAAAAAAGATATTAAAAAAAAGAACCCTGCTACGCAAAAGCTTCGGAAGGGGGGTGTCATGGGATCTTACCCATAATAATAATAATAATGGACTATTCCATACTTAATAGATACTGCACCTCAGCAGTAGGCAAGGAAGTGAGTGAGTCAGTAGTTCATGTCGAGTCAAGAGTCGAGTCAGAGGCTGTCCGAAACTGAATCGCGTTCAGACAATTACTGCAAGACATTGGAATAGTGATAGTGGTACTGATAGGCTACATTGTTATCTCTACTAAACCTGATTATATATACTAACACTTCTACTTCACTGTATATCTTCCTGTTTGTATATCTGTGTTATTCCATACCTGTGTTCGCGTTCTTCTTTATTGGTTCTACCTTGGATTATCACCGTGGTACAAGGAACCGGACAATAACAATATATATATATATATATATATATATATATATATATATATATATATATATATATAATTATTTATTTATTTAAAAAATTTATAACATAAATATGTTATAAAATCACTACTCTTTTAAGAATAGTATTTGTTGGTTATTGGAATTCATTCCGTATATACCAATCATATACTTGGGTATATATATATATATATATATATATATATATATATATATATATATATATATATATATATATTACTTCAAAAAGTAATATAAAAGGGCTGAAACACTAATATTCCATGGTTTTACATTGGAATCGTAATCACGATCCAAATAATCAGACCTACAAATTCAAAATGGAAATCCAATACTCTTACTCTTTCCTTGACATTGAGTTCTATCTGTATTGTATCCTCTTGTGAATATATATATATATATATATATTGAACATTAATACTATCAATATATATATATATATATATATATATATTTATTTATTAAAAGACATTTTTATGTTTAACGTTCTTTTTATAGATACAAGTATTTAAGTAAATGCTCTGTTTATATTAAAATTATTAAATAACATTTACCGGCCTGAAAGGTAAATGGTATTTAATACTGTTTATTATAATCAGAGCATTTACTTAAATACTTGTATCTATAAAAAGAACGTTAAAATATAAAAATATCTTTAATAAATAAATTGTCGGACTTTTGTCCATTTCTTAAAAAATATATATATATATATATTTATATATATATATATATATATATATATATATATATATATATATAAAAGCGAACAAAGTAGTCAACACATAGAGGCGACAGTGTGTTTCATGCTACATGCAATCGTCAGGCCTCGAGTGCTGTTATTTTATCGGCTATTTATATATATATACGGGTCAGTGGTGCATTGTGGGTAAGCTATTTTGGTGGTTGTTTTACCGGGAGTCGTTTATTTCTTTACTTATTTATTTGGATTAAATTATTTTGCTTGTTTTTATTTATTTTTTTAAATTTTTTTTTCTTATCTTATATATTTATTTATTTTTTTATTTTTTATTTTAATCGGTGTTTTTATTAGCGTAGTAAAAATTTGTTTCGGTCTACAGGCCAACAGGAAAAAAAAAATTATATGGTTCAGCCAACCGTACAGCAAAAGCGTAAAAACAAACGTAGGAAAGATATTCTTCAAACTCTTACACAAACACTTCCCGGAATCAGGCACCCGACACAAAATATTCAACAAAAACACAGTACAAATCAGCTACAGTTGCACAGAGAACATGGCACAAATAATAAAAAAAATCACAACAGGAAAATTATCAACAAACCACACGAACAAATCAAACCCACGTGCAAACTGCAGGATACAGAACGAATGTCCCTTAAACGGTAATTGTTTACAAAACAACGTAATATACCAACACACACATCTTTCACAAATAGTAAATATGTGAACAGTACAATGCTTTCTAAGTATATCTGGGAAATTAAAAACAAAACGCACCTCACACCAAAAATATCTATCAAAAATAGACATGAAAACAAATTTTTACTACGTTACTTAAAAATCGAAAACGGAAAAAATAAAATAAAATAAATAAATAACAAAATGACAATAAAATAAGCAAAATAAATTAACCCAAACAAATTACCAAATCACACCTGTTAGAATAGACGAAATAGAATAAAAATACGAAAAAATCAATGAACCCAAATAAATGAAGTAAATAATAAACAAACTATTATGACCAAAATATTAGATTATAAAAATCAAACCAAAAAATCGGACGAAAAATAGCTATAACTGTTATATAACGATAAAGAAAAATACTAACTCACTTAAAAATCGAAAACCGAACAGAGAAAATATACAGTGTAACAATTAAATAATGACAAGTAAAAAAATTGATCTAAATTCATCCAAATAAATAAATAAACTAACAAACTGATCCCGATATACTAACCGTTAGAAAAAATAAATAAAGATATTCAATCCAAATAAATACATGAATTAATAAACAAATTATGTATGTATATATTAAGATGTGCTATATTTATGGGATAAAGTGCTCAATATCAAAGTGTATCCCATAAATATAGCACCTCTAAAATATATATATATATATATATATATATATATATATATATATATATATATATATATATATATATATATATATATATATAGTTCATACTTAAAAGTATAAAACCAACAGCAAATGTAGGATTCCATTCACAGAGATAATTCCTTGGTTTTTTAACAATATGTGAGTAAAAAGTAACTACTTGTATCACAGATTGTGAAAATTAATTTTGAAAACATATCATTTGGTGAGTTAAGAAACCTTTCGGCTTTAAATAACAAAGAAATTATCGGAATAAGACGGATGTTTGTTTTCGTAATTTCTTCGCTTGCAACCTGGATTCGTTTCTCTTCTTCAAAATGATGTTCACCAGAAGGAAGAACTACGTCAGCGATAACGAAGACATTATTCTCGATGTATCGAAGATAAATCGATACACGTCAAAATCGAACTTGTTAGACCCCGCATTAAATCGGTTCGTATCAGTCAGGTTAAATTAAAATTATTGGTGACCCAAAATTCTACATTTCGAACAAGTTCTGAATTAACTCGTTCGTTCAGCCAATCCGAGACTACTCTCTGAAAACGGCCATTCCTTGGAAAGAAAGGCCTTTCTGTATTGAATTATAACCTTTCCCACATTTTAAGCCTGTGAATTGATTCTCAGAGGAATATGCGCAGTTATTTGTTAATGCTACTCGACTTCAAGCTAAGTACAACCACTCAGTTTCCATAACTTAACTACAAACAGTCGGCTGGGTGCCAAGCAAGTTGTAAACTTTGTAAATAAATGTTTATCTGTTGAACAAGTCGTCATCAACAATGAATCATGAGCAATAGAAAAGAAAATCGAAGACATGATAAAGATCATCGCATTTTAGCCCACTAAAATTTCACATATAACTTCTTAATCCATACTACAAAAATAACGGGATGTAAGATATATATATGGCGGCATATGCTATTTTTATAAGTTCTTACAATAATGAAAATTTATTTCACACTTAATTTGATCCGTAATATATAAAAGCAGACAGCTTTTGTAGATTATTCAATCAGACATGCCTGAAAGGAAATTTGCTGCCTCAATACACAAATTGAGCTTTCTTTTTGGATTGATGTCCTCCATGGAAATATCCTACCAATTAGTATATATATATATATATATATATATATATATATATATATATATATATATATATATATATATAAAAAAAGAAGGGGTGCCGCAAACGTTTTTGGTTGTAATGTGGATTTATTGAGAAAAATATTATACTTTGTTTTACATAATTTCACGACACGTGTTTCTGGTCTGGTCTCACAACCGTCTTCAGGTGAAAGTGGAGATTTTACATATTATTAAAAATAATTAATTTTTCTTCATGTTCAATGTGGAATATTCTCGATATGAGACATTCTGTTTTTGTTGGCAATCCGAATTTTCTTTCTAGAATTGTCAATGAAGAGTTCTGCGTGAAGGGTCATAAAACAATTAAGGTTTGTCCAGCGAGTAGTTATCGGCATTTAATCTTTTAATGTTTTAGTGACCTCTATGTGCTCTTGGATCTGTTTCTATTTTGGCGTGTTCCTGTCAGCATGCGTGTATATATGCGTGCGTATATTTCCTTACTACGAGGAATTCGTAAACTTATTTGTACTTATACACGCATACACACACATACGCACATACATATATATATGCATTTATGTATGTATGTATGTAGCATTATATGGGCGCGTGGCCGAGTGGATACAACGTTCGCTTTCTGACAATTAGACAACATTTGATTTTTCAG
Organism: Acanthosepion pharaonis; assembly: GCA_903632075.3. NCBI lineage: Eukaryota > Metazoa > Mollusca > Cephalopoda > Sepiida > Sepiidae > Acanthosepion > Acanthosepion pharaonis. Next base: position 2,638,266 of record CAHIKZ030000291.1, read on the forward strand.
GAGGGAGACTTCTTGAAGTTGTCCGTCTTGAGGTGTACAATCACAGCGTGACCACATTTGTAAAGCGCCCGATTACCATACTACCTGAGGGAAATTGGGTAGGCGTCACACGTGAGAGGCGTCAATAGCTGTGCTCGCAAAACGTCACAACTTATCCTGACGGAGGTCTTGAGTGTGTTGGCGTTGTTCTGATTTTTGATCATGCTAGATAACACTCTCTTTCCCAGCTATTATAGCATTATAGCATTATATATATATATAATTGATCTATCTATCTATCTATATATATATATATATATATATATATATATATATATATATATATATATGAAGAAATATAGTCTTAAGGTGTGCTATATTTATGGGCTAAAGTGCTCGATATCAGAGATAGGCGTGTGTAAATATAAAGTGAACATAAAAGTGAACACTTAGAGGCGATAGTCTGTTTCATGCTATATGCAATCGTCAGGCCATTGCATATAGCATGAAACAAACTGTCGCCTCTAAGTGTTCACTTCTATGTTCACTTTTATACACACACACACACACACATATATATATATATATATATATATCAATTATGTATATAATGCTATATATAGATATATAGAGATAGATAGATAGATAGATAGCACATAAAGACATAGATTGTTTATTGGGCATCAGATCATTATTCAAACGTATATTTGAAATATAACAGAAAACGAATGTTTATTATGTTTTATCATGTGCCGTTCTAAGCTTCGAATAGTGGTTTTAGGTTCAGGAGAATATAAAGACAAAAACTGTTCAATATTTGAATATTTTTCATAAAGCTGTTCTTCAATGTAATCTTTCGGCTCAAATCAGCCATCATCAGCGTGATTATATGGACATTACAACAGACATGTTCTCCATCAAATATGACATCCAGTTATGTTTACATAGAAGTTTGTTATGCGACGATAACGGGCGCGGAATAGCAGACGCACGTCGTAAATTCGTCATGCGGTTATATGACATCGTACATAACCACGTGAGAGAAAGAAATTTTATCAACAAAATCATCTGCATAGATGCAATGCATGTTTTTGAAATGTAATAAATCAAGGAAAAGCATAATAAAGAAATATTCAAATGTATTTTACTTCTATATGTTTTAATAATTCATTGGTTTCTTAAAGAGCCTGTTTATTTACCAACTATAAAAGAGATTTTTTAATCCAGAGAGAATGTAACTTGTCGAGTATCTTGTTAAATTACTTTTCATCTTTCCTAGGAAATGAGATCTTCTGGTGTACAATATTGTAACCATTTACATCCGATCGTAATCGGCGTCTGGAAGCTATCTACGATTCTAAATTCGCGGGTCAGGATCCTTCGTGGGCCAGCTATCGGTTCTCACCATACTTTGAACCCAGCCTAGGCTATTCGGATTGGTTGATCTGAGTAAAAAAAAACAACACTTCAACTTTTTCCTATCTTTTCTTTCTTACTCTTTTTCTTTTTCTTCTTTTTCTCGTGAGAAAAAGGTCCATCTTCTTTTTAAATCTCAATAAATAGTCTATTCACCAGTTATTTAGTAACGACTGGTAAGATTCTTTGATTCGCATTGAAACACAATTGCATTTGTGCAATGCTTTTGGCATGTTTTGATGTAATATCCTAAAATAAAGAATTTTTCTCTATTTTGTATTGAGCCCTCTTTTAAATTGAATGTTATGAACGTTGGAATTGTAATGTATTCGATTCCCATTTACATGAATATATATATATATATATATATATATATATATATATATATATATATATATATATATATATATAAATAAATACATAATATATATATATAAATAATATATATATATATATAAATATATATATATAAATACATAATATATATATAAATACATAATATATATAAATACATAATATATATATATAAATACATAATATATATATAAATACATAATATATATAACTACATAATATATATATAAATACATAATATATATATATATATATATATATATATTATGTATTTGAGCATCAATCCCACTTTTATGTAAGTTTCGTCATTCGAGTAATGTTATTGGTTGGGGGTCTCCCTGTGGAAGTTATACTCGCAGTAAATTCAAATCTCTGTTTAATCCCTCAATGTTTGAATTTTTATTAAGCTATTGAAATAATTTCTATTACTTACAACTTGACCAGAAAAATATTCAACGAAAATCAGCTTCGCGTTAGACGCCATTCCTCAACGTACACACACTCTTGATACAACTTTCACCACCTCACCAAGAAAATATGACCTGCAATAAACCCCAATACAAAATCTGTAGACATATCCTCACTGTTAGTAGTTTCACATTCCCCGATACTCACGTAGTATTAAAACAACCGGCTTTAAATTCTTCAAATCTAGTACATTTGCTTTTCTGCCACAAGTGTCTACAAGGTAACTATGTGGGAGAAACGGGTACAGAATTCTATCTTTGATTTAACATCAGGGACAAAAAAAATATCCCAGTCTCAAAAAAAACTTCAACCTACAGCATTATAACGAAGATGAAACCGAATGCGTATTTTTGGCGACCTCGTTCAAAATCCGCGAGGGGTGACGTAGATTGAAGTTGAAATTTATTTTCAAAATAAATTCAAACATTAAACATTAAGGTATTAAACAAGGATTTGGCTTTACTCAGAGAGTATAACTTCAACAGGGAGACCTCGAACCTACAACATTCCCCACAGTGCCACATTTTTGTTTATTCCTCGCATCATTGAAAAAGAACACAGGCGTGTTCGAAAATTCCGACTTTAAAATTTATCTCTTACTGCTCCATTTCAGTCAAAATGTTAATATAAATTAAATATCAATTATCAAGTGAATATTGGATTGGTGTATAATTATCAGGCGTTTTGTAGTCGAGTTATTTGTTAATAGAAATTGCTGTTTTGTTTACTTTTTTAAATGAAAAAAAAATTTCCAGGTTATAGAAATGCGTGCCGATAATCATATTTGTCATATTATGCTTTACGACTTAGAAAAAGAATGGCAAGCAGAGCAGTCATTTCGTGATCTGAAACAACTTTTTGGCAAAGGAATAATCAGCGAAAGTCGATGAAGGAAATGGTTTGTTCGTTTCAAATCTGGCGACACTAGATTGGACGATAAGCCAAGAAGAGTTTTACCATCGGATTTCGACGCCCATATACTTTTGACATCCGTGGAAGAGGACGAACGCTTGACAATTCAAATGCCCGACGAAGATTTCAATGTTGATGATTCAAACATCGTTCCTCGTCTCAAAAAGATCGGGAAGGTATGGAAATTGGCTAGATGAGTCATTCACGTACTCTCAAACAACAATAAAGACGAACATGTCCGAATTGTTATGCATTTGCTGCAACGAAACGAGCAAGCTCCGTTTCAGAAGAATTTCGTCTATTTATAAACGTCTTAAAAAGGGTCTGCTTTTCGCCAGGAGTTTCATCAAAAGAAATCCCGAAAAATGCACTGAATGAATGCAATTTGGTGAGAGAAGAAGGGGGAATGATTCATTGGGAAATCATCTAAAACGGGATTTGTTATTGGTGGAATGACTACGATGAACGTCAACACTGGCGAATTCGAGACAAAAATGACAAGCGGCAATACAACATCAACAGCGATGTCTCTCTGGCTCAACTTGACCGTCTTCACGCTCCAATCGAGACGCAAAGACCGCACAAAAAAGAACGATATCGTCTACCACGATGATAATGCGCGTCCACATGTTGAGTGTCGTATTGTCGAATCTATCGCCAATAATGGTTGGGAACTGTTTCCACATCCGACATATAATCCCACAGACGCGCCTACTAACTACCAGTAGATTGCAGAAAAATTGGCAGGTTAACAATGTTTATGCCGATTTGGATTACTTGCTGGCAGATGTCAAAGTATGGATTGCCTCCAAGAACCTTGACTTCTTTGCCCGAGGAAATGGGAAGCAGTTATTGAAGTAGATGGTGACTACGCTCCGGAATAATCATTTAAAAATGTTTTTGTTGAATTGTTATCTTTCCTTTTTCATTAAAAATATTGTTTAAAAAAGGCCTAAGAATTATGAACTAACCCAATAATAAACAAATTAAAAAATAACCACCAAAATAACCTTTAGAATATACTACCGACAATACAACAGACTACCTATAATGTACCACTGACCCTATATATATATATATATATATATATATATATATATATATATATATATATATATATAATAAGAGAAAAACCCAGCACATGGGGCCTGCTAATTGCATTTAGTATTTGTCAGTCTATCGCCGCACTTTTATAATTACATACTCTCTATCTTTGATATTGGGCACTTTATCCCATAAATATTGCATCCCTTAAAACTATATTTCTTCATATATATATATATATATGTATATATATATATATATATATATATATATTTCGGTTATTATTGATGGATGCGTGGAAGAGTATTTAGATTATTCATGTTTTGATATTGAAACTTGTTTTCTTGTCCTGCCAGAGTCGATTAGTCAAGGGTAGATTTTATTGATAATATCGACCAGGAAAATTATTATTATTATTTTAATATTCACACTTACAAACTACTTGCATCTCAGTGGCTTTAATGCCTTATATGGAGGTAAATGTTTAATAAGTTCAACTTTAAATAAAGTAAATAAAATCCAAGAAATGATCTCTGTGTTTTTTTTTTCAAATCAGGTAGAGTGTCTCGTAAATCAGGTATGTGGTTTCCTAATTTTAAAGATAGGCTGAAATTATTTTAGTTGTTTTCACATTCCTAAATTTAAATTAGTATATATATTTTAAAAAATTATAGAGTACGATCTTAAATAGTTAAATTGCATTATTTGTCCTAAAAATAATAAGTGAATAAAGATGCTAAAACTAATGGTAGTTTTTTCTCTAAGTATTACATTTGCTTTGTATGAACACAGTAAAAATTTAAAAGCAACATAAACTACTTTCATCTGTTGTTGTTTATTAAACCTATTTAAGTTTGACACAGAGCCAAAATAGTAAGCACAGAGTGAGGATCTAACTCCCTATTTCATTGGCGCCTATACTGATACTTACTAAACTTCATCATCATCATCATCATCTTTTAACATCCCTATGGTTGGTCGGAACTCCATTAACAATCCCTTTTTATACAGCTCGGTACTGAATTGCCGTCGACAGATCCCCAATGTCCTACCTTGAATCCAGAGCCATGGTGTCTGGGAAAGACAACTTTCACTGAAAGGATGAAACGATCTCCCAGTCAACTCGGTGGCTGTGGCCGGCAAACTGCCATCGCTTTTGCTTGAGCTTAAAAGAAATGGATAGGTATATTACGCAATCTTTCATATATATATATATATATATATATATATATATATATATATATATATATATATATATATATGAAGAAGAGCCAGACAAACCTACCTATGTTTCACCTAAGCGGATCGTCAGGGTAAACTGGTTTACTTATTTTCCTCTACTTAGCGTATTGAGCACATTGCTTAGTTATTTTTACTTTACTCGTATCGGAGGTCTTTTTTCTTTGGATTCTGAACTGAGATTCTAGATGATTATTTTCGCCGGAATTACATGTTCTTAGTTCTTGCTTTTTTAACCCTTTTTTTCCCCTTTGGTTTATTGGTTTGTTCATTACAAGCTAAAACACCTAAGGTTTTGCCGGACGAATATTAGCTGCTTATATTTAAAAGAATATTAGTATATATATATATATATATATATATATATATATATATATATATATATATATATATATGTTTGTGTGTGTGTGTGTTGTAGCAGAGAAAGAAATACAAGAATTTGATGAACGATAAACTTACTTTAAAAAATCTACCAGAGTTGAATTAGGATAAATATATAAACAGAACAATCAAGTCGAAAGCAAGAGCCTGTAAACAGCAGATGAGAGTCAACTTGATAGAAATTAAGTTGCAATAAATAAAAACGAGAAAGCTGAATGAGAAGTTTTTAAAGAAGCAATAATAATAATAATAAAGGCTGAAGTGGAAAGTAATAGAAAGACTACTACAGTTGTGTGATTCTGGGGTGAAATACAGAGTTAAATTAACGAAACACAATATCAGCCATAAACAATTTGGCTGTCCCTGTTGTGAAATACAGTTTCAACTTCCTCAATTGGACCATAGCTGACATTAAGAGAATGGACGTCAAAATGAGAAAGCTTCTCACTTGCCACCACATGCATCATGCTAAGGCTGTTGTTGGCCGTCTGGTGTACCCAGATCCCAATAAGGCAGAGGATTAGTTTAAACAGAATTGTCTTATAAGATGACAACAATTGGTCTTCAAAGATACGTGGAAACTACAGAAGACAGATTGTGTTAAATAACAAGAAAGAAATAAGAAAAAATATTCAATAATAAAGGAATCTAGAAATTTCAAAAGTGAATTACGAGTTTGTGAAGAAGTGAAAATAAAGCATAATGCATGTACTGTAACAGCAAAAAACCTTCAGAAAGAAAAATGAAAATGCCACCGACCAGATACAGTAGCGATGGCAAGATTAACCGCTTAACAGTCAATATTGTGCCCCTATCAAATAAGCTGATGTAGACAAACCCCGTACCCATCACGTGTTACGTAGTGCATTGTTAAAAGCAGGAATCGAAGATTTTATTCTTGCTGCATAGATGCTAGAAATTACCAAGTGCATACATTAACAAATTGTGTTAGCCCAAAATGCAGATTCTCTGATCAATATCCCGAAACAATTGACCATCTTGTATCAGGTTGTACGATATTGGCAGCAACTGAATTTAAAACACGGCATGACGTAGTGGGACAACGTCTGCATTGGAAAATAACAATTTTTTATGGAAACTGTTAAGAAATTTAAATCAAGTTCACACATTATGGGACTTTATTATACACACAGGCATTATGGGACTTTATTATACACACAGGCAGAACAATCAAAGCGAAAAGAGTAAAAAAAAGTGCCTTCTTATTAACATGGCTGCTCTTGCTAAACAACTATCACGATACAAGGAATTGGAAGCAAAATATAAAAAAAGTGGCAAATGAGGACATCAACAATTCCAGTTGTAGTTGGAGCCCTCGGAATGAATAGAAAAGGTTCCTATAGAATCACTGAAGGGATTACTGGTAGCCGAAGCCTCAAAGAAATACAGAAAATTGTATTCACAAGTACAACTCTCAGCTTCCTTTACCCGTATGTAAAATGTGTGTAACCAGAGTTTATGTTTTCCTAAAAAAATGCACAGTGGAAAATGCCATGATGCCATTTCTTAAGTTTCTGGTTGGGGCCCGAAGAGAAATAAAGTCACACCAGAATTCAAAGGAAATAATAATAATAACAATAATAATAATAATAATAAACAAAAGGATTGACGTAACTCTTCTAACATTTTTCAAAATTTAGAGAAGAGCGCAATTTAAGAATGGATAAAAGGAAAAAAAACACACACAAACAGCACACAAACAGCACACAGTGTTTAACAATGTTTAACAATATTTCGCCAGTATGTCTGTCTCCTTCAAGTTGCATTTAAAAATTGCATTGAAGTATAAATATTTAGATAATTATATATACAGACTACTAACGTCTGGCTCTGGGAGAATGAACATATTGACATGAGAGTTCCATACAGTTTATACTAAACTGTTTGATTAATTTCTCTCAGTAACTAATAAACCAACGGAGAATTACATGAGCACGATCGACTTGAATGGCTTGCTATTCGCAACGACTCTGTATCATTTTTATCGCGCTGATTATCACTACAACGGTTTTTCTCAGTGAATGCGACGTTTGTGCAAGGACATGCATTTTGGGGGAATTTAAATACTTGAGTGCAGTTTTTAAATATAAATTGAAGAAGACAGACATATTGGCAAAAAATGGTTAATCAATGTATCTTTACTTTCTTTATCTTTTCTTAAATCGTCCTCTCCTTATAATTTCTTAATAATAATAATAATAATAAAATGTCAAAATACAAGAAATAGAAATCTCAAAAATGTGGCACATGGGAACATCAATAATGTTGTAGTTGGAGCCCCATAAATTGGTTGGAAAAGATTCCATTAGACTAATTGAAGGGATTCCTGGAAGCCCATGCCTCAAAGAGATACAAAATTGTTCTGACAAGTACAGCCCACACTTTACAAAGGGCTTTATCTATGTATTTTTTTTTTGTCAGTGGAAAGTGTCATGTCATTTCTAACCTTAGCTCCCTGGGCGGGACCCGGAAATAAATGTGTTAACGCCAGAAATCAAAGGAAATAATAATAATAATGATGATGATGATGATGATGATGTAACGACATATGTACACTGGAAGATATGCAAGAAGCACACAATCGGAACAACTGAGAAATGGTATGAGCACCAACAAGATAGAATTACCCAAAATAATAATGTAGCTATCGTCTGGGACATGCTAATTCAAAGCCCCAGGGAAATAAAAGCCAACAGACCTAATATTATAATGAAAGACAAGAAATTCAGGAAGTTTATGCCTATTGACTTAGCAGTACCTTCTGAGAGAAACACCTCTATGAACATTAGTGAGAAATAGTCCAAATACAAGGACCTGGAGATCGAGTTTAACAGGATCACATATACAAAGCAAAGGGATATCAATTATATGACAGTTCTTCTATAGGGCATGAGAACCATTGTTTAGGCCCAGTTGTACAGCAGGAAACATAATATGCACAAATAATAATAATAATAATAATAATAATAATAATAATATGGCTATGTTAATGCTAACTAAGAGAACAGAGAAACATTTAGAATAAATTAGCATTTATAACATTATTTTATTATTATTATTATTATTATTATTGTCATCATCATCATCATTCGATTTCTGCTATGGACACACTACCTACCAAGTCTGCGGAAAGACCTAAGGCAGGTCGTGGTGTGTTGTTATGGCCACATTTCATGTTAATTTTTTTTTTTTTTTTATCTCCGATGAAGTTGCTAGCGTTACATAGACAAAGTTCTCCTTAGTGTGTGTGCTGTACTTAATAAGACAATTTTCTGTATGTCTCTTAAGCTGGGGTTTCAGGGATTCTTTCAATGTGTTGTTTTTGTTCCATTTTTATAATTCCAAGTGCACCTATTACCACTGGTATTATTCTTGTTTTCAATTTCCACATTTTTTCTATTTCAATTTCCAGGTCTTATTATTATTATTATTATTATTATTATTATTATTATTATTATGAATGGGAACGTGGCCGAGTGGTTAGAACGTCAGCATTCTGATCCGAGTTCGAATCTCACCATGGTCTATTTGTCAAGAAGGAGACATCTTGATGTTATCAGACTGGAGGTGTCGATCCCAGCTTGCGGCACATTTGGAAAGTGCCTGAAAACCATACCACAGGTTAACCCAAGCCTTGTGAGTAAAATTGTGTAGACGGAGCTCTTGGGGGCTGTCGATAGTTGTGCACAAGTCATTGTGACCGAGTGCTTGAGCGTGCTGGCCTTGTTCAAATTGTTGATCCCACTAGATAAAACGCTCTTTACAAGAAAACTCTGTTCTGCTCAGCATAGCTGCAGTATAAACTACATATTTGCTCTGTAGTTGTTGAATAAACACTAATGCGCCTGAGCAATCGGCTGAAACAGTCATTGCCGAGCCGCTCTAGTAGACGTGTATCCTCGGTGTATCCTCGAATACGAGTGCTCAGCTATATACAAATACACACACACACACACACACACACACACACACACATATATATATATATATATATATATATATATATATATATTAATTGTAGTAATAGCTGATGTTTTGTTGATGTTGTTGCACAACTCAATAGAGACTTGTCCATCCTCGATAATCTCATACATTTACTAAGATTGCCGAGAATGGTTAAGTAGGTGGTTATGTAAATCTGTAATACACGTCAATATCGAGTCATTTTGCTTCGAGTCTAAATGCTACTCGTATTTCTCGAATGGTTTGCGCTCACTTCATGATTATCGCCTCCCAGTCTCAGTCGTTTTTCTTTCTTTTAGTGTTATTATTTGTTTTCTTTTGGCGTCACCCAAACAATTCTTTGAACTCCATTACAGGGAAGTCATTTATTGGCGTCGACGAGAAATAAAATGACAAAGACAATAAAAACAAATCTAGTCAAAACGTGGAAATAAAAAAAAAGAAATTTTCATCAGGAAATGGGCATGCTCAGAAGAGATAAAAAGCATAAAAAACTTTTCCATCATAACTATTTGATCTTTGGTTACAAGTCTATACAAAAATCAGATATTACCATTCTACATACTTAATAGTTATTCGTCATTTCATTAAACCCTTTTATTTTTTCATATGGTTTTATATGCTTTTAATATTTGAAATAACAACCGATACACAAAAAAAAAATCATAAGTAATGTCTTTTGCATACGTCTATTATACAAAGCCGAAAGTCCTGTACATAAGCCGTTGATCTCTTAAAATTTAGTGAAAATTACTGCATGGAGTTTTATCACTGATATTTATCAGCATATCTCTTATATCTTGATCGTGTTAAAGTTCCTTGAATATTTTGCTTTGCACATAAAATTTGAATAATACCTGTTTAGCTATTCAATATCTGTGTGGCTAATTGTGATTCTTATGAATAAGAGTTTGTTTTGTATCTGTCTATATTTCTGAGATGAGGTATTATGTACATTATTTACATTATTCGGACTATTGTCCTCATCTTTGTCACCATATTTATTACAAGGTTTCGGCCTTCAGGTGGTTGGTATGTCGAACTGAACCCTTTATGTCGCTCACTTTCACGTGCTATATTTAATGGATGTCAGTTATCAGTTATCTCCTGTAAATTTCCCTCTGCAATTTCTCCACTGAACCGGGTATCGATCTCACATTCTTTGGTTCCTGTCACTAGATCTAACAAACGACTTTATCCACTGTGCCATGTGTCCTTGAGGACATCTGTGTATGAATTTCTGGAAATTATAAACCTAATGTCTTCAGCAACCATTTTTACCATTGCAATTTTTTGCTTTTATCATAATGTTTTTACCAGACCTCATATTGCAACTTTCGTTTTTATTATGGCTTTTCTGTGGCACTCCTTATTACTGGTTCCCATATTGTATTCATTTCTATGCATGGTCGTCTCAGGAGACAAAATCAGTTTATATTCTAAAAAAATAGAAACATACTTAGCATTTAAATTACAGACATGGAGTAAACAGAAGTAAGCAATTATAACGTAAAATAAGCGACGTTGGATATTTTAATAGTATATGTGGAAAAGCGGAACAACATAAGGAGACTGGTCCACTCAGAAAAATAGGAAACATCTTGCTTTGAAATTTTTTTACATTATTCATCGGATTTTATTTAGGTCGTGACACTCTTCAGAATTTAAACAATACAACTATTGCATTAATTTATAAGGGGTCCTGTTTATAATAGCATAACATTGTAAAATAGATCCCTGACTTCTTAACCTGCTATAATTCATTGTTTACAAATATCACGTTTGAAACTGTTCTTACGTCATTTTTAACCGCGTCATTTTGTTTTAAGAATCTTTTGTTAATTTTTAATCTATTATCTTATCTGGTTGGGCTGTTTTCGGAAGCACTTACACATACATTGGCTGATACCTATTATTTATGATGAATAAACTCATATATACTTTTGTGTGAAATTTGGAAATTCACCTCCTTTGATATTAAATATTCTTCGGAAATAGTAAAATTTGCCTCTCTGAAAGAGAAGCGAATTTTCCCGGAGCATTGATGTTATTTTCCCAAAATCTGTTAATTAAAAATGTATTTAGTATCAAATCTTTGTCAAATGAACATGGGTTTCGCTAGAAAATTCTTAGTCACTTACGCGCAAACACATTTTGGAAAAGGTATGAATCCAGCTCTTCTGCCCCTAGCTATGGTGTAATTAATAAGGCTTGAATCAGTAATTAATTATTATGGAAAATATTTCTTACGAGCAGCATGGACCGGCGTTGCCCGTGCTTGATTAAAAAATCTCACGACTCATACAGCAATCGCTATCACTTGACTTAAAATATGTTTGCCCTTCTTTGCCTTTAAAGGAGTGCCCTTTGCCGTGCTGATGTTGCTACATGCCTTACTTCTTGCCTATCTCACACTGCGAATTTTTTCTAAGCTCTATACTAAACATTAAATCTGTTACGAAAAAAGAACTAAAGAAAATGAACACAAAACGATCAGCTTTAAAAAAGGACTCGTAACTGGAAAAACCGAATGAAAAAAGAATGTTAACAACAAATACTTTTTCACATTCAACCCAGTTCTGCGGAATCAGAATCGACGTTGAGTTTAAGCAAGCGAATGAGCCAATTGAAGTAAAGTGCTATGCAGATTTAAATTTTTCCCACTTGTGACGAATGCAGCTATCGAATTTTTTTGCATGCTAGCATGCTAATTAACATTCGTGTCAGTTAGCTGTTGGCTCTCACGCTGTCCAATAGAATCTTCCTGCCTATTCGTGGCAACCAGCTATAGGCTCTCACTCTGGCCAGTACAAAATGGCCGCAAACGACATGAAAACTGCCGTAGAAGCATGGAAAAAATCGATTATTTCCACTATCGATGGGAGTTGGGAAATGCAAAGTCGGTCTTGGCCTTCCCGCTAACTTGGAGCATGTGCATGTAAAATTTGGTGAAAATCCGTCGAGAATTGCGGCCGTGCACACACACACACACACACACACACACACACACACACACCTGCCTTTTATAGATAGAGATAATCTAACAATATTTTTTTGTATAAATATCAGGCAAAATGATGATAAACAATGAAAAACAAATTGATCAATCAATCAATACTGTTTACAAAAGTCACTACTTAATGAGTGGACAACTGTATTTAATAGTTCCGGAAAAGTTAATTAATATACATTTTCGAAATAACTATATTCTTTTATATTTTGGGCGTAAAATAAGGAAATTAATTATTTAGCTATTTTTATTTAATAATATATTTGTTAGTTCACATTAGGATACTTGGAAAATAATTACGTATTTCACTGCTAGGAATGCAGTGTCAAAGCAAATATTTATCCAAGGACATATCTTCAAATATATTGCATTTCAATTCGACTGAACTATCGTAGAATTGTCGTGTTTGAAAAATCATTTTAGGTATCTTAATGCCTATATTTTCTTCAGACAAAAATTTGTAAATATATACCCAGATCTCTTAGGCAGGCTTTTAGCGATTGGTCAACATCTGCCTCACACCGTTGTTCGATTCGTTTGGCGTCATTGTGAACATAATGTAATGAATATGATTACAACTGTGTTCCCCCTCACAGAAATATGATTGGCTGGTGTCAGCCATAAATACATACTGATGTAGAGGTACAAGGACGCCCAGAGGACTACGCCATTGGCTATCCTATTCGTCTACGTCTATTGCCTACACCTATTGACTGCGACTACGACGAGTACCAGTTCCATTACTGCTACCTGCTAGATTGTTCTACTCGGTTACAGTAGCCTAAACCACTTGGCCACTTCGATCAAATATATCCCTTTCCGGGACATATCAGAACAAAACTGACAAAAGTGCTATTCAGCAATGGAAGCGAGTAGCTAACGGGACGAAAAATCTCGATTCTGTCTAGAAAGATGGCGCTAGTGAAAAACACAAGAAATCTGTTTTTTGCAATGAACATGAATCTTTACTCCAGGATCAGTTCTTTACTCCCTTTGAACTGATTCGGCTTTGGAGCTTTTGCCTTCCTTCATAACAGACGAACGGAGCAGATCTTTCTTTCGTTCAGAAAGAACTTAATTTCCTTCTGTTCTTACTCTAATCCTGAATCTCTCCGATACTCACTGATTATATATATGACACTTACTACCTGTGATTACAACTGACTCTCACTGACGCTTACTCCGACTGCTAATTACTGCTCCTATCTAGAATGCGACCCGACTAGAACATAATCGGTATTACCTACCTTCTAATCGAGTGGCGCTTGTTCCCAAACATTTTTATTTATTTTATTTCCTTTTATTTAATTACGGGGACCGTGTGGTTGCTTTGAAACTCTTTCTGAATGTATATAGACTCTAATTTTATCCAGTTTCAAATCGTGTTTTTGAAATAAAATAAGCTGTTTCTAAATCTATTCTTCAAATCAAATGTTTAAAATCAACAACATATGTAAGTCGAACCGAGTAATTAATTTCAACAGTTTTCCCTTATTTTGACATAACTTTCCATATGCAATTTTAAAAGTTAAGCAACATCGAGCTTAGTCATTACATAGATGGTTGCCCCCCCCCCTGAGAATATCAGGTTCTGTAATCAGGGATGTGTTATGGTGCAATGTATGGCGGCTCGAATTGGGAAGTCAGAAAGCCGAGTTCATATACTATTCAGGTTCGTTACAGTCATTTGGGCGACCATCAATCGAAAAGTAGATAATCGCCCAAGCCTGTTACATCCACCACTACCAGTACACATTAGGTTATGGCGGTACGGTAATAGCTTATTGCGCCCCTAACCATGAGAGCTTGAGAAGCGTTAAATCCAAAAAGGTATCTTCACAGGATTTGATATTTAGTCGCATAATCTCAGTTGAAATTTGAAAAATCTTTCTTTGAAATCAGTTCTTTGGGAAGATAGTTTTGCAGTATTAGTTGAGTTTAACTTCGCGTTTTTTGTTTGAAGTTCTGTAGAATTTCATCCTCATTATGACATTTTGCTATTTTAGTTGTTGCAGCCGTTGAAAGTTCTCATGTGGTGTAGTTTCTGTAATTTGGTACAATTCTTTGTTTCTGATTGTGCCGCCCTGCAAGAAAATGTTCGAAGAGCAATAAAATACATTCGATCGAGGCCATTTTTACCCATTGATCTGATAAAGCTGTTTATACAGCCGACAGTATAGCTACTTGTGAACAAGGTTGCCATGATATCCACATTAAAGCCACGATTTGATGATACTACTTAAGTACATGGATCGAATTTTTAGGTTAAAGTTTTGGTTTTGTAGCAATTTGCAGTACTTAATGATACTAAATCTAGTACAGACTATTCGATTGATTCTAAATCTAGTACGGACTATTCTAGGTTCAATTTTCATATCCACTACACAAAACTAAATATATGTAATTTTTAATAAAGATTAAACATATATGGAAACACAAATAGATTTAATTTTATAATAATTATATATTTCTCAAATTATCTTGTCGTTTCGCAAGAATGGAAAAAGTAGGGCTCGATCATATGTTTGCACAGAGGTGTCCCTTTGAGATCAATTTATTTTCCCGGTGTTTAATGATGTCCGTTATTGGTCAGGTCCCCAGACTGCCGTATTAAATAGCTATAACCTTTATTTTTAATCAGGTTATCAAAAAGCAAAAAAAAAAAAAAAATCCTAATTATAGTGAAGAACTACTCAGATTCACCAGTTAAAAGAGTTATCGATGTCAAAAAGGGAACCAGGAAACCAGGTTCAAATTCAAGTGAAGTATATAATTTTAACTTTCCTTCTAATGCCATTGGAAAAAATATGATTACCTATGATATTGTCTTCAGTTAGGGGACAAATAGTTCTCTATTCTCAGTTTCTACCCATTCTAAGCGAGGGTGGAAAATCGTCGAGAAAGCAATTGAAGCCATTGCCAAAAAGGTTTAGTAAATAACATAAACACTGATAGCACTGATCGTTTATATTCCGAATGAATATGTCAAGATTTTTTTAAATGTCATGCACCAGTTAATATTCATGGCCACTAAGTGATCCACCCTGACCCGGGTTGTAATATTGTTAGAGTCACAGCAAATATTTAACCCACAAACTGGGGTTAAAACATTATGAAACTAAAAAAAGAGACTTTTATATTAAAAATACCAGGACTACATTTTGGAAAACTAAATAGTAGGAATACATTTCCAAAGAAAGAAAAAAATCAGCAATACATTTAAAAAAAAAGGAAATATTACCAGCAATGCATTTGAGTCTCGTCAAAAAACTTTTTTTACAAAAATTCGTCAATGAAACCTGATCTACAAACTAATATCTTACAAAGGACACATAGTCTATTCATGCGAACCTATCCTAAAAATCTTGTTGGAATTAAATCGATGTTGATATGCCGTAAAACAAAATAAACCATTCGCTAAACAGTAATTATCTGACTGATGATCACGCAAATCGTTACACAAATTTACGGTGCGCAACTTGGATATTTTTTAGTTGCGTTTTCTTCTCCTTCATGTGCCGTATTTCTTTCAGTACGTAAGCGTCTATGGCTCTTCACAGTGTCCTGTTTTTGTAGGTCTTAATAAACTGTCTTCTTTTTTCCCAAACCCTGTTCTACCATAGATTTATTCAAGCTCACTAAGTATGTTATTCGTTGTTTTCCTTTGTCCCTCTTCCCTACAATCTGTCATCTTTCCTTATTAGGCGTCCTAAAAATTCCAGTTATTTCTTCCTGATGTTAAGTATAATTCTATAAAATGTCCAGTCCATGGTATCCTCAACATCCTTCTATGTTCAGGCATTTACAGAAATTTAAATATTTTGGTCGAGTCGTCATGAGTCGTAAGCGACGACGGGAAAGTGTGACACAAAAATCTGGAGTAGTGTTAATTGTCTTCCTGAAATTCTAAATATTAAGCTACAGAAAATATTTCATAGCAAGTGTACTGAACTGCCATGTAATATCCAAGCAGCAGTGGATGTGTACAAAGAGAAAACAAGGATATGGTTCTATTGCAGTAATGCTGAGAATTCCACAAATAAAACAATTGAGCAATGAAGAGAAATAAGAAAACGTGTATTTACAATCCGAAAGAGACTGTTAAATTTTGTGGGGATATAAAGCGGAAAGAGTGTCTAGAGATATTTACACTCACATGACATACTGATGGCAACAAAAGATAGGGAAACAATATATTTGCTTCATTAACGAGTAAATATTGAAGGCAGCACAAGAACAATGAGGGTTGATCAAGAGATAAACGTTATTTAGAACAACTAAAGACAGGGAATTATGGAGAGCCATTATCGCCTAGTCTCAGAATGAATGTAGTCCATAAAATAAGACAGAAGTGATAATTAGTTCATATCAGTATCATTTATATGATAACGTTTTTTTAAACGTAATATTTGTAATAGTTCTTGAAATTGTAGAAGCAGGTGCAAAATTAAACCAACTTAATACTTATATCGTCGATACTTTTTGTACCCTCATCGGTAAGGCGATTTTTTCCCCCGGTAAGATATGATGATTGCAACACTGAAACCGACCATTTCCACACAGGAAATATTCGACATTGCTTAACCAAACGTTTTGCCTTAACTCGGTTGAAATTTCAAAAATCTGCTACTTTCAAAAATCTGCTAAATAGTTTTTCAGGAAAATTGATTTTTCCTATCAACTAACTATTATCTCTTTTATAGCATTGAAGGAAATTTCCTTCTGAACCTTTTGTTTAATATCATGCGGTTATATCATTACTTTCCTTTCTAGCTAAATGCGCTATCCGCTTTGAAACTGTTACTGTTGCACGTGTCCATTAAAGTTGTTTAATTATTTCTTGAAGATCGTAATGACTTTGTAGCGGCAGTCTATTTGGGTTTGATGAAGGTTTCCATTCTTGAAGATCGATGATATTAATTCACTTAAAGTAATTTTTTAATCCGCAGTAAAGCAACCAAGACACAAGGAGTTACAAGATGTGGAAGAATTAGGAACAGAAACATTAATAATGGACAGGAAGAGGAAAGGGTAATCAGGAGGACAGTAGATAACGATTGACATTGAAATTTTTGCATATTAAAGCTGGCTGGAAAGCATGGAGCTGGAAGGGAGTTCCGCAAGCGAGAAGCGTGAGAGAAGAGAATGTTAGCATAGAATTTACGGTTACATTTAGCCAAGTCACTGGTAAATTGATGAGATCTCGACACCAGTCTAGTACTGCGCTTAAATTCAAAAATCTAGCTACCATAGCGAAGAGGTCATCCGAACAATTATCATGAAAGTATTTATAGAAATAACACAGAGAGACAATTCTACAGCCGTGGGCAAGCGACGGAAGCCGAGTCGCCAGATCAGGATCCATAATATTGCTGATTCTTCTTTGGGTTTTTAATCGTTGATTTAAGGAAACAACTGTGTATAGATGATTATTTCGATGTTTTTTGATATTCATATGAGAATCTACAGGCGTTTATTTTAAAATTCATATATATATATATATATATATATATATATATATATATATATATATATATATATATGTGTGTGTGTGTAAAATTCAATTTGTAACTATTTCTATAGTTACAATAAGTAATGCTTGCCTATAAATTCTTGTAAGTTAGAATTTGGAAGCTCACCAGTGAAATGATCTCGGGTCGAGCAATAATGGAACAGAAAAATAAGGACTAGATGAGGTATGAGTAGTGGAAAGAGAAAAATCTATTCTCGTAACTTAAAAGGTTCGGTTCGAAATCTCTTGTATGTTACCCACATAGATATACACTTGATGAAGGACTGTAGGTAAAACTCCCGAAACGTTCTGATAAAAATAACAAGGATGAGGCTAATAGTACGCAATTAAATTATATGAATAATAATAATTCCTTCTCCCAGAAATGCAGACAAAAATAATCTCTATTTCTGATTCATTTTGCTCAAATTTCAGACGGCGAGAAAAATATAGATGCATGTTCAAATCTTTTCGCAGGTTAGTTGCGTATTTTGCATTTAACTGTAGAATGGAATCCAATGGACTACAATCTAAGTGATAGGAAACCAAATCGTGGCGACAACTCATTTCTTATTTAGATTTTGAAGATCTTAAAGATTCTAGAAATATTAAGTGATAAGTTGGAAAAATAAAATATCGGAAAATAATTCTTTGATCCATTCCATTAAATTCGCGGTCGGAGAATAAATAAAATATCCATGTTTAGAATATTATCGAAGCTTACTTTTGCGTTTTCCGTGAACGAGAATAAATTATATTTTATAGAATAATATGGAAGGGTTGAAATTTCAAAACAGAATTAAAAAAAAAAAAAAAAAAATTACCACGATTTTCTATTAAATTTAATTTATTTGTGATCATTAAAACCAGACAATTATTTGATTTTTTCAAAGATTTTCCATATCCATGTTTTTCACCGAAAAAAAGACGCTAAGATTTCCCAGACTAATTTATCATTCCTCGCTGATGCAATAAAAACAAAATATTTGGCTAAAATTTCCAATGTTCTAAAAAGGATACAAATATATACCATATATACTCGCTATCAGGCGACTTTGAAGACCTTATTTTGAAGCTAATTTTAAGAGGGTCGCATCAAACATGAGATATACGATTAGCATATGTACTGCTGGCCATGTCTACAACGTTGATCAAACTATATATCCATTTACTGTAGTCAAAAGTATAGCAGTATTTAAAATAGATATGGTTTTGATAAAACTGATATTTTATTTAACTGTATCAAATAATAATGCATGTAATATTCACTTATTAGTATCGTATTATAAAATGCAAACAGCGAATATGCATCTTTTCCATTGTTTACGTTTATAAGATGTTTAGCTGTTTCCTGTTGTGTTGTTTATGGCTGTACACGTTTACACAACGAGTATAACTTTACTAACATTACTTTTATCCTTCTCTTTTACTTTTTTAACGTATTTAACAAGAAGATGAATAAAGAGATAGAAAAAAAAGATGCTAGTCTATTGTAATGGGGTCTCTCAAAAAAAGGAGGTCTCATGATACACGAGATACATAAAAATCATATTTTATAAGTGAAAATTTGGGGGTGGCACGATACGTGTGACCGCGCCTTACAGAAGTATATACGGTAATTTAATAAAAAAAAATACTTTGGTTCTTTGCTCTTAATAACATATTTTGACGATAAAATTTTGTAAATGTGTGTTTACTGGACTTCAAAATGTTATAATCTTGTGAATAGTTTGATTAACTCTTCTTTAGTTTTGACTGGATTAATAATTTAATAATATAGATGAATATATCAGTGAATGCCATGTGGTACAAATCGCCCGATTCATCTTTCGGAGGTGCCCCCTTTTGTCTAAGTGCACAAGCCGCCAATAAACACGTGACTTAATACTTTGGTGAAACGGCAAGTGAAGTCAGCACGTCAACTTGATTCCAGTGCTGCTTGTAATTCGCCATAAACCTGTCAACTTATAGGAATTGTGTCGGATAAGTAAGATAATAGAAGAAGAGTATCAGTGGCAAATGTGTGCATTGATTTCAGTGGTTTTGGTTGGAATAAAGAGAGAGAAAAGGAAGCAGGTAGAAGAAGAAGCAGGTAGAAGAAGCAGGTAGAAGAAGCAGGTAGAAGAAGAAGAAGAAGAAGAAGAAGAAGAAGAAGCAGGTAGAAGAAGAAGAAGAAGAAGAAGAAGAAGAAGAAGAAGAAGAAGAAGAAGAAGAAGCAGGTAGAAGAAGAAGAAGAAGAAGAAGAAGAAGAAGAAGAAGAAGAAGAAGAAGAAAGGACAGATGAGCATAATACATTGCCACGGTGAAGATGAAACATGAGATTGAATAAGCTTGCTAGAAAGCGAATGAGTCGGTGTCATTTCTGTGAAGTTGGAAATCAACTCTGACGAGGAAAGGCAATAATTCAAAGACGGAAAGGAGTCACTGAGTTTCCAAGCTGAATACAAAGACAACAGAGTTTTGAAAAAAATAGGGAAATGTGTCGCCAGAAAGTAGAATCTGTATTAAATTTCGGGACATGACAGAATCAATGACTTTTGTAGAGAGGGATATTGTTAAGGTAGTAATTATAGGAAAAAAAGACGGAAAAGAAAGAAAACTGGGTACAACAATCATTGCAAACAATAAAAAAGACAATCATCTATAAGTACAGAAATATAAAAAATGAAAACGAGGTAAAAAAAAGAAGTAAATGACAAGGAGGATGTATAAAAGACGAAGAAGACACATTAAAGAAACAAGAGAGGAATTTAGGTTATGAAGAAGAAAAACCAGGAAAGGAAAATAAGGGTCATCAAAAAAAAAAAAAAAAAAAAAGGTGGAAGAAATTAAGGAGACGGTAAGAATGGAATAATATATAAGTACAGAAAATATAAAATTGACGAAAAATGCGTGCTTGGGAATGAAGAAAAAGAATATTTATGGAGTGAAGAAAAAGATGTAGGGAGTGAAGAATAAGAGTAGGTAGGGAATGAAAAAAAAAGAAATAAGAAATCAAGATAAAGAAGAGGTAGGGAAGGAGAAACAAGTGTTAGGGAATGAAGAAAAAAGTTAGGCAGTAAAGAAAAAGAAGTTGTATTGAATGAAGAAAAAGAAGTTGTAAAATTGGAAAAAAAAAAGAAAGTGGTACGTGGTAGAGTAAAAGAAGAAGGAGGGAATATAGAAAAAGGGAAGATGATGTGTGAAGAAAAAGAAGAGATAAGGAATGAAGAAAAAGAAATAGAGTCCGAATAAAAAGTGGTAGGGAGAGAAGAAAAAGAAAAGTTATGTAGTAAAGCAAAAGAAATGTCAGGGAATGAAGTAAAAGAAGATGTAGGTAATGAAATAAAAGAAAGATTAGGGAATGATGAGAAAGAAGTGGTAAGAAGTGTAGAAAAAGAAGTTTTACGGTGTGTAGAAAAAAAGATTTAGTAAGTGAAGAATAAGAATAGATAGGGAGTAAAGAAAAAGAAGTTGAGTGAAGAAAAATATTTTGGTGAAATGAAGAAGAATAGGGATGACGCGATGTAAAAAAAAGAAGAGACAGGGAAATATGGAGAAGTAGAAAATTAAGAAAATTTTAAATAATAAGAAAAATCATTTCACGTGGAAGAATACAAAAAAATACATGTAGAAATATTTCTCGCCTTTTTCATTGTTGCGGGTTGATTCAAAATCCATAATATATATATATATATATATATATATATATATATATATATGAAGAAATATAGTTTTTGAGGTATGCTATATTTATAGGATAAAGTGTTCGATATTAGAGATACAGCGTATGTAAATATAAATATAAAGTGAACTTTGAAATCAACATGCGATCGTCAGACCGCCTGACGATTGCGTCTAGCATGAAACAGCATGTCGCCTCTGAGTGTTGACTTCAATGTTCACTTATATATATATATATATATATATATATATATATATATATATATATATAAGTAGAATATTAGTGTTTAAGCCTTTTCATTATATCCTTACTCTGTCCTGGACATTGAGTTCTACCTGGATTCTATCTTCTTGGAATTTTTTTATACAAATATAAATGTATGTGTATATTTACCACTAATATTATCTCTCTCTCTCTCTCTCTCTCTCTCTATATATATATATATATATATATATATATATATATATATATATATATATATATACTTTTAATATATCCTATATTTATGGGTTAAAGTGCACACTATTATGTATAGAGTTTCTGTAAATATAAAGGGTGACATTGAAGTCAAAACTCAAAAGGGACAGTCTGTTTGATGCCTAAACGCAATCCTCAAGTACTGTGTGTGTGTTTTTTTTTGTTTTTTTTTTTTGCTCCATTTTTCATATATGCAGCTCAGATGCATTGTGTAGCCTGTTCTAATGTAGGTAGTCTATTGTTTTATGCTAACGGTTATTTTCTTGGGTTGCTTTGTTACTTTGTTCATTATTTACTTAGGGTTTTTAATTATTTATTTGTCTGGATTAATTTATTTGTTTTTTATTATTTATTTATTTTCATTTATTCTTGTTCGTTTTCACTTTTCGATATTTAAGTAGCGTTGTAAAAATCGTGTTTTCGTGTCTGCATTCTGAGATTGTTTTCGATTGTTTATTTCGTAGTTAATTAGGAATATTTTTCTCCTAGTAGTGTTTAAAGTTTGTCGGTGACTCCTGGGAATGATGCTTACTAAGGCAACATTTCCAGAGATGAGGCTATTGTTTGGCTCTGTCCTGTGTGTAAAGGAGATATGGATATGACTGGTTGAGACCTCTGTGGTGAGTAGTTTCATTTCAGGCGCGTAGGAATAGACAGGCCTCTAACAGGTGAGGCGGAAGTGGTATTGTCCTGTGTTCGCCCCGGGAAAAAGGCGACGTGGTACACCTAGTTTGCTTTCAGCATAAATTTGACGTTCCTAGGTAGGACCCGAAACTGCACCCGACAGTAGAATTAAAACCAGGGGAGAGGATTAGGGTATCCGAACTACTGTTTCCTCCAACTTGCGCGAGATCGGGAAGAAAGCTTATCTTAGCTGGTTACGACCGCGGAACAGATATTTACATAGTTTTTCTTATTAATTTATTGAGTTCACTGCTCTGGGAAGACAAATGCATCATTGATATTATTTCATTAACATTTTACTGAACGCGTTGTGTGTTTGGGATCATTAACAGGTTCAAAAATGAAGCCGATAGTCGACCAGATGTCATTGTATAGATGATAAAAATCTGATGGTGGTTTTCTGCAATATCATGATTTGTTATATGCCCTCCTGTCGTGTTGATCCGGATAACCTTCTATCTATTTCTAAATAAAAGTTTAATCCAATCTACAAGGGTAGATTGGTCTGCTTCCGTTGACCATGTCAAAGGATATTTCATATAGTTCTTATTTAGTACTACTTTGTTATTTGCACGTCCCGAATTTCACTGCCCATGCTGTGGGGAAAACTCAAATTTAATCTGCCAGCATATACACAAATCAAATATTTGATCCACTAGACCATTGCTTCGTGTAGCTTACATCTCACCTGAACAGATTTTTTATTTTTCCATAGAACAATCTTTCAGTTATATGACACAGAATGAAGGGAATATTTTAAAGATTTCTTTTTGTTGTTGTTGGATGATTAACTTCTGTTATATTGGGTTATTTAATATTGGGCAGAAGATTCAAAACATTTAGGAATTATATTTCTTCAAACGTTTGTACGTGGAAGTCTTTTAATATAATATAAAGATCTCTTGTTTATTTATACTCACACCTGATAAAATGGTAAATATGAAACTAGAGTCTCTTAATTCGCTGACCGATGAGCATTTAGAGTAACAATAACCGGCGAAGTTCAAATTCCAGTCGATTTCTTTCTTTCAATTTGCGCTAACACCTTTGAGAAAGACGTGATTCCAACTTCCTTAAGCTCGCTTTTCTGGACGTAGGCAATCATGGTTCTCCACCTCCATCCATTCCCTTGCAGCTCTCTACTTCCACCCCCATATCACGTTCTGTCATCCATTTACTTAAGTCCGCCAGGTATATCACGCGTTGTTTTCCTTTGTCACGCTTTTCCTCTATTCGACCCGTGTGTATCAGATTCTCCAGATCCTCTTTCCTCATTATATATCCCAGGAAGTTCAGCTGCCTCTTCCTGATCTTAAGTATAAACCTTCTCCTTCTTTGCAACCTCTCTAAGATCTCATCTTTGCTCACACGCTCGGTCCATGTAATCATTGGCATCCTTCTGTAGAACCACATCTTTGTCGCCTCAAGTCTCTTCTTCATATTTGAGGAAACCATTGAACATTCGCTGCCGTAAAGAAGGACAGATGTCACGTAAAAGTTCAGTAATTTCTTCTTTGATAGTAAGGCATATTGAGCCATCTTGGTTTATGCAACATCAAGTATAGGAGAAGAAAAAAACTCTGCGTTAAGAAGGGACTAATTCCAAGAAGAGGGGATGCATAGTTGTTGGAAAAAAGTAGCGCCCAACCTAGAAATTACATTTTTGGAAACGAGTCCAACAAATTAAAAATTTAGCAAGTGTTTCAATAGGGGGGACTGAAAATGAGACACTGAAATCAAGAAGATGCTTTGTGAAGGTATCTTCCAAAAGCTAAGCAAACTGTTAAGCAACAGGAAAATATAGTTAGAATCGAAGAAAGGAGTACTGAATTGTTACCCAATATCGGTCCTCTTATATGACAGTGAATGCTCGACAATCTCCGTACAGATGAAGAAGAGACTTGAAGCAACAGAAGTCTGGTTCTACAGAAGGATGTCGAGAATACGATGGACTGAATATTAGAGAAACGACGAGGTTTTAAAGGAAAATCAAAGCAAAAAGGACACTTAACATTAGAAAAAGGTGGTTGAAATTTCTAAGGCACGTAATGAGGAAAGAGGGCTTGGAAGATTTGATACTCACAGGACTTAAGTGGCAGCAGATATTCAACGTATAATTTACGTAGCGAGCTTGATTGAAATTGATGGCAGAATAGGGTTTAGGAAAGATAAGAAAAAAAGAGAAAAATCATTAAAAGATACAAAAACCGGAATTTTTAGAGAGCCATGGTCATGACGTTCTGAAGGTACACGGTACATAGAAGGGCAATGTTAAAATCCATCTACAACTTTGACATTTTCCCCTGAGAGTTTTAAGAATCTGTCGAAACATTTCCTTGTATATTATGAATCATTTATATGTTTATCAGAATTTACATGACATGAATGGATAAAGTAAAGCTAGAAATCTAAGAGATTTTCCGAAGAGAATAAGAAGAAAGAGAGTTAAATGTATATGGCGAGGAATCAAAATTACTGATATGTCGATAAAGAAATTTCAGAATAAGATTTTTTCTTCGTCGTCTTTTATGTGCAGTGTTCCTTCATGACATCGGCGACCATGGTACTCCACAACATCCTATCCTTTGTGACCCTTGGCAATATTCGTCTTTTTAATATCCATCTAACCTAGTGTTTTCCACCGATTTAGACAAGCTCGTGAAGTAGGTTACTTGATGCCTCACTTACATTAAATACGTTATATTTGTCTATATTAATGAAGTAACCAGCTGCTAATTACAGGCCGTCGTCTATTTACGACTTATGCGACTTACGGCTGTTCTTTTTATGATCACGACCGTGAACTAGTATGTCTGGGCGTCTAGCAAAAGAAGAAGAAAAAAAAAGAGACGAAGCATTGAAAGAAGAGGAAGATGAGCCAGAAATGGGATATCTGAACATTTATCTCTGCTGAATAAAGTCCTTGCACATTTTGAAGAAATGGACCCAAACATTAAACTATTTGCAAGAATTGAACAGATGACACACGATGGGATTATACTATATTGTTCAAGTTATGAAGAGAAGGAAAAAAAAAAACAATTCAGGCATAGCCTCTGTATTTTTGAAAATCAAAAGCAAAAACAAAATAACTCACTGGCGACGTGACCAACCTGACAACATCGACGATCCACAACTAATCACTAGCGACTAATACGAGGATTTGTTTTTGTATGCATTTTCGCATGTTTTTTAAACTAAAATGCTTTCTGTTTTTTTTCGTTTGTTGCACTTGTATTTAGCTTTTGGATGTTTCGCAAATATTCCTGCAAGTGTAATATCGTATGCAGCATTTGGCTAACGTAAAAATAAGAAAGAAAATATTGTAGAGAGTTGATGCAAATGGTACCAAAAAATAGGTAACCATAGGAATTTAAAACATTCAATAATGCCTAAAGATTGCAAGATTAATTAAAGGCCGACTTACGTCCAGATCAATTTCCGACATTTCGATAGTATGTAATCGTGGTCGTATGTCGACGGCGAACTGTAAATTAAAAATTGATGTCAAATTTTGATAGTCTATTATTCATCTTATATCTACCTTGATCTTTCGTAAAACAACTCGTGTTTGAATTATATTAAGGTCGTATCATAGTCAAATAAAATCGATTAAAAGATCGAAACTAAATCAGAATGTTTTGATGGTATTTTCACACCTTCCATTTCTCAATTGTTCGGACAGAAGTTCAGAGCATCTTTTATGTGCCAAACCCCTTACTATCTTGACCAATTCTTGCTTTGTCATTCAATTACACAAGTTTTCAATATGACATGAGAGTATCACAACCTCCAAACCCTCGATTCTCATCCTGTATCCCAAAAATTTCTTCTCTTTCCTATTCTGGGTGTCTTTTTTTTCCTTTTCCATAAAACTTCCTCATTGCTTATATTCTCCATTCTTGGTGTTCTGAGTATCCCTCATAGATGAGAAAAAAGAAAACCTCTTTTGGCGTGATTTGAAACCGTATTTTTATATTCCTTATCGTGCCAACCTAATGTAAATATCCTATATCGAAAATCAAAAAATAAACTTCTGACTATTCTGAAGTATTTTTCGGGTTAATCTTTAGTAAACACTTAGTCGCTGCAATAATGAATTATTTGCTAACAAAATTTGGCACATCAAGTTGCTAATAACTATCCCGCTGCGCTAAATTGGACATCACAGATCGTAAATAAAAATAAAAAAACTATTGAGGAGATTGCAATTCATATCTTTAAATCTTCTTTCTTATTATTTCTGGTGCTAAAGAAGAATCTGCACTATTGTCGATCTTGACCTGGCATATCGGTTTCAATCTCTTTATTATTGCCGAAACGCAGCTACCCTGCGCCTTTTCTAGAAATATTTTCATGGTAATAATTCTAATGGATTTTGCTCTTTCTCTTTGGTATCTCGATGTTGAGAATTGAAGCTTAGTATTAGATTCATGCCGTTTATTATAGATCAATGTTATCCTTTCTGTATGTCTTTTGTAAATCAAAAGTTAAAAGCAAGTTCTATACAACAAATTTATATTCAGTGATGAAGAACAAATGCATATGTGACTTTTCGACACATTACTACGGCAGAGCGACGCACTTCTGCTATTGTTTGACTAGCTTCTTCATCCATTCCGCACAGGCAATCTTCAGTTGCTCACTAAACATAGCCTGCACTATTTTACCCAACGCGCACAAAGTTTACAGTACCCAGAGCATCATCGGCTTCTACAGAGCCATAGCTGATGCCTACGATTTCCGCTACGGGTGCTAATGGGATGCCTCGGTCATCCCTGATTAAGACATCCACAGCATGGATGTATTCTTCCATCCACGTGGTTGACAATCGACCAGATCGGATTTCGCCCCTGTTCACTTGGTCTTCTTTCTTTAAAGCGTTCTACCAACACATACATACCTTTCATTGATTCATGGTGGATGCTGCATACTGTGCCCACATCTGGACATGGATTTACTCAGGTTTGATTCGCTCTGCTCTTTAAGTGCACTACGGCGAGTTGTTTCTTGGTGCTTTAATCACTGAGTTGATTCTGCATACATCTGAATCCGTTACTCCATGCCACTATACTGAACGATGGGATGCTGCGCTTGTCTAGCTACTCGTCATTCAAATATCTTTTGTTTTTACTGCGTTATTAGAAATTTAAAAAAAAAATCCCATTACTTTCATATTTACTCTCGTGTTTATATGGTCAGATTCTACCACATAGCAAACAGATTGGTGGTTAATTTAACCGCAAAGCCACTTTGCACTGTGTTACCAACGAACAAGATCCTCTCATTGCCGAAAAAAGAGAAAGTTTAAGAGAAATACATTGAAGCAAAAACGGGAGTCGATTGGCAATCTCTGTGAACAGTGTGCGTGAAATTGAGTAATTATTTGTCAATAATAGAGTGACGAACAAGCGTAGATAGATTCGCCTGTCGTCTGATTCATATTCCTCCCCTGTCTTTTGAACATGATTACAGATTTATCTATTTTCCCGAGGGGTCGTTATATTCGCTTGCGTGCAAATATCCTTCGGAAACTCTATGAAACGATTCTTTCTTCCTTAGATATGGATTAATTACTAATTGGTGTTTCACTACACAAATATTATCCCCCAAAATTACTTTAATCTGAAAATTATTCCATAGCTTTAAATAACCAGAAAAGTGTTGATAAATCGTAGAAAACGAATCACTTTATCAAATGAAAAAAAAAATAGGAACAGATATATGAATAGGGTTTTATCCGTTGTTTCGTCTTTAGGATTGTATTTCTGGTTCCTTCTAATATCTTCGCATTCTCTTTCACTCTCCTTTTCCCTTTACGCCTTAGTGACATTATCTCCTTCCTTAATGTGAATTGATTAAAAAAATACAGAAATAATTAAAAGAAGAGTTACCTTTTCTGGAAATAGCTTTGTTTATATTTTTCTAGGTGTTTTGTGTGCAACAATCAGTATCATTGCGCATTCACGAGAGTAGCCGAAAATATCGAATTCAAAGTGACACAGAAATATCAGAGGTCACAGAGGTCTTAATCTATGTTAAAATTGACACACTATTTTAAAATATATTTAATTTATTTCTGTCGTAGTTATTTTATGTAAACAAAATATTCAACGAATCATAGAAAAGTAGTTTTCCCCTTTTGTATCTTTTGTTTTGCACAAACAAACATGATCTCTTTCATAGGGGACAATAAAATTAAAATGGTTTATTAAAAATAACTATTTACACTATTTACATCTTTCGGACTGTTATCCTCATCTTTATTGCCATATTGACGACGTTTTATTCGTTTGACCTTCCGACTGTATTCAGTGGATATACGTTGGTATTTCGAGCCGAGCTCTTGATATACTCCATGGGTTTGTTTGTTATACTGTTGCTTTTTTAATATCTCAGTTTCAGTCAGCTCGCCAGATTTTTCCCCCTCTGCTGTGTTTGAGTCAAGACATTTTTGGATCACTCAATCAACATTTTTATCCACAGTGAGTGAGTTCTAAGGACTTATAAACCAAATTCCTCAGTACAATTTTTACCAGATCTCATATAATAATTTGTTGTTATAGATGTTTTTCTTTAGCTCTCTGTAGTAGTGGTTTCCATATTTTATTATGTTTGGCCGACATAGGAGATTTTGATAGCCTAGAGAGCTTGTGAAATATAAGAATTTAAAAAATTGTCAAGAATTCAAGACAACCGTTGGATAAATCATCAGTTGCTATCCGATATATCTCTGAGATACTCGAGGCCTTCTTTAACAGAATTAATAACGAAGAAAACCTTAAACAGAATCCAGGCACAAATTCAATGCAGTCAAATCCTGCCAACTGCAGAAAGAGATTGAAATATTAAAATGTGACGCACAAAGTCCATCACCCCCAGTGAAGGCAATAATAAGCATGCCAATATCAGCTGAGTGCCTCTGAGCAATCAGTACTGAACACGTGTCTCAACTTTTAATAAAACCCCAAAACATTATACAATTGGTAGCGCTAAATATATTTTATTAAAAATATCAACATACACTAAATATTTATTTACCTGTTACGTCAAACATCTTTCTCGATTGGATCCATTTCTACTCGTGGTCGGTACGAATTTATCGTGTGTATATCGGTCTCGAGATATTGTTTTCTTCTGTTTGTGTTTCTATGAAAATATTTCCCATTCAGTTGTCTGAAGAAATTTATTGTGTTATAGAAAAACTCGCAGACAAATGATATTTTCTGCTGGTGCCTTACTCCATTCGGTTTCTATTATTTTTCCATTTATAACTCATTAGAATTTCCTATCTTGGATTAACCTTTCTTTTGGGGGGGGGGCTTTTTTGATAAATAGACAATTTGATGTATTTCTTTGATGTGGATCCTTTGATCAAACATTTGTTTCATTGATTACACCCTTTTGCAATTGATAATATTGATTTCCTCTTGCTTGGTCGATTTCTTGTGGAGAGATAAGAAAGCTAACTGAAAAAAAAAAAGATTTTGAGACTATGTAATAGATTCGGTTTTATTATCGCAAAATAATCATGTCTTGAATAAAAATAGTTTTAATTCTTAATAAAATATTTCCGGCTTTGAAGAACTCTTCTTACTTTCGGAATCAGAGTATAGAGATGGCCTTTTACATGACAAGGTTTTTTTTTTTTTTTTTAAAAATAAGCAAATCCTTTATCGAGATATGTACTTAAATTTGATCAAATCTTAAGCAAGACCGCTTCTGACGTCAGTGTGATTTAATCAACTCAAAAGACAAAATCAATAGAATAGATAAAGTAAAGACTAACGTAAAATTACACAGAAAGATTTTACTAAATACGTTGTTTTATAATATATTTGAGAATTCAACTGTTTCTTTTAGTTTCTTTTTATTAGGACAGTGATTCTGAACTGGCATACTGCGGCAATGAATAGTAATAACTACTAAATGACTATTAGACTTTTTTTTCAAATAATTCTATTCTCTATTCTTCGACTCAGTTATTTTAAATACTTTGTTTTAATATTAATTTAAAAAAAATTATTTTTTGTAATTTAACTTTTTAAACTTTTCTTTTATTTGAACAAATAAATATTAAATATTTTATCATATAATTTTATTCAACATAAGTTTTTTAATTCAAAATTTAAACAAAATTATACTGAATTATTAATTAATATTATCGATGTTTCTGATTAACTCTAAATAATAATAACCAGTAATAAGGAATGCTAGAGAAAAGCAATAATAACAAAAAAAAAAAAGAATTGCAATTGATAACAGCAAAAATTGCAATATTGCTACTGGCAAAAATGGTTGCTAAATACATTAATTTTATAAGTCCCAGAAATTCATACACAGATGTCCTTAAGGACAGACATGGCACAATGGATAAAAGCTTTGGTTAGATCTAATGACTATGTCAGCTCAATACCTTGTTAAAGCAATGGAGAACTTAAAGAGGTGAGTTAACAGGAGATAACTGGCATCCATTAGACGTGAAACTAGAACAGTCTACCCCAGCGTGCAAAATAAAAAAGGTTCAGTTCGACATTCCAACCACCTGAAGAAGGCCGGAGCGTACAACGGCCGAAACGTTGTGATAAATATGGCAACAAAGATGAGGACAATCGTCCGAATAATGTAAATAGTGAACTCTAAATAAGATCAAAAATATAAAGCAAGAAAGAAGCTCAAAAAAAGAAGAGGGGGGTCTGCGTATTGTACAAAGGACAAAACATTAAAGAAATAGCGGGAAAAAAGCTTTTACACTAAATAAGTTTCATAAATAGTTGAATAGAAATATTGAAATAAAGTAAGTTTCAATTTTTGTGTGTATTTTTTAATCAATGATTTTATTTCATAACATTTAAATGTATATACCATTTAAAAATTTTGATATGTATACCGTGATATTTAAATTTGCTCTTAAGTGTAAAGTAGCTTAAAACGGTTGAGAAACATTGTATGAGAACAACGTTTAATATCGTTATAACATTATATAAAATTAAATTATTCTATAAAATTATTTAAGAATTTTGTTAGTAATAAAATGATACCAGTCCTCCTCGTTTATTTATATATTACCTTTCATTTCTTTTTCTCGTACCATGTATATGAAAAATGAATCAGTGATTTAAGTAATTAAGATACTAATTATTGCGTCAAATCTAAGCAACTCTATTAATTGTCCTGCATCAAACAGTATTTTTCCTATTGTTTATTTAATATGATTCGCGGAGATATTGGCACTAGCAATGTGCAGAATGTTTCACTTAATATTTATAAATAGAGTAATTATGGTCTTGTAAAAGTTTCATATTATGAACTAGGTTATTTGAATTGCAAGGTAATTTTCGTAATAAAGAAAAAAAGAATATTGCGCAGAAGTTTACAAAGACAAAAACTATTATTGTAAATGTAGGGAAGAGAGGCCTACCGTAAAGACGGGACTAGTAGATGTGATCACCGGTAAGGAAACTAATGAAGGATAAACAATATACGTACGGGCCAAGCGGCACTGATGAACATTCGTTTTGGGCCACCTTCAAGAAGACACAGCTCACGCTACAATAACGATGCGAAATTAATAAAGACAACTTTAATATATAATACACACTATATTTTGAAAAGGTTACCTTAGAAATATGAACTATCGTATTGTTAGCATGATCCCTGTGATGGTCTCTTTTTCCAATAACTATGACAAAATATATAAAATATATATATATATATATATATATATATATATATATATATATATATATATATATATATATATATATATATATAAAGTTGTAGCCTCTGTCTGTCTGTTTGTTTCTTATCGAACTCCTCTTCGGGTTTTGGAGATAGACCTCCAGAACCATACATATTCTGAAACTACATAACCCAGGGTACTTGGAAAAGTATATTTTTATTTTGATCAAAGGGAGTCCCCGGGGAGCCCAAACCACCCATTGAACTTTCCGTTTGATATATATTAAATTTAAACTTTGACAAGGGAATGGATCCTAGGGAACTTGGGTAAGTTTATTTAATTGCGATCAAACCACCCAATGAAAATGATTTTCCCTTTAATTTAAATTTAATTTTATTTTGATCAACGGGGAGGGTCTGGAAAGACGCACTGAATTTTCCCCTTTGATTTAAATTAAATTTAAATTTGATTTTAATTATCCAAAATATAGAGGGAAAAATCCAGAAGATGGGGGTCACATCTGCAAGATCAAAATGAAACAATATGCAAGTCAAATTGAGCATGAAATCCCCAGTCAGTGGGTCGTGCCTTACAATATATATTTGTTGTGAAAATTCAATTGTCACATTAATGTTGAAATCTGTTCATCAATTTGTTCAATCAAGTATTGCATCAAATACATATCAAAGGGGTTAGATCAAGATGTTTTTCTACAAACCTCCCACTTTGATTTAAATTCAAAAGGAATGAGTCCTATCCAAAATATAGAAGGAGAAAGCCAGAAGATAGAGGCCACATCGGCAGGATCATTGAGTAAAATTGAAATACACCATTTTTCTCTACAAATTATACGAATGATTTAAATCAATCATCATTTTCTTAAAAAAAAAAAGAAAACAATGTGCGACATGCAGCAAGTCTCCGGTAATTCGGCTAGTTGTTAATAATGTTATAATAATAATAAGTAGTTTAGAGAAGTTTCGCTGCTTGACACTGTAGTGCCTATGAATTCAAAAAGCGACAAGATAATTCCTAATGATTATTGATATTAGGCTGTCCGTTTATACTAAATATAGTTTGGTCAGTTTTGATAGTGAGTTAAAACAATACGAAACATTTCACACATCATCAAATGGATTCACTGACAAAATGCAGAAAGCGCTTACCATTGGTTATTGGTAAAGTAAGGGTGTTCTTTTACGATCATGGAAGACCTTACATTGGCAAATCATCCAGGAAAATATGCTATGAAATATGGTAAATAATCCTCATGTTCCAAACTCACCTGATTAAACTCCATCTCATTACAGGGTAAATTGTCGTCAATTTATAGTTTAATTTCGCGCATGCGCGTCGTTTGTTTTTGATTTTGTCGACTGCACAGTATAGTAAGGTCGGTTGGGCATCGTCTGTGAGAAAAAGAGCAACATGATCCAATTCCTTCTTTCAGAAATTTGGAAACGGCATGATCTATTGTTTGGCATTCACGTCGGAAGCTTCAATATGAAAATTTCAGAGTATTTGGATATCAATCTGAGGACGGACCGTGCGGAGGATTCGGAAAGAGTTGGATGAGTTTAATAATGTTTACGAAGGTGTTTTGTGTGACCCCTTGTGATTCATCGAGTTGTTTGAGGAGGTAGTGATGCCCTGGGTCAAGGTAGCTGCTGGCAACAGGACTCTGCACCATGTCACACTAGCAAAGGAACCCAGTCATGGCAGTCAGACAATTTCAGAGACCACATCACTTCTTACATCTGTCAACCTAACTCCCCAGATCACAATCCACTTGATTATTATATGTGGAGCTTCCGAAGTCGTATGTAGGCCGTGGTTGAAGCCAATGGATATTTTATTGAATAGATTTAATCTTTAGTATTTCAAGATATATTTGTGTAACTTTGGTAAATATATCTCTTAAAATGAGATTTCAGTGTTCCTCTAAGTATTAAATTGTTGCATGTGAAGTGAAGAACGCTAAGATTATGTATCGTACAATTTAAACGTCAAGGGAGGTAACTAAATCATTGAAATGTCTAAACATTTTTAAAAACGAAAAATTAGGTAAAACTATTATGCAAAACCAAGACATTTTAAACTATCCGTATAAACATTTTAAAACATTTGTGAAGTATACATAATTAAGTTTATTATGGTTTGGTTTTAAATTTTAGTATAATTAGCTTTTAGAATTTTTAGATTATGTTTATTATTTTCATGAAAATTATTGGTATATTTTCAGTAAGAATTTTTCTAAATTGTGAATGTGAACAGACATGATGTTCAGATGTTGAACGATGTTAGATTCATTATTCCAATGAAAACTCAACCTTCGAGACAACGTAGTAGTGGTATGTCCAACATTTTTTTTTCTGTTAGAGTTACAATCTCACAAAGGACATTTAAATTTATATACAATGTTGGTTTTCTGCAAGACATCATGTCGGTGATGAGTCATTACAAATAATTAAATTGTATATATTGAATTTAGTATAGTATATAATTAATGTTTTTCTACAAGTGTTTGATATATAAGTATTTATTTGTTTTATTAGGGTATTTTCTTTCTTTATATAATTAGAATGTATTTGATTTCAATAGAAAATATTAATATGTTTAGGGTTAATTGAAGAAATATTATATTATATTTACTTTATATTAACATTTTTACTAAAACATTTTATTTGTTGATCAACAATATGATTGTGAAGATATTATTAATTAAGATTTTGTTTTATTTGCTTTATATATATATATATATATATATATATATATATATATATATATATATATATAATTATTTATTTAAAAATATGATTCCAACTCGCGACATAATAGGTCTTATGTTTCAAAAACAAGAGCCGAAAACTTCAATATAATTATTTGAATTAAATTGAGTTAAAGTAAGCTCTGTTCCATCTTCAAGCGAAATTTTTTAGGAATAACTTATTTCTGAAATTTACGTGTTTTAATAACTTAAATCAAAATTTCCATAATAACAGCTAGGGCAGATTGTTGAAATTGGGTACGGGTGTGTTGGGTGTTAATAATAAGTATCAGTATAGAGCTACTTTCATTAATTGTCAAGTCAGGGTAAGGTGGGGGTGTCTAAATTTGAAACGGAAGATGTTTCCGCCTAGTCTGGTTTACGTGTCTATGGAGATTTATTTATTTATTTTTTTATTTTATTTCTTTATGAAAGGGATTTGTGCATATAAAAACTGCCGTAACATTTGTTTTTTGACGACTTCATAAAGGGTCATCTTTTTTGTAGGGTATTTAAACTATTTATTTGGGCTATGGATTATAAAAGTTATTATATTGTATGCTTGTTTTTAGCTAATTATTCAAACCATGGATTTGATGATGTCGGCAAAAAACCGTTAACTTATGTCTATTGTTTAATAGATTATTATTATTTAGAAACTTAATAATGTGCAGTTTCTCATGGAGGCACAAACGGCATGGGTCATCCCAAGTTTTACATGTTCTAGTTCAGTTTATAATTTTCCATTTTACTTTAGGTGTCCTATTTATTTCCTTCAGATGCCAAAAATATTTAGATAGGGAAGTCTGATTTCTTTTATTTATATTGTTGAAAGAGCACTTATGCTGCCTCGATCTGGCTTTAAAATCATTCTTCGTGGACCCAATGTATATCATATTTGTACTAGGACTCTCAGTGGATGATATAGTACATTGGTATACCACAGATTTGATGCAGCATTTAATTATATTTATGCTCTACTTTTGTATCGAGCACTATTTTAAAAAAATAATAACTAAAATACTAAGGAACCTAACCAGTTCTTTCCTATTTTCTATATATTTTCACAAACACACACATATATATATATATATGTTTAACGTTGTTATTTTATAGATACAAGTATTTAAGCAAATGCTCTGTTTATGATAAACAGTATTAAATAACATTTACCGGCCTGAATGTCCGAGAAATTTTCATAGAAAATATTCGTTCTTTGACAGGATTCGAACCTGCATCGTATACGGAACCGTCTATACGCTGGCGTGCCTTACCTCTAGGCTACAAAGAACCATTCGGTAGACAAGGTCGAATTTACTGCTTATAAACTCCAATCTTACATGAATCTCGGACATTTATAACTGCTCTGGCGTATCGAATGTAAACAAATGACGTCATATATTAAGAAATGGACAAGGTCCGACAATTTATTTATTAAAGACATTTTTATGTTTAACGTTGTTATTTTATAGATACAAGTATTTAAGCAAATGCTCTGTTTATGATAAACAGTATTAAATAACATTTACCGGCCTGAATGTCCGAGAAATTTTCATAGAAAATATTTGTTCTTTGACAGGATTCGAACCTGCATCCTATACGGAACCGTCATATAAGCTGACGTGCCTTACCTCTAGGCTACAAAGAACCATTCGGTAGACAAGGTCGAATTTACTGCTTATAAACTCCAATCTTCCATGAATCTCGTACATTCATAACTGCTCTGGCGTATCGAATGTAAACAAATGACGTCATATATTAAGAAATGGACAAGGTCCGACAATTTATATATATGTTCATGTGCATAGGCAGATGATTCCCACTGAAATAAAAATATCCTTTCAGGTAAACCTAAATGAATTCATGTAGCCACATGAAAAGAAAGCAACACCTACGAAATTATAAGAGATACAAACAACTTCTGAGATTATCTGTGTAGTCATCGCTCCCTCCTGAAAATGCTGGACGGCCTGTCATGAATTGAATGTTAGTAAGGAATCATTGGTCAAAGAGTTGATATGTGATTGACCTAGAATATACTGGGCCCACCCCAGATGATATCAAACTATATTTTGCAGGCATATTACATGTATACAAGTTTTTTTTGAAAACGTCTGACAAGATACAGCGATAAAGCAGTTTATTCAATATTTCTTGCATTCATACAAGTTCATCTTTTTTATAGCGCACAGTGTGAAAAAAGTGCAAATCTTCTTTCTATTCGATTATTTGTACATATTTTACACACTGTATATGCAGAAAATGCTTGGAAGCATGCGAGAGAAATTTAATAAAATCTCAGTTGCCTGATTCTTATAATATGCTGATTTAATAGGCAGGTTAATAAAGTTTAAGGAAGAAAATGACAACAAAACGTTAAACATATTGGCAATAAGATTGACGATATTTATTAGATATTAGACTTTTGACTAAATTGAAGCACGAAAAGAAGGACTTTTATGTGAGAATTTTCTAAATAGATGCACATATTAAAAGATTAAACAGGGATCTGCTTTTACTAAGAGTATATAGTTTTCACAAGGAGACCTCTACAAACCTAACACTACCTAATCCGGACAAACTATTATCAAATCCAAGATATCCAGAGTATATAGTTTTCACATGGAGACCTCTACAAACCCAGTATTACCTAATCCGGACAAACTATTATCAGATCCCAAATATCGAAAAACCAAATTTAATACAGAAAGACATGAGGAAAAACAAAATGAAACAACAACGTTCCCCGAAGAGCGAGCCCCACTTTTTGCTTTATATATCGTCTCTTTGACACATAATCTTTTTCTACAATTTATTCAAAAGGCTGACTAATATATAATTTATGCATCAAATTTCAATAATCGACCTATTAAATTTCTCTCATTCTCACGATACATACATACATACATACATACACACACATACACACAAACACACACATACACACACACACACACACATATATATATATATATATATATATATATTAAATAAATTAAGAAATATTCAATATGTAACGTTTTAGACCGATTCTTGTTGGTTGTTGCCTTTAAATATATCGATAGATA
The DNA here is from genome assembly GCA_903632075.3 of Acanthosepion pharaonis. Classification (NCBI taxonomy): domain Eukaryota; kingdom Metazoa; phylum Mollusca; class Cephalopoda; order Sepiida; family Sepiidae; genus Acanthosepion; species Acanthosepion pharaonis. Next base: position 2,676,907 of record CAHIKZ030000291.1, read on the forward strand.
CGTTAATATATATCAATATATATTTTTCAGATGTTTCTTTCAGGATGCAAGTAGTTATAGCTTACAGATTCTGTTTTTTTATTTTTGGGAATTATCTGCGAATTGCCATTCCTATTTGGGAAAAATAATAGCGTTGTTTCCTGTTAACTTCTCCATTGTTTTGAATTTTAAGGTTTTCCTATTCTCATGGAATGGTGGAGACAAATGTCTCTGATACAATTTAAATTGAGCGGAGAAGGAATGCATTCATGCAAAACAAATATGGAATTGGTGAGAAACTGAACGCAACAGATAAGGTTGGAATTTGAACTCTCTTCTCCGATGTGTGTGTGTGTGTGTGTGTATGTGTGTGTGTGTACGTTTAATATGTACATTTATAATTTATCTGCAAAATAAAATAGAATAAAATCAATATGGATCCTTATAAATACATCTCTACAAAATTATATATATATATATATATATATATATATATATATATGCTTATTTATGTGCACATTTCATACAAAGTCATATACACAAAACCATTACCTACATAGTTAGATCTATCTTTCAATGGAAGTTCTTTGATGTCAAATATTTTCGTCGTCCTTTTTCAGCTTTCATTTCACTTCGAAATGTCGTTTGATTGGCTTCTGATCTATTTGCTTTCTTCTTAAATTTCCCTTGGCTTTGAATACGAAAGACAATTTTCCATTTCTGTTGTTTCCATTGAATCCAAGCCTGGAATGGCAAGATTTATTTCAGAAATAAACAAATAACATCATTTTTTAAAATCTTGTCTTTTGCGAATTTTATAAATATTAATATTCAAAAACTTGATATTTTCGTATTAGTCTGCCAGTTGGCCTGTAAAAGTGAGCACCTAATAAGAACGAAGATCGTTGGGTTAAAAGAAGAGGCTTCTTTTCTTTAGATGATTTAAGTCTGCAAGTAAACATGGTGTTTTTTATATCAGCCGACCACTTGTAGAGCAAATAAGGACCGAGACCACACCGTGTCAATAAAAAGCAAATCAGTTAAGCCACTAAGGCACAAAAGGTTACAGGGTATGTAGAACCTGGAAACATAAACATTAATAATTAGTGGAAAGAGGCAAAAAGTAATCAGAAGGAGAGTAATTAGGGATTGACATTGCATATAAACATTTTCAGATTAAAATTGATTAGAAATGCTGAAGACGAAAAAGTGTTTCACAAGAGACAAGTGCGAGAAAAGAAACTGTTAGCATAGAACTTGCGGCCACATTTAGCCAGCTCATCTGTAAATTGATATCGACGCTAGTCTAGTACTGCGCTTAAATTTATACAGTCTCGGTACGATAGCGAAGCGCTCATTCGTGCATTTATGAAAGTACTTATAGAAAAGACACAGAGAGACAATCTTCGGTAGTGGGAAAGTAACTGAAGCCGAGGCACCACATCAGCACCAATAATATTGCTTATCCAGATAAATAGCAGGCGGAACCGGACCATATATGGCATCAATATTCTAAGCATGAAAGAAGTAAGGATTATGAGGATATGGAGTTCAGATGGCGATTAGAACTTGACGAAAAGAGTAGAAGATGGAAATGATTACAGAAACACTGAACCTCTTTCACAGTGCCGTAGTTCTTGGGATAAATTGCTTAATTGGAACTTGTGCGAAAATTGGTTGGATGCACACACAAGAAAAGAAATGGGGGAAGATAGTACGAGTCCAATAGGTTGACTATGCAAAACAAATCCACACTTCTCTCTTTGTCTCGATCTCCAATGCGCTACTCTTCGTCAGAAGCGAAAAGCGAACGACCGTTGAATGATTGTATCCCTGCTTTTATGTAGCTGACTAAGCCAGCACTCAGCTAATGAGCGCTCAAAATCAGCCAATAAAATGGCTACAAGCGACACCTCCATTTCCAACAGCACGAATGTCTGCCCGATTCACTGTCCGTCCGAAACGAACCGATTTGCCGTCTTCACACATACAAAACATACACACGACTCTGGTCCTTTTGGGTCGCCGAGGTAAGTCCCCCCTATAGAACTTTATTTTTTACATTAGTAACAAAAGAAAATGAAGATATTTCGACTTCGGGGATGTAACATTGCGTGTCTTAAATAACTGAACTTGCGGAAATAAAGAATGGATTTATTCTGAACTTTGAGTCTGGGAATAACGATAGAGTAATAATTGATTTGTTACTTTCTGTATGTTATAAAGAAGCTGCAAAGTGGAAAAGAAAATCATCCCCCCATTCATCATCATTTAACTATTTAGCACATTTTGTGCTGCTTTGGTTACCACTCCCCACTATTGTAATTGTGGATCATGATGACATTCAATGTAAAATAATGCAATGGCCTGCCGGTTCCTTTTGCCCCGAGGACGTTGAACAAACTCCATCCCTCCTCTCTGTTACTCCGCCCACTAGTAAAGACTTTGTTCTATGAGGAGCAGCGCCTATGCCCAGGTTGGCGACTGGTCGATGCCCACTTAATACAAGTAGGTTGGGGGGAGACCTTGGCACATTTCCGACTACCCTTACAGAATTTAGCCTGCAGGGTGCGGCTGTTGCAGTGCTCATGAAACTTCTTCCAACCATGTGTAGGCGTAGGATGCAGGCCGTGGACCAGTACATTTCTTCATCCCAATTCATCTGATTAATACAAGTTCGACTGTCACTGATAATACACTACGTACATGCCCCTATTAGTCTAAGTAAAAGGAATTGAACTCTGTCAAGGCTAGAAAGTGAGAACTGAGTTAATTTATCTAAAATATAGAAGCAGTACTCAATGTTTGGTTTAACATGACTCTTGTAAAGATAAACCAGAGTAGAAAGAGTCAGGTACTTTTTGAAGTGGTAAAATCAGCCAAACCATTTTCCTTCCGTCTTTGGCAATGAGAATGGGGATGGTAATATTACAATATTTTCTTACGGAAAAACATTCGGTATTCTGGTTTAATGTTGTCATTATTCAAAATAGCCGAGAATTAGAAAGGCCATAGTTAGAGTGTAGATGAAAGAGAAGACTAGGTAGAAGAAACAAAAAAAGAGAGCAGGTTTATTAAATACTCATACACAGAACGGAAATACTTGATTAAATCAAATCCTACTCAAATCCTACTCTAATGTGGTTACTTGCCATATTGATAAATAGGAGCAGTCCATTGTCACAGTATCAGGGAAGAGCTAGATGTACGCTGATTCCGACTCTACAACACCTCCTTTTTTAGTTCCTATTCCTGAATCATTTTGAATATCAAATTTTTACTTGGTTTCACCTCCAGCGAACTGGAATATTTTCTTTTTTCTTTTCCTACCAGTGTTACGATACCACAACGTCTGATGTGATAGTAGCTACGGGCAGTTGACACGTGTTTCACAGGAGTTAGAATAAAAGGAGAGAGAGAGAGCTTTCCTTAAAATCTCTCTGGTGTTTCTGTTTTATAAGTGTCTTGTGTAGATCATTTTGATTTTGAACCAAATTTAGTAATCGGTAAAATTGGCTGAAATATCATGCCGACCCCTAAAAAGGAACTCATTAGCTTTGGTTTGGTTTGGGTTCGTTTGTTTTAGGACATATTAAACACAATAGGTCATTTAGTGCCGACAACTTTTTTTTTCAGGTAATATTTTTGCTTTGTCAAAAATCTATTTCTGTTAATATTTTTTCCTCAAAAATGTATAGCTTGTAATATTATTTTTCAAAAACGTATAGGTAGCAATATCTTTTCAAAAACATTGCTGGTAATATTTTTTTTCTTCAAAAATTTATTTATGGTAATAATATTTTACAAAGTATTTCTGGTATTAAAACCTATTTTTACACTTTTATTATGCCTTTTACCCCAATTTCTGGGTTAATTATTTGCCCATAGCTGGGTCTCTAACAGGTGCTACCATCCCGGGTCAGGGCTGATCTGGGAACACCAGTAATTAAGAGGAGGTTCCACGATCCTCAAAACCTCCTGATCAGAGGCCTTGTTGTTAAACGTAGTTTATCGTCTTACCCTGGACGCGGATGTAGTTTATCGCCATACCCAGGACGCGGACGTAGTCTCAGTTTGGGTGTTCAGTCTTTGCCAATAGCTGGGACCTTAATAGGTGCTACCCCCCCCCCGGGTCAAGGCGGACCTTGGAACATCAGCAATGAAGAGATGGTTCCACGCTTCTCAAAACCTCCTGATCCGAGACCTTTCAGTTGGATGTAGTTTATCGTTATTCCGAGGACGCCCGATTGGGGGGAGGGTCTTACCCCTCTTAAGAGGTGCAGTCGACGTATTTTACAGCCCCAGTCGACAGGGCTTCAGTAGCTTTCGATTTGGGCAAATATTTAAGATCATATGAAAGGAAATCTATACAAAAAGTTTTAGAAAATTATTTTGATTTCTTTTAGACGTGCAGCGTCCAAAGCATCGTTCTTAGACAGACGTCATGAAAATCTCCAGTAATTCTGGGATAAATTATTTAACTCTACAAAATCATTTTGTAATAATCAATATATTTCCCTTTCATTCTACCATAATACAACACTATAAGCCCCGTGATAAAAGAACTTTTAAGCAATGTTGCAGAGAGTTAACAGGCCGTTAGTTCCAAAAGGGCGAAATGTGAGAAACAAATTGGAGATGTTAAAATCAAGCAGCTACAGAATTTTATTATCTAGGAAATGTTCGACTCAAGGTGCAAAATATGACACCGTAATCCGAAAGCGCATATGAATAGCAAATTAATAAGAAACAATAAAACTTCGTTACAAACAAAGAGGAGAGTAGAAAATATTACGTAATATCAGCCCTGCTTCTTTAGAGATGAAGAAAAGACTTGAGGGAAGACAAATTCTAAAGAAGGATGTTGAAAATACCATCGACTAAATATGAGTGTAACCAAGACGTTTTCAGGAAATTAGAACCACGCTTTTCTTAGCATAAAAAAAAGTTGAAATTTCAAGGCTACATAATGAGGAAAGAACTCACAGCAGAGAATATGAAGACTTGTGCTTCTCTTCCATTAGAAACTGTCTTTCATGCTCCGACTCCACTGATTGCATCGATCATTGACACCGATACCGAAACAATTTGAAACACATCAGGAGGACAATAATGGGGAAATAATAGCCCCAAACTATTTAATTATTTTTCTGGTGACATAGATATTCATAGACAATGATTATCTTCAACAGCAGATAACAATTCTTTAACAGGTGATTTTAGAATAGGGCTCAGAACAAGGCTCTGTCCAAAGTAGAAACATTAATATGGAATCGGAATTTAAGCAGTGATCCCATATACACTTAATCCATCATAAACATTTAAGATGTGATAATAGACATAAACATTCAGGATTTAATAAATTCCAGACATTTAAATACGTTGTTGTATGGATTATGTTATAACAAATTTAGTGATATAATGGAATATGCATACACCTGTGTTTCCCCTCACTGGAATATGATTGGCTGGTGTCCGTCATAAATACCGACGAACATGTAGGTGAGTCAAAGAGCCTTAGTCTAAGAGCTAATCTATAACGACGCCCATTGGAGTACGCCATTGATCTACACTTCTTACCTGCGACTACGACGCGTACCAGTCGATTACTGCTACCTTATTTTACTTGGTTATTGTAGCCAAAACCACTTAGATACTTCGTTCAAATATATCCCATTCCGGGACATATTATTTAGTATAGCAGATAAGGAAACTGAACATAGAATAGAGGGGGAGAAGTGTCACGATCAAGAGATCAGTAATTCATCAGAGTAGTAGGTGTACTACTGGTACTGCAGCTGTGTGGTGCATCTTGAGCAAAATAGCCTGACGGAGACCAACACTCGCTAGACTGGATCGAGTTTTCTTTCTGACCGGCTGCCACCAAATTTATTCATTGTTGTGTGTGGGGTAGATGAATTCAGATATTTCCCAAGGGTATTATCACGTAAGTGAATTTAATGAACTCGACTCAAACCGAGCCGCAATCCATTACTCCGCTGTGCTCCCAAAGGATTAATTTCACTCAACACCGCAGTTTGCTACAAGACCAAAAGATTAACTCATGCCGTATTCTTTAAATAGCGGCGCGGATTGTGGAATCAGTAAACCGTGTTCAAATTCCAGTCGATTTCATTACCTTCATTTACGTACTAATAACCTTTCGAAAGATATAAATCCATCTCCACTCCAAGCAGCTACTTGTAAATAACAGGACAAACTGGGTCCTACAGTCTATCCCAAACTGTGGGGTGTGTTCGACACAAATATAATCCGATCATATGAGCCGGTAGTATGGCTGTTTGGTTTTAAGAACTGAACTACTAGACGCTCATAAATCAAAAAAATTGACTGAGAAATTCTCTCTCTCTCTCTCTATATATATATATATATATATATATATATATATATATATATATATATAATTATTTTTTATAAAAAAAATTATAACATAAGTATGTTATAAAATCACTACAAAAATAGCCATTTTGTTTCAACACACTCTGTGTCTTATCAAGTGATGGTGTTGAAAAGAAAATAAATGGTTTTAAAAGTTTCAGATTAATTAACGATCCTACACTAGGGAAACATTGTTACAAAAGCTAGAATAACCAATCAAAAACGAAGTATAGAAAGATTCAAAAGCTTGACAACGAAATCATGTTATAATAGCTATTCAGATCTTTAAATACGTGTAATATTAAAAATAATTTATACTAACCAATAATTATAAAATTATATGATGAAATTTAATATTAAAATTAAAAACTGGCAATTTTAAAATCCAAATTTAATCACTATTAAGTTTAAAAACTACAAAATTATTGAGAAAAGAAGAAATATATATGTTTATTCAATTCATTTCTTCATTGAAATTACGTTCGACAAAAGACGCTAAAATATATCCGGTCATTTGACAATACATGTATATATATTTCTTTCTTTTCCCCTTCTTTTCCTTTTTTATTTTTTTATTTTAAAGTGTGTGAAATTGGTCTTAAAATCACGCGCAAAACAACAATAACACAATCAGATTATAATATATAAGCACCCAGACATAATTAGATATACACACACACACACACAAAAAAGGGGAGGGGTTGCGAGCCATGAACATCTCTACAGCCCTTTATGAAAAAAGGAGACGTAGAAACCAACACTTATATATACACACAGTTAAATGTGAATACACTCTACATACACATAGACATCGATAGATACACATACATACATCCACAGACAATGACATAGACAATCAGATATCACAACCAATAAATATTTCAGACTTAAATAAATGCTAACCACTTATTAAATTATAACTTAAGGGAGCAAATATACAAAGATAAAAATGGTTAAAAATAATATTATTTAATATATTAAAACGAAAATTCCAAACCATAAATATCAATAAAAATATATATTAATCATATAAGTTGATAATAGTTTCATTATATATTAGGCAAAGAAAAACAGGATAAAGAAACCCACAGATACACACACACACATATATATATATATATATATATATATATATATATATATATATATATATATATATATACATGGCAGCAAACACAAATTAACACACATAAACATACACTCATACATACATATACATACAGAAATACATACAAATAAATATATAAACATAAACATATACGCACATATACATATCTATGATAACAAGTACACATGGACGTCCATATACATATAAACCTAAATACACACATATATACATAGATTTTTATGCACACATACTTACATATATAAAAACAGTCATGATATACCAAAGTTTCCATACCCACACATACACACAAACAAACTCATACATAATAGGTGCCAACACACACACACACATATATATACATACACAAACATACATAAATATATATACACACATACATACATATCTACAAATAAACATATATATATATAAATATATCTATCTACAATAACAACTACCAATATATACATGCATGCATAAAAATACAACACTCAACGAAATACATATATAAACGTACTAACGTATAGATATATAAATATACCTTCAAATACCAGCACACAGCAGTATACATATAGCCTAACATACAAATATATAAACACATTCATACAAACAGAAATACACTTAAATATAAATATACATACACAATAAAATAGGAGACATACAGATATATACATATATACACACACAGATATATATATATACACACATACACACACACATACATATATATACAAATATATCGTGGCAGAAAGCCGAAATTATGGGGACACAGTGAGGAACGAACTCATTACTCAGTCGCAACTGATCTAGCGAACCATGCTTGCAAACCATTATACCGCCGTGATTTTATCATACATACACATATACATATTTATATATATACACATACACACACATACATACATATACACACATACATACATATATATACACACACACACATATATATATATATGTATATATACACATACATATATATATTTACATATATACATATAACATATATATACATACATATACACACATACATACATATACACACACCCATACACACATACATACATAGGCACACACATACACATATACATCAACAATTATTAACCTATTCTCATCTAATCTACCATACCTTCCCACATTATATATCTATATATATATATACACACACACACTCACATATATATACACTCCGCACACACACATATATATAAAAAAAAAAAAAAAAAAACATATAAATACATTTATACTCAAACCTACACATTCCTCAGTGCAAATACTCTAACCAACACATAAATAAATATATACACATATAACACTAATAACACTATGCAGGTAAAAAATACACACTTATATCGTAAGTATGACCATCATGCAATACAAATACTAATCTATTAAAAATACAGCGACATATCATTATCATTTAAAGTATACGACCCCTACACTAAGTTAAATTTATAACGGTGTTTAAAATTAACTGTAAGTACATATCTTTGATTTAAGAGATCAGCCTTGTTTTTAAATCTAATAATTTCAAATTTTTCATTAAGGCATAGGTAACATGGGGCATATAGGGACTTACATGTCCGAGCTTTCTTAACCAAACTCCATTTAACCGTAGGTGATTTGTTCTTATCTTTTAGATTCCAAAAATACTTGGATAATGAAGTCATGTCATATATTCACTGTGATTAAAGGATTGCATACGCCCCCGCCAGCGTTCCTTGAATGTTTTCATGGTAGAACCAATGTAAAACTTCTTTATATTTGCATTTTCAATTGTTGAAATAGTACCAAGATAGACTACAGAAGTAATCCCACAGTTAGTTTGTAGTGGACAATTATTCGGATTCCTACAATTACATAAGTTGTTATTTGTATTCTTATATTTAGTATTGCAGTTAGTAACCTGTTGAGTAGTCAAGCCTTTTGAATTCCTATACTTGTTAAAGACTATGTTGTTATGTTTTTAATTATCTTCTCCAGGTTATCAGCACAACTATAGCTTAATTTAAGGGTATTAGGATTAAATATTTTACTAAGTGGGTTAGTTTCAGGGTTGGGAAATGTTTTTGATGAGGTTTAGAAATAATATATATATATATATATATATATATATATATATATATATATATATATATAAGAGAAACCGGAAATATATTCTTTACGTAAGGGTAATAAAACAATTAGACACCAATCCTAATTGTTTTATTACCCTTGCTAAAGGATTAGTTTTTTTTTCCGACAGTCGACGAAAAATTTGGATTAATAGACAGAAGAGAATTGTTAAACATAAGAAAACATAAGAAAAATTAATTCTTTTTATATATGTAGAAATAACCATTCTCTGCCCGATGAAGGTCAGAAAGCCTGAAACGCGTGGTAATAAATTATATATATATATATATATATATATATATATATATATATATATATATATATATATATATATGTGTGTGTGTGTGTGTGTGTGTGTGTGTGTCTGTGTATATGTGTCTGTAATACAGTGTTTGACGATTCACGTAAAGCTTCGTTTATACGCGCATATTCCCCTACAAATAATTGGTGACCACTCACGAGGAATAAAAAGTGCAATATGAAAGGACTTTTTTTGTTTTCCAGGTAAAACAAATAAATACTAATACAAAATAAAACTGGTAACTGGAAAACATTGTAATAAATAATTAGCAATAAATATATAACTTCAAATAAATATAATAATAATAATCATAATAATGATATATAATAAATTAAATAAAAATAAAATAATAACTGTAAATTATTTTACTTCTAAAAAAGCAGTATTCATATCTTTATGTTAAAATTAATTTCTGTGAGCTTTGGCAAAACGTGCCATTTATATATTATTCCCGACAAGTTCTAAATCAATGAAGTAAACAATATTTTATCTCATCCTCTTGCTTTTCTTTTTTTCTTAAACATTCAATGAAGGCAAACTCTTTAAATCGGATAAATGTCAAGTAATACGTAAATATCTGTCATTTAAAATCATATATTGTTTTCATCTTGGAGATGTTGACTATATTTAGAACGCTGGCTCCGAAACAGCAGGAAAGACAAAAGATGGCGCCGTTAGTGGGATTTTTCCACCATTAAATATCACGTGATGTTGTTCGTAAATAGAAAATTAGAAAACATGAAGTCTCCCGTTTCATAAAATAAGCGAGTCGATTAAACCATGCCATCAGCGAGACCAGGGTAATAAATCTAAGTTTGTTTTGAGAAATTGAACGGACGAAACAAAATTAATGTTAGTGAAGATATACGCAAAGCCCGTGCTATTTTGTTTTTGACGGGCTGCTTATTTTTCTTTTTATTTATTGTGCTATTCGACGATTTAAGTCAAAATAGTTCTTTTTGAATTAAATCCAACCATAGGCACCAATATCATTCCCTTTCTATTTTCGCACTCCTTAAATATGTTCTTTTGAATAAAGAAACTTTAGAACGATAACATTTCTATTTTCTAAGAAATGTAGTAGCTTAAATAGATAAATAACTGAGATTTGACATTTAATCATCTAGCGAAGCTACAGATACGTAAGTTGTATAGCTATCTTGGAACATACCCTATGCACTCGCGTATCATGCGAACTTTGAAGACCTAATTTTGAAGCTAATTTAACTACAGTAAATTGATATATAGTTTGGTCAAAAGAACATATCAGAATACAAGTATATGGTAATTCAAAATAACGTGAAAATACTAAATACTATCTATTAATGCATTAAAGTTATGATTAGATTAAATTAGAAATCAATATAAGAAATAATGACATTCAATGATTACTTCGACACTTCAATGGGTTTGTTAGATTCCGCTAACTGAACTGGAAGGGTTATTTATTTTATATATTTTAAGTACCTATGATTGCGTAGATACTAACAATATCGGATTATATAGAGATGATGACTTGTTAGTCGTTAAGGATTCTTTCAAAATTAATGTAGACTGTATTAGGAAAATGGTCCATACGGAGTTAAAGGGTTTAGGTTAAGACTACCAACATTTAAAAAGGTAGACTTTCTATATGTTAACCTAGACCTTAACAATAGCTCATTTAAACCTTTTAAGAAGGTTAGAACCCAGTATATATACACCCTAATTCTAAACATCCACCGTCATTTATTAAACATATACCCTCTTCCAGGGAAATTAGCATCAGCGCTAACTCCTATAGCAAAGAGGTTTTTAATAAGCATAGCGAATTCTACAACACTGCCCTTAAAATAACGGTTATAAAGGTACTACTATTAAGTACATAGATCCTATTTTTCATGACCATAATAAGAAGAGATTTAGGAAGATCAGTTGGTTTACTGCACCTTTCAACTTAATGCTTAAAACTAAATTAGGACCAAAATAAGAAGCATTTTCCAAAAACTAATCCGCTTAGTAAGATATTTATTAATAATACACTTACATTCTGTTATTGTTGCTCGGATGACCTTGAGATAAATTATTAAAAAACACAATAATAAAGCCTTCAACGAGTATAAAATTTAAAAAGCGTGACGTTTTGTAATGGTGCAGTAAATGATAATAATTATAATAATACTAATACTAGCAGATGTAATTGTAGGAATTCCAATTATTGCCCACTACAAAATAATTGTTTAGCTAGTTCCGTCGTTTATCTTAGTAGCATTTCTACACTTGAAAACCCGAGTATTAAAACAATTTACATTGGAAGCACTAAAAATTCTTTTAAAACCAGCTAGTATCAACATGTACTATCCTCCAACAATAGTACTTATAAATTCTGTAATTCCCTATACGCACCATGGTATGTTTGCTTTAATGAAAAAATGGAAATTGTTAGATTTAAAGTTAGGATTAATCTCTTAAATCAAAGGAATGAACTTACTGTTAATTATAAACATAGTTCACCCTCTCTTGCAATATGAGTAATAATATTATGAATGATAAGAATATGGTATCCTAAGTTTGCATTATTATGATTATTATTTATTAATTTATTTATATTTATCTATCTACACTTCTTGTATCCAGATCATCGATGTTAATTTTATCCTACCCTTATTTCGTAGCGAGTTAATCTGACATAGGCTTTAAAGTTGATATTCAATAGTTGTGATAGTTTATGCAGTAATTTTACAAGGACACTGAATTCGTTATGTTTATCTTGGTAAGCCTGTATATTATCTTGTATGTAGGCTTGTTTCTACATCTGTTTATATATGTATGTATATATCTGAGCACATATATTTGCGCATTTGAGAGTATATATATATATATTTATATATATATTTTTTCTCTCTCTCTTTCTCTCTCTCTATTTATATATATGTGTATGCATATATTTGTGTATATAGGGGTAGGTCTAAGTATTTTTATATTTGTATATATGTCATGCTTTTTTGTATGCGTGCATATTTTGATTGGACATGTGAGTTTATTTGTTTTTTGCATATGTATGCGTATATGTGTGTTTGTATATGTGTGTGCATGCATATATGTCTTTTTCTTTGCTTTGTCTATAGCCCGATATGTGTAATTCAACCACGTATATGTATGCATCGAACATATGCATTTATTTGCACTTCTTACGTTTCCTTGATCACCTTTTCTATCTATATCTCTGACTATGTAAAATATTGATAGTAATTTTGAATTGTTTTATTAGTGTATTTATCCTTCAATTTGGATGAGTCTGATTATTTGTATATAGGTTCATGTGTGTCATGGCTTCTATATGCTTTTCGCTGTGTACACATGTGTCTGACATAATTTTCGTTTGCATGTTTTTTTTAATTTTGTCGGTTTTATTCTTCTTTTTATTCTTATTTTATTCTTTATATTTTCTTTTCTTTTTTTGAATTGTTTCTTCTTCCATTTCCTGTGTGAATATCCGTCCGTATATTTGCGCGCTTATATATTTGATTATATATACTGGTTTTTGTATTAGAATGTGAATGTGTTTGTCCTGTCATTTGAAAACTCTCTTCCCTATCCATGTCTTTATTCAAACTCAGACTTCCGTGTATCAGATATATTTAGTGATCGTAGATACTTCTTACAGCATCGTCAGACTTAACTAATAAATTGGGATTTCGTTAAGAACAATAAAATATATTTTTCTTCTAGTTTCATTTCTGAATTATTTTGTATTAACATGAAAATTGATACTCGGTTAAATGTAGAATTTTACATTTGTAATTTTCAATTTTTATTTTAAATTTAAATGTAAAATTAAAACTTTATTAGTTATATTGATTTCTAATTTAATCTAATCTTAACTTTAATATCCTAATAAATTGTACTTAGGTTATATTGTCATGTTATTTTGAATTACCATAAACTTGTATTCTGATTTTCATCATACATTACGTAACATTGTTCTCCCTACTGAGGAGGTCTGGTTAATTTGTGAATACTTAAAACTCTTTATTTTGCAATCAACACCATCACTTGATAAGACACTAGTAGGGTTGAAAGAAAATTGAAATATATATATATATATATAAATCAGAAAATTTTAATTCAAGCTTATTTGGTTATAATTATACGCATTATGTCTATTTATGTTAGTTTTAACCCTATACACGAATTAATTTCTTTGTGGCTGTCAAAAGCTGATTAAGAGAATAGTCAAAATTTTCTTTCAAATTATTTTTATTTTGCAAACTACTTTTAATCTCATCTGACACCATCTTCACGGATTGCATATCCATGGATGTGTTATGCGTTAACACCGCAAATTCAAACTATATTTTTACACTAGAGAGGTAACTTACGTTGTTTACTTAAAAAAAAACTCTTTAAATTATTTTAAAAAGATTTTTACTATTTTCATTTAGTATATTTTATATAACACTTTGCAGCTAGAAAAATTTAAGAATTTTTTGTCTATACTCGTAGTTAAATTAAATATGTTTGGTCGCAATTGTCATATAATGGTCTTCCAGAATTTTCAGTTTTTACTCATTATTATCTTGAGAGAACAACGATGTATTTTCAGTTAATATCTGTCTAAACTGTGATTGTAGACATGAGTGTTCCTTTAAATGTTCTACGATTGAACTATGATCAACGTAAGACTTCTGGATGCATGCGTTTTGATGTATATTGGTAAGTCTTGTAATAAAAATTTAATACGTATCTTGGTTTCACAGCAACGCTGATGGCGAGAAGCGCATCCAAAGACTCAATAGATGGTAAATTGGATTAATTTTCAGAAAAGTTCTTTATATGGTAGATCATTTATTTTATAAGTGGCAATTCGTTTATAAGATCCATCGCCGAAAATGCTGGCAAACTCTAGTGGAAGCTAAATCGTCATTTTTTTTAATCTTGATCTTTTATTGTTCTATGGTTCTTTCACACTCAGTAAATCCTTCTGACAAAAATGTCTCGCCTTTCTTGGTTTGAAATGATTAAACAAATATACAAATTGTCTCCCTTTTCTTGGTTTGAAGTGATTAAAGAAATATTCAAATTTACTGATTATTTTCCAAAGCAGGTATATCTATTGAATTGATATATACAGGCTGTATCAAAAATAATTTCACAAATATTGGGAGCGTGTTCCTCGCACCACAACAAGAACAAAAGTTTATATAAACATTTGACCACAAATCCTTCGTATTGGGGTTATTAAGTTTAAATAAAGTTTACGGTAGATGGCGCTGTGATGCCATGTATGCTCGGTTACATTTGTGATACTTGTTCGTTTGTAGTAAGTAATATGTGTAGTAGTGAGTTAAATGAGAAGTGTTCCGTTTAAAAATGTCAGGATGTTCATAACGTTAGCAGGCAGATATGATTTTTACCTACGGGCGCGCGAATGGTAATGGACGCCAGCCAGCACAGCCGTAGCAGATTGAGTTTCCAGACCACTGATAGCCGAGTTATCTAACCTTTGCTACTGTTTATCGATACGTTACTGAGACAGGAATCGTGGCACAATAAGCTCTGGATCGAGGAAGACTAAGATTCGCTTGTATGCTGGACCACGAAGAAAACATTTTACAGGCTGTCGCGGACGATCCAAGTATCAACAGACCTGGTCCTAGCTTTTCGTACATATTCATTGTATCGCATGGATGATATTTCAAGAGCTGCTCGTGTATCATTTGCCACGTATGCAGGTTCATTAACCCATTGATCACTCACCGCGAGAGATCTTTTATCGATGGTTTATTACACAAACTGCCGATCCGTTGTTCTTGCTTACGGATTACGGCAACACTTTGAAGAGATGGAATAAGAATATTACAACGTTTCGGCAGTTGTACGCTCCGGCCTTCTTCAGATGGTTGGACTGTCGAACTGAACCCTTTATTTCGCTCGCTGGGGTAGACTGTTCTAGTTCCACGCTATAATTAATGGATGCCAGTCATCAGTTATCTCCTGTAAATTCCCCTCTGCAAGTTCCCCACTGCCTCAAGCGGGTATCGAACTCACACTCCTGTCGCTGGATCTAATTAACGCCTTTATCCACTGTGCTATGTGTCCTTGAGGGCACATGTAAATAGTGTACGTAATACCTCATCTCAGAAATATAGACAGATACTTGTAATTTCAATACTTCAGTAGGGGGAATACACACACACACACACATATATATATATATATATATATGTGTGTGTATATATACAAACACACACACACACACACACACACACACACACACAGACTCCAAAATTCGCTTGAAGATGAAATGGAACTAATGCTTTTAATTTAATTGCAAAATTAAATTCGGGGTTTTTAGCTTCTATTTTTGAAACATGGTTGGAAATGTGTAGCGAAAAAAACATATTTTAAATCAATTAATTTATAATATTAATGCTCTGTAAATTTACATTGAGCACTATTTTGTAAAAATAAAAATATCTATAAGAACACCGGATTTTATATCTTACTGTTCTTTCTTTTTATTTATATACATATATAAAATATATATATATATATATGTATGCTTTCCGATAACCCGATGAATATATATATATATATATATATATATATATATATATATATATATATATATATATATATATGGCTAGATGGCTATTTTAATCCCACTCTTTCTAGCAGTAGAGCCCGGCGTTGCCGGGGGATGTAACAGTAAGAGATAGATCAAGTATCCACCAACTTAAAGACTGAAAAATAAAATTGACAAAGGTTATTGTTTAAGGTTGACGGACACGCATGTCTTAATTAGTTTTTTTTTGTTTTTTTTGTTTTGTTTTGTTTTTTTACGAATTGGTCAAACCCAAACTCAAACAAAAGCATTGTTTTCAATCGTTATGAGTCTACCGATTGAATAGAATTTTATTATAATCAATTGTTTTGTAAATAGAATTTTTAAAGCCTTCTGAATGTAAAAATAAAGAAAAAGTGTGCAAGACAATAAGAAACACTACCTGCCAAAAAAAGTGAAGTTTTGTTGAAACCAGTTGAAAAATGTAGGAAATCCGATCCCATATATAAACGAACACAGACAAACACTCACAAACAACCTGGGTTTTATAATAAGTATAACTCGATACGAGTTGTCCCCCTTTCATTCTCTTAATCGTGTTTTCAAATTGATTTCGTGCATAAAAAATTGTGTTTTTCCAATGTTGGGCGCTGTCAGAACCACTGCAATGTCATTTTACGTAGTCCTGTGAAGTTTTGTTGAAATCAGTTGAAAAATGTAGGAAATCCGATCCAATATATAAACGAAACAGACACACACACACAACCTGAGTTTTATAATAAGTATTATTATAAACGTAATTTATAATGTCTATATTTCGAGATGTCCTATTGCCACATTTTTTAACTTTTGGAGGACGTCTTGATCTTGTGTATATGTAGTCTACTCTTCACTACGATATATCTGTATATATCAAAGTTTTTCTAGCTTCCCGTCATTATCTTTTAAACCTAAGTAAGTCGATAAGCCACTAAATCGAAAGTGGTTACTGAAACTGAAAGAAACTCATAAAAATTTCAGATTGAGAGGTCATTAAAGACTCGGTTTCAATGTGACAGCAAATGGCGATTGGCGTGTCATTTCAATTTTCGAAGATCTGACGCTAGTGGCAGACAAGTAACTGAAAGAGAGTTTTGAAAGGGTGTAGTGAGGTAGAAGAAAGAACATAGAACCTACGGTGAAATTCGTGACGACGCGGTACGAAAGAGTAAAATTCCTCAAAACATTTGCCATGAAAATATTTATAGAAAATACGTAAGAAAATTATGTTACAGCGTCAGGAAATATGACAGAGGCCGAAAACAAGAGGAATGCCGGTAACATAGCAGATTCTTTTCTTATTTCCCTCAGAAATAGTTTTTCACACGCAAAAGTATAATTATATATGACGTATATTAATAGGTATACAATGTTTACGCATGGAGAAATCTAAGCAATGGAACGCAATTATTTAATTACTTATGTCAATCTTTCTTTTTACGCTACAGGTAAACTATCATACACACACACACACATACATATATATATATATATATATATATATATATATATATATATATATATATATATATATATATCAAAGGGCGTAATTGATGAGAAGGTGAAGGCATTCGGAAATCGACAACATAATGAACATAGAAAATGTTTCTGATCTAATCAACACACAGTTACGTTGATTCTTTTTTCATTCCTCTCTTGCACGCTTTCGCATTTTAGTAATTTCTCGCCCTTAGCAACAGTGACCTCTTTACTTCGACTACATTAAATGGCGGAAACAAGAGTCGTGATCTCCTGAAACAGTCAGTTGAGAATTTGATTTAACAAGTGCAGCAAGGTCACCACCTTACATGAAACTGATAAAATATCTTTAACGACAGTTCTGGCAACTAAGATTTTAATGTCTGATTTTATTATGCAAGCTAACGTTTTCAAAATGAAATAAAGATTGTATTTGGGTTTATTTTGTTTTTAGTCATATCAACCTTAATGGATTATTTAATACTGACAAGATTTTTATTATAGGTTCGTATGAATAGAATATGTATTCTTTGTAAGAAATCAGTTTGTACACCAGTTTTAATTGATGTAATTGTATAAAGAGTTTTTTTTATTTTTTTTTTATTGCTGGTAATATTTTTTTATCGAAAATGCATTGCTGGCACTTTTACTATAATAATCTTTTTATACTTTAATAGTGTTTAAACCTACCTATGAGGGTTAAATGTTTGCCCATAACTGGGACCCTAACTGTTGCTACCACCACGGATCAGGGTGGGGGACTTAAAAACAACAGCAATTTTCAAGTGGTTGTAAGCTCCTTAACACCTTTCAATCAGATGCCTTGTTGACGGATGTAGTATCTTGTTATAAGCATGACGAACTGATGGTAGTACAAGTTATATTAGCAAGGGATGTTGAATCTTAGCTTAGAGAACTTATACTTAATCAGCCTATGAAATTCATTTGGGGGAGTAATATGCAAGAACTGGTTGATCCAAAGTTTATTTTTAGGAGCTTACAGAATGTAATTACCAATGTTGTTTGACTCCAGTGACCGAAGCTTTATACCATTTCTTCTTCCATGACACATGTCGCTTCAAAGCGTTGGCGATTATGACTCTCCACAATTTCCTCTCCTTTGTAGCTCTTAATAAATTTTGTCTTTTTTTACCTCTCTTAAAACATATTTGCCATCCATTCCCTCAAAATCACTAGGTAGGTTGTACAATTTTCCACTGTTGCTCCTGCCTTTAAACCCTACTGTGAGTATCAAATTTTCCAAACCCTCTTTCCAAATTAGGCACTTTTCTGATGATAAGTATAAGTGTCCGTTTTTTTCCATTTCTCTGAATCTGCGTCGTTGCTCACATCTTGATTATACGGTATGCCCAGCATCCTTCTAATTTATGTTGCTTTAAGTCTTTTCTTTGCTGGTTCAGCATTCAGTGTCATATAGGAGGACTAATATTACATAGCAGTTCAATACACTTGTCTTTGTTTCCAGTGGCATTTTCATGTTTCTTATATTTTGCTTAACATCTGGATGGCATATTTGCTTTTCTTAACGCGTATTGGTGTTTCGCATTTACCATCGTCTCTTCAAACCCTTCTTATATATTTAAAATTTTAGACTTACTTAATTTTGGAACCTCTGATTTGTAATTCGAATGTTTGTTTGTTTCATCTGCTAACACCCATGCATACTGACTTTTTGCAGGAAATGTTTAATCCTTTTTTTCTTTCTTTCCTTCACTATATTTTGTAAGAGTTTCTTTATTTTCATTCCCGTCTCTGCTATCAAGACTGTGTCTTAGGAATATTTCTTGTTGGGATTTGGGACGCCAGTAATAAGTGAAGGTAAGACTTTTATTTCTCCCAGGATTATTATATTGCAAATTTGAATATATCCGGTGAAAAGACACATCCTTGTCTATTTTTAATCATTTCACCACGAGCAAGCCAATAATGCCGCTAAAACCGATGGGGTTACGGCAAGTGAAAGGGAATTAGAAACCTTTAGTGAAGAGAAAGACAATAGAAGAATAGGCTTCAAAATGGCAGAAGATGGCGATTGTCGTTGTGAAGATTTTATGTGACAGGGAAACAAGAGTTTTACAGATGAGAAATGTGAGAAAACAAAATATTGGAATTGAATTTACGCTCACCCATCTCTAGTTTTGTGTATTCAATGAATTCATTTTCTTATTCAAATGCAGGCGGTTTTCTGCAATTCTACTTTCTGTATTATTCGAATATCCATCTCAAATAAATTAAACTTAATTAGTAGTTCCAACATTTCTTTCTTATTTACCTTGTCAAACGCTTGGCAGAATATATAAAACATAGATACTTTTTTGATCATTACCATTCTAAGCTTCATCAGTTTTTTCTTGATATTTTTAAAGTCTCTTTTATGTTTGCATATACTTTTGAGGGCTTCTATTTAATTTTACTATTTTCTTTATCTCTTTTCTAAATTCTTCAATCCACACTCGATATTTTTACAATATATTATTTTTCTTCTGAAGTTATATTTTACCAACTACTAACAAGTTTTTTTATACCAGAAATTATGTAGTAAAGACAAATATACCATAGCACAAAAATTACAATAAATAAGAATATATGAACGTTGACAGGTGGAAGATTGAAACTAGTGACATAAGAACTGAGCAGGTAATGAAATTTAACTGTTAGGGCAGAGTGAAATAGACGATAAAAATGTGTTAGAGAAATAAAAGACGACACGGTATAGCAAAAGATGGCTTCCAGAAATTAAACAAAGTATCGAGGTATATCTAAATGTCATTAGAAAAAAAATGTTCCTAAAGGCTATGTAATATTTATCTTCCTATATATCAATGAATGTTGTGCACATTTCTCACAGATGACAAAGATACTTGAAGCAATGGAGATATGGATATACAGAAGCATGTTGGCAATGCCATAAACAAAACATGTGAGCAACAAGTCTATTTTAATAAAAAATATGGAACATATAATTACAATTCGAAAGAGATATCTGAAATTTGTGGACCATATAATGAGGATGGGGCTTGGAAAAACTAACATTTACAGTACAGATTGAATGCAATTATGTCAGAGAGAATCAGTAAATTATTTAACGATTTTTGTGAAATGGATGGCAGAACTGGTATTTTAATGATGCTTTTTTGCAAGCATTTATGAATGTTTTGAAACTCTGTACTGGCAAAGTAAAGAAAAATATCGTAAGACAAAGAAACTATATAAATATATCGACACCTACCCAACGAAAAGAATAAGTGCAACTTCGAAACCTCGTCAGTTACTCCTTGAATAAAGACATTTCTTGCTAGATATGTCGCCAGTTAGAAAAAAAGTACGAGCTGTTGAACAAAAGATTTAAAAAAGAAAATGTCTTATTGCGCTTTCTCGAGCTAACATTATCAACTAAAATGAAGCGGAAAGACCAGATTGAATCCATTGGTAAATCAGCTGCTAAGAATGTTGCATCACTGCGCCGTGGAAGAAAATCTTTCTCTTCAAAATCTATCTTATATATCTTTAAGTCTACCATTCGTCCGTACTTAGAATATTAATGCCGCATATGGTCCGATGTCCCTGCTTTATACCTTGATCTCCTTGATAAAATCCAAAGAATCTGCAATATTATTGGTTTTGATCTGGCAGCAGAGCTTCAGTCACTTTCCCACCGCTCTAATGTTGCTTCCCTGTGTTTCTTCTATAAATACTTTCATGGCAAGTGTTCGGATGAGCGATTCGTTATCGAAGGAGACTTTTTGAATTTAAGTGCAGTACTAGACTGACGAGGCAGATCTCGTCAATTTACAGTTGAGCTAGCTGCATAGAACCGTAAATTCTATGTTAACAGTTCCTTCTTAGATACTTGTGGAACTCCCTCCCTGCTCTATGCTTTCCACACAACTTTAATCTGCAAAAGGTTAAATGCAATGTCACTCACTATCTAATGTCTTCTGGATTACTCTTTCCTCTTCCCGCTCATTATTAATGTTTCTCTTCCTAATTCCGCCACACCTGTAAACCCAGTGGATTTACTGCTTTTCATGGGGTTATACTGATTTAAAAAATGTATTAGTTTACAAAGTCGTTAACTGGAGGTGACGTAGGCCTCGTTATAACACTGCTTTTTTCTTCAGTTTTTAAAAAGATCACAAACGAAGATATTTACATAATGAGGTTCCCACAGTAGTAGATTCTTTAAATAATTGGGTATGTTTGAAAGCCATCAGAATATACAAGAGATCAACTATATTTCATAAGTGCATGTATATTGTTTTGTGTATACACATGTGAACATTTATTTAAAAAATTAAGCATATTAGTAGATTAACAACAATATAGCAACAATTATATATTACCCACAGATATATATTTTGGTAAGATTTGATAATGTCCTTCTCGAGAATTTTCCCAGTAATCCGCGCCCCTAATTATTCCAATATCTCCATGCCTGAAGTAATTTCAAGTATCCCACATCAAGATGCATTCTTAAAAAAATCTTAACAAATTGAAAGAAAATTGTCAGATACATAACGTCATGTTATTCAAAATATATAACACATAAATTAATCCAAAACTAGAATAATTTAAATACTAATTTACATAAACAACAATTTTAAAAAATCACTTACTCACTTTCGTTTATCAATCTTTAAATTGTGTCACGTCGTGTCCTCCATAGCTTGCCTGACTTTTCAGCTAAACGGAAAAATGTTGAAAAACCAATGACATTTTCTATTTTTTATATGAATACTAATTCAAAATAAAATCCTTGCAGTTATCGGCTTAGATAAGTTTTTCTTTTGTTTTTATTAATATTGCACTTTTGCAGGTATACTCTATCTGAAATGTTTAAATATTACACAATATAAATTAAAACTTACGAAGAGCAGGAAATTATGGAGAGCCACATCATCTACTTCACTTTGTCTTTTTATTAGAATTGTATCTGGGAAACTGTCACCAATCAGTTGTAGTAGAAATACAACATTGGCTGCAGTCGATCTTTTTACTAACCTTAGCGTAGATGTGGCAAAAAACTCAGGACTCAGTAGTAACTGATCTAATGAAACAACTAAGCTAAGCATTACACTACACCTATGTGTTCATCATTTTGAAGATTATATCTATGACAAATTCTATCGTTATGACAACGGTATCAATATCAATGGTGGGGAAAAGGAATATTGTAAAGATTCTAACATTGCCATTGTTTTATTTGTACAGTATAAACATGTTGGATAAATCCATGTACACACCTTAATTTTTGAACACACCAAGTACGAGGATTAAAATGTCACTGATTGATCACTGGAGTTCGCATTTATTTGAACTGTAATATTGTTAAAAACAATAACGATTAAAAAGTCTGGAATAATGCAGGTACATTAGCTTAGATATGGGGCTATCAATCCTAAACTTTCCATCTTGACAAAGTTCAAAATTATTCCTCGCGGTCTTTTTGGAAATCATTCTTCATTCCTCTTCCATCATTTGCAATGTCGCCATCGTTTTCTTACCCATGATAAATGTGTAGATACTCTCGGTTCTTTAGTCTCACATTTAAAAGCTTGGACGCACAATGTTACTTTCACGGTGTCAAAACAGCCTTATTTCCCCCATGTTCCAAACATAAGAAGATAGTTGCACACAGCGTTTCCTTAAGAACTACCATTTGTGGAAGATATTCTCGCGTAGGAGCTTTCCTGATCACTACAATATTAAACATTTCAAATCAAAAATGAATAGATATGTTTAATCCACCTAATCCTCATAATATTCTTAAGTGAATGTCTTATCCTCATAATATTTAATTCCTACCACCTATTTCTTTAACGACATTACCTGTTTAAAAACAATTCTCGACCTTAAGTAGCTCTAGATTCTTGTTATTGGCAAAAACAACAGGAAATAATTCGCTCATTTTTACATTTATGCCTAAACTATTTCCTTATTTTCGGCTTATCAACCTATTGCAGTTTATTTAAAACCAGAAAATAGTTTAAGTTATAAGCATTATTTTGGAGATAATAATGATTTACTTATACAAGTCATACTATTTAACCGATAGCTGGGGGAAAGAGGTGGATTCATATTTTTCCGAATGATATTTGCAAATAAGTAAAGAAAAGGAACTTTACTAGAAATGGAACTGTTATCTTCTTTCCAATTCGGAGCCGTTAATCATTACATCACAAACACACTCAAGCTTACTCAAGCTTACAGCAATTGGTAATCCCAATAGGTCACCCATCTAGATTCTGACCAGGTTCAAGATTGCTTAAATTCGATGATTGTACTGGAACCTTTCCCGATATTCCTTGTTTTATTTGTTCTTTATATTTTGGCATTTCTTTGGGTGGGGGCGCTTTTTTTCTGGTTGGATTTCAACAAGGTTAAGTAACTTAAAATTATTTTGGTTATTTTTGTCGTTCTGTTTAATTAAATTACATTCTTCCCTGTTTCAATTTTCTTTAGTTGACATCATCAGAAAGAGAGGAAAAATAAAAGAAATCTTTTTTTACAGTTAAATGATTCTAATTATAGCTGAAAGAAAGAAAACAATTGTTCAGTTTAAATTTTTCATCAGATCGTTTTTAAAAGAAACAATAGATTGTAAAAGAAAAGAAACTCTGAATAGAAATCAGTACTAAGATGAATGTTTCAAGCCGAGTCATTCAATTCATCTGCATTCAGTGTCCTTCAGAAAAGCTGGGTGCAAGGTTTATTTGACAAATGACAACCTGCCCATCGAGTACAGACACACGTGACTGGCACCGATGCAACTCGAATGCACAAGTGTTAAACAGCATTACATGAACACACACACACACACACACACACACACACACACACACACACACACACACACACATATATGTATGTATGTATGTATAAAAGCATAATTCCAGACGTTACTGACTAGAATGAAAAGAAAAATCCATGATTAAGGTGAGGGCCATGAGATCCCCCCCACCTCACTTCAGGCGGAAAGGAATTAACGAATTGAATAAAATATATCAAATACTACATGGTCCCTGATTTAGGCAGAAAGTCACTTTCGCCAACAGTCGAAAAATGGGATCAACGCTCATTACAAATACGGAAAGTGAACAATGAAATATTAAAAAACATAAGGAAAATTTATTCCGTTAAATTAAGTTCACGAGACCGCAAATACATATGACAAATGTATGAATAATAAAATATAATATATACACTAATATTATAACCAAGAACGTTTGAGTTTTCTCTTTATATATATTTACATTGTCTCTTGTCCTCATGTTTTTATTATATTCCCTCCTTGACTGTTTATGTTGTATTTTATTTTTGAGTTGGTTTGAATAGGAGTGTTTATTCCGAGCCTTTGCGTGTTAAGTGCTGCTGGAATTAGAGAGTGAGACTTTCTATTTTTAAAAAGGCATATATATATATATATATATATATATATATATATATATATCGGTAACTTAAAAATTGCTTAAAAAGGATAATTCAAACAAATTCAAAAAACATAATAAAAACACATTTTATCGACAAAATATATATATTATTATTAAGACATTTTTTTATGTTTATACGTTCTTGTTATAGTTAAAAATATTTAAGTAAATTTACTGTTTATAATAAACAGCATGAACAACATTTACCGGCCTGAATGTCGGAGAAATTTTCATAGAAAATATGCGTCCTCCAGCAACTATCGAACGGTTATCCTATACGGAACCGTCATAGGGCCTGACGTGTCTTAACCGATTGGGCCATAGAGGAGCGTTCGGTTAGCGACTCGATTTTACTGCTTTTAAAAACAATTCTTCATGATTTTCTCTCATTCATACATATCTGCTCAATGCGTATCTAAATGTAAACAAATGACGTCATATATTATGAAATGGACAAAGTAATATATACCAGTTTTTATCCAGTTTCTTTTCATTATTGTTGTTGTTAATGACATGAACCTTTTGTAGTTGTAACCTTTGTATACCATTCACTTATATTTTCCTTGATTTCATTTCACACGGCTTTCTTCCAAACATTTAGTAATCACAACACTTTAGAAAATCAGGAAATCAATACCGTATTCTAGCAGCTTTCAATCAGAGAAAAAAAAAACTCAAGAATAATAGCAGACAGTCATATGATCAGTTCCATAAGAGCCTATGCGGTTTTCGAATTTACACCTTCTTTAACAGATAAAATTCTCTTCTCTAGGTCAACTGCTAATGTGTTAACAGTTATGATCGAATCTGTATGTCAAACCTTACATAAGACGAGCTAGCTGTGACTTTAGAGATCTTGAAGGTTATTATCAGGAATGGACATGCTAGTACCCTTCTTGGTACTTATCAAAAGCTGAAGGCTATGATAACCTTGGCCGAATATTTGACTTGATCAAATCGTTCTTCAAAATCATGTAATTAATGTAGTTTTGAACGACCACGCATCTAGATCATTTACTGCGAGAACATCCCATGGCTCTATTTTTGGTCTTTATATTCATTATCGTCTTTTCCGAGGTCAATAGTCTCAACGAGGAATTTATGCTTATGAAACAACTATTTACTCCTGTCTTAATAGAACTGCCCGATTGTTCTGATAAAGTAAATCTCTCGTAAATAGCTCCAATCAGTTGTTAACTGGGGCAAGAAATGGATTGTAAATTTTAACAGTTCTTTACTCACATCAGCATGGAGAGCATGCATTACTTCTTGGTCACACGTTTTCCACCGACATGAAGTGAAATGATTATACTGACTCACTTGTTAGGTCAGTTAATATAAATGTTGGTAAATTGCAGAAGAAATGTACATGGAAAACATCTGTACAGTTTCTTTGTTTTTGTGAATTTACAACAAAAATAATAAACACTGTTTATTAAATTTTTTACTTACATTATTTATTATATTATTATTGGAATAGCTGGCAAAATATTGGCTAATTGCCAATTGATTCCAACTTTATAAAATGATAAATAATATATATTTCCATAGAGTTGGTTCACATATTCATTTAATAAATGCGTATCAATTTATGAATAAAAATTGTTTTCATATTTCTTTCTTTACACATTGGAAAATTATTAATATTGCATTGCATTAGTTCAAATTGTATGAATTCTTTGAATATTATAAATATAAAATTATTCTTGTAATAAACACTCTATAAATAGTGTTTAGATATTTTTGATGTAAATTCTCAAGAACAATCAGGAATGTATAAATTCGTTTTCGTCATATGTTTAGGTTTTTTTCCAGTTCTAGTTATCGCTATTTAAAAGAATAAACAATACTGAAAAAAAAAAAAAACAACATAAAAACGTGTTTTGACACTTCATTTTCGTTTTCTTTTTTATTTTACACTTTATTTTTTTATTATTTTATTTTTCTTCTTTTCTTTTCATTTTTCGTTTTTCTTTTTTACATTTTTTATTTATTTATTTTTTCCCTTTTATTCTTATTTCTCTTTTTTATTTATCCGAAAGAGGGAAACATTCTATAAGTTGGAAAAGTCGTAAAATTATTTGTAAGAATTAATGAAGGAGAATGCAAAAGTCGTTAATGGGATGAATGATTTTTGTTTCTTTCAGAAAAAAACATGAAAAATGATAAATTGATTGAAGCTTATCAGATTAACCGATCGAAACATGTTTGGAAAGTCTTTTGGGAGACAAATGTCCATGATTGCGACAATGCTTTTTTCTATAATGGTCAATGGAAAACAGACTCATTGATTTCCCTCTTATGTTAGACTAGAGAAAAATCGAAAAGAAAAACCAAAGATTTTAAAATGTTTTGTCATTTATATAGATTCTTTCCTGGAATAGTTCAGGAAACATTGAAATAATGGCGGTGAATGTCAGACAATCTCTTTACAGATGAAGAAGACACCCTAGATAGAACATGATGCTGCGTATCCTATATAGATTCCTCCTGGAATAGTTCAGGTAACATTGAAAAGGAGAAAGATGTCTTCTAAAAACTCAAAAGTGTTAAGGTTCAGGAAACTCCCTTTATAAAACAGTGCCGAACTGCTATGTAATATCACTCTTTTTATATGGTGATGAATGTCGGACAATTTTCTTTACAGATGAAGAAGACCCCTTGTGTTTATAGGGAAAGATAAAGGATACAATTTAAGCGACGAGGAAGCTTTAAAGAAAATAGAAATAAAAACAAGAGAGAAACCATTGGATTTTCGAGGGCACATAAAATGAAACGTGGAAAATGTGATACAAACGGGATATACTGAAATCAAGAGGGAAACATAAATTAACACAGCTACTACTGTGCTTTATGTACGAGAATAGCAGGCCAAGATGTCTGTGGATAGTATCTAGACAGGACATTTATGAAGGATTAGAGCATTATTTACATTATTGTCCTCATCATTGTCGCCATATTTATTACAACGTTTCGGCCGTTGTACGGGTGGTTGGAATGTCGAACTGAATCCTTTCTTTCGCTCACTGGGTTAGACTGTTTTAATGGATGTCAGTTATCAGTTATCTCCTGTTAATTTTCCCTCTGAAAGTTCTCCACTGCCTTAACCGAGTATTGAACTCACACTCTTTGGGTCCTGGCGCTGGGTTTAACCAACGCCTTTATCCACGGTGCCATGTGTCCTTGATGATATCTATGTATTAATTTCTTGGTATTATAAACCTAATGTCTTCAGTAACCATTTTTACCAGTGCTCATGTTGCGACAAAGATCAGGAAAATAGTCCGAATAATGTAAATAATGTACATAATACCTCATCTCAGAAATATAGACAGATATTGAAGGATTAGAGGTTGGGAAAAATGATAATCTTCTAAATTATGAATAGGCAAGCCATAAAGTACTTGAATCTAATCAATCATATGTCTCTATTTTACATAGGTAATCAAAACAACATCAGTATTCATAACGACAACAAAACTCTTATAATTCTAAAGCGTAAACGGTCAGATTTCTTCTTGTCTAAAATATCAGAAATGTTAGTTATAAACAAATGAAAATTGCATTATATATACAAATGCCACAAGGCTTGAATATACTTATAATGAGATATACATAATTAAGCGAACGGAAAACTTATTCTAATGTCTTTGTCAGACAAGATGACCATGTTATAAGACCGGAATGAACTCTGGATGGCACAGACATGAGCTATGGCGCATAGAGGCGTTTGCTGTCTAAACAACTAGAGTTTAGTTGTTTAGACAGCGAAAAAGCCTAGAGTGGGTTCACTTACTAGACCCACTCTAGGCACAACTAACAAGAGAATTATAAACATTACATTTTAGAGATGGCTTCGCTGCAGGATTTAGTGGAAAAATTTGTTGTTTACTGCTAACCGCTTTGGGACTCCGAATTTTCTGTCTGTATTTAACTCGGTAGCCATTTTCATGTTTAGTTATGTCTGCAAGGCAGTGGACGATTCAAACGTCTTCTAAAATGGAAGAAGCAAACAAAAACATTCGTGTTTTAATACTCCCTGCATTAGCAATATAATATTTACTTCTGTGAATCTTTTCCCAGTTATGGGTTAAATAGCAGAGTATTTTTTTTTTGTTTGCCGTAGTGAAAAAAACCTGAGGTAATAGTATAAGCACATCCCATCCCCACTCTCGTTTCTAAACATCCATTACTATAAAACAAAACGTTTTCAGCTCTAAAGCTGAATTAGTCGAATAACGCTTGTACTTACTATTGTTATATTACAAAAACTATGAATAAAATCTATCGCTTCCTTGCAGCTATAACCAATAGAATGAAAGTTAGACAAATCTCAAAGACACCCTAATGATTATATACATAATTTTTTTTCTTGAAAGCGTCAAACCAGTGAATATTAAAGAAAATCTAAAATACACTATCCATATTATCGTCTTCATTCTATTCTTAATCCCGAACATGATTAATCAGATATAATTCTATCGAATGGGATTTAAGCTTTGGCAATAATAAAAATACACTTTTGCTCAAACAATACCGTTTAACTATCGAATTAATAACATAATAACTTCATCGTCTTTGTTGCAATTGTTTCTAACGGATGAAAATTGCAGTATATTACAACAAGTTTTATCCATCACTCCTTTTCCAATAAGAGAAACCGTTGAATGGTTGACGGAAACCCGGTTTTGTCAAGCAGCATTTGATTTTCGGAAGAATGAGTTTTTAAACTGGCATCAACACTTCTGCCAGTAGACAGTGAGCCTACTTTAGCTACGTTATTGATGCAGTCACAAAGTTCGTCGCAGTCGCCCCAGGAAGATGTTCCAGTCACACAAGATGGGAGAATGATGGCATTGTCAATACCACACAATTCACGTTTGTTGCCATCTTGTGTCGTAGAGTCGAAAACAAAAGCGCCTTTTTCTGTACTTCGCCCAGCATCGAAAGTCTTCACATCTAAAAGGAAGTCAATCTCCTCCACCATTTTATAAACTGTTGTGGAACTTCTTCCGAAAGATCTGTGTTCCGTGAACAATGTTTTAGAAAGAGATTTGAACAGTTCAGAAACACAAGAAGCAGTTTTCTGCTAACGAAAAGATGGAAAAAAATTATATAGTTCTTTAAGTTTTTTTTTTTTTTTTTGCCCATTGATAATTTTGTTTTGTTTTTCTGTGTTAACAGTTTTCGAAGAATTATAATTCTACTAAATTTGGATAAAGGAATGGCAGATGGGCACTGGTTTGAAGTTTCATGAAACAGGTTTGAAGTTTCATGAGACAGTTTATTCGTTTCACAAGACATAGTTACATTTGCATCAGACAGGGTTGTATTTTCACCTGTAGCTGCAGCGAACAATGTTGCAGCTGCACCAAACAGGGTTGTCGCTGCAGTAGACAGGGTCGCACCAGAAAGGTCTGCACTTGCAGCAGATAGGGTTGTAGTTGCAGCAGACAAAGTTGAATTTGTAACTGGGGTAGCGGTCAAACAGACAATTGAAGTTGTGGCAGTAGCAGATGTAATTACAGATTGGACCACCGCTTAACATTTCTTTTCAAATTCAAGGAAATTTTTTCCTGTATTTCTGTTTTTGAAGAATACAGAAAGTTTCCTAACTGAATTAAATGTATTAGCAGGGTAAGCATTTTTAGTATTCTCCTGGGTGGCCCATTCTGCTATCTTCAAAAATAATCCATATTTCTTGTGAAGTTTGGGAAACATATGGCCACACAGAATCTGCTATCCACGGTTTAATTTTACGCATTGGTAATTTCTTATTATTTCTTCTGTTGCCAGCAGCTAAAAGTCAAAAGTTAAGCAAGAATAACACGTTGGAAAATGTTTATAATAATAGAATATTCTGCAATCTTAATACTAACTAATTACTAAAAAAAGTTATAAATATTTAAATTTTTTTCAAAATAATTAACTTTCAGTCACTTTTGTCACAAGCAGCATATATTTTTAATTTTCTATTTTCTTCAATACAAGGAATCGGCGTTGAAAGGTAAAAGTATCTAAGATTTCTTTTGTATTGTTGTCAATGAAAACTATTCACAATTAATTAAAATGAGAAAGCTAATTTCAAATGTGAATGGAAGAAAGTATTAAAATAAGAAATGCAAATAAAAATTGAATAAGAAAAATTTAATTTAAAAAACTAAAAATTATTTTTTGGCAGAATCTGAGTTTCGTCTCTATGTTGTTATTTAATAATTTACTAACTTAAACAAAAATTACTTAACTGAAGTATAACGCAAAGTAAAATAAATACATAAAATATAAATTTTTAGTGAAATAATAATTTAAAAAAGTAAGACTTACTTTGAAATTTTGAAGGGAAGATTTGGAAAGACGTTAATGACTTGACATAACCTGAATAATGAAAGTAAGTGCGTCAGACGACACTTAAATAACGTGACTTTTTAAGGATTATGTCATGTATAGGTAGAAACTTGGAATGCTCATATAAAAAATATTAAAAATATTCGGTTACAAACGACTGTTATGAACTTTTCAATTTTTGATTCGGATATGTACTTTTCACTTAATAATATCACCAAACCGCCGGGTTGAAGCAATGAAGACTTTTAAAAGATTTTTTTAATATTATAAATTATTTAATTAATTTTATTTTTAAAATGAAAATGTCCTTAATAAATCCTATTTATCAAAGCAATTTATAATTAAATAATGTCATATTTTCATTGCATTTATTATTTTACAAATCAAAACTGATTTCTGATGAATGGATTAACTTTTTCAAAAAAAAAAAAAAAAAAAAAAAAAAAAAAAAAAAAAAAAGAATGCTGATTTAATATCGCCAAGGAGTCCTGCTTTTAAGTAATAAAAAAAAATCCCCACCATAAAAATTAAATTTCTTGAACTTTTATGAAATTATATAAGTGGGTGTTAACATATGTAAAAAATATTTTTTATCTAGATTTTCTAAAGAAGATTTAAAAAAATATTTTAAAATATATCCTGAAAGTTTAATTAAAATCCGACAATTATTTGAAATTTGCAAGAATTTCTAAATCAATATGTTTTTAATCGTAAAAGCGCCCCCCCCCAAATAACCTTTACCTTTGTTCCGCCGCTGACGTAAACAAAAGAAGATTTTTAACCAAAATTGCTAGAAAGGAGTAAAAATTAAAAAAAAAAAATTATAATAAAAAATTACTTTGCTTTGTCCTCTTAATAATAACATAAACATTTTGATGACAAAACTTTGTTTTGATTGAGGTTGGAGCCTTTTTTCATCATGCTATGCTTTTTTTTCCGCGAACAAGTCAAGGTACCTACTATAAAGTAGAAGTGAGGTTTTTTAACATCAAAATTCGTTGGATAATTGGGCTCCAATTTCTCTTTTATTTATATAGATTTCATATATATATATTATAGGTTTTAATTAATTAACTATTATGTTTCTCTAATTCTTAAAATTTTGAATGTATAACTAATTCTAATTTCTATCTTCCCATCTTTACACTATATTAATTTTATCTTATAAATTGTCCCCTGTTCTGTCATCTATGAAATAAAAATAATTGCTTGTACGGAAAATAAGGATCAACGCACATCAAATCGTCTTTAAATTAAGTAGCAGCAGAAGAATTATCATTAAACTTTTAAAAGGTAAGCTTAAACATGAATTTAGTTCTTAAATACGGTTCCCAATTTTGAGTTCTTCTGTAATTTCTATCGCAGCTATTGTGAGGATAGGCAAAGCAAGAGTTTTCCACAGGGGCTAGCTTAAATGCCGCCCGATAAAGTGGCTTATAATCTAGGTTATAATAAAACGTGCACTCCAATTTTGGATACAAAAGGAAATAAGATTTATTCCCCTTGAACCATGAAAGCAACAATAATGTCTAGTACAATATATTAATATATGTTTTTAAAATATTCTGCCAACCCTGAATCAGAGGTCGACGAAAATCGTTCTCTGCGCCTAACTTTTCTAGAGCTTTTGAATCAGCTATGAATCATTGAAATCTGACCAGATGTACGCATTTAAACCTCATTCTTGTGTACCATTTTGGTTTTCCTACATTTTTTTCAACTTATCGGTAAGTATTCCAGTCGAAATATCGGCGAATAAACTGACTACCCCACTCCGAGTTCCGAGTGAGGCGGCTGGTTAGCAAGACAATAGGACGGAAAACAAGACCGAACAAAGGGCGAAAGAACTCTCTGAGTCAGCAGCCAGCTAACTAGAAGTGACGCTTCCAAATCCCGCATGGAGAGGGCAACAGGAGACCACTCCACTATCAATTCCAAGACAAATCATGGTAACAATTCAGATAATTCGAAACCTAACGACGTGAAGGCGATTAAGTCTATGGGAATTAGCTCCTCGCCCGGTAAGAACCGATATGCGCAACAGGCGCCACCTGGCGTCATTCTAGTGACTGCTAGCATAAACGGCGTAGAGGGGATAAAAATCCTGGGAACATATCCCTGGCCCCGAAAGGAACGACATGAGCGACAGTTGTCATCGGACCGTTACCTGCGAATGCTCGCATCAAACATAAAATTAAACGACTAGATATTGAACAACTGCTACCAGTTTGATAATATTAAACAAGAGATTAAAAGATTTAACATCAACATTCTAGGTGTATGTAAAACCAGATGGCCAAACAACGGTGATTTTGTCTGCGACAAAGACAGGATCATTTACGCAAGCAGTGAGAGGAACGATAAAGGAGTAGGACTAATACTAGATAATGCATTTAAGAAATGCGTTCTAGGATACCAGCAGAATTCTGGCAATGGAGCTGAAAGGGAAGCATTTCAACGTGACTATTATAGTAGTGTACGCACCGATGGCACAAAGCAAGCAAGAGGACATCGAATCTTTCTACTTCATGCTGGACAGTGCCAAGGCTGTATGCAAGTCATTATTATCATGGGAGACCTAAACGCCAAAGTAGGTAGGGAAAGGGCAGGGGATATAGCAGGGAGATTCGAACTAGGAACCCGCAACGAATGCAGAGAAAAATAGTTCTAGTTGTGCACGGGTAAATAGCTAACACATGGTTCCAAGAACATCCGAAACAACTATGGAAATGGAGGAGCCCATGAGCAGAAACTAAAAACCAAATTGATTAGATAATCATCAACATAAGATTCAGGAACACAATGATTCCCTGCACAACCTACCCAAGTGCCGACTGCCGAAGCGACCATCGCCCTCTTCTATGCAAACTAAGATTTAAACTGTGGAAATTGAAGAAGCCAAACGGCAATACGTCAAATTCTTGGGCGACACAAAGCTAAAAGAAAAATACATAGACAATGTGAAAAGAAGAGACGAGGCACACAATGAAAACTCGAAACGGGGCGCACTAAGAGACGCTTTAGTGACATCAGCAAACGATATCATGACGAATGGAAACAGGACGAAGAAGGAAAAACGATTGGATGACTGATGAGATTCTCGACATGATGGAAAGGAGACAGAAAGCCATGCCAAGATACGGGACGGAGTACAGAATATTACACAATGAAATAAGGACCAAATGCAGGCAAGCTAAAGAAGAATGGCTAAAAGAAAAATGCGCAGAAATAGAAAGATTGAGTACTACCAACAAAAGAGATATGCAAAAAAAAAAAATAAATAAATAAATAAAATAAAGCAACTAACAGGACAGAGGGCATTCTCATCAACAGTCTGCTTAAAATCAAAGGATGGAACATTCATATTACAGAAAGAAAACATCTTCAACGCAGTAAATTGGAGAACTCTTCCACGGCGAACGAGAACAACCAGCAATACACAGAACTATCGACCGACCAAGAATTCTGAAAACTGAAGTAAAAGCAGCACTGGCCAAATTGAACAGAAACATGACAGTTGGGCCAGACGGAATTGTAGCGGAAATTCTGGCAGGCTTAGCTGACTTTGGTATAGAAAAGATCACCAGCCAGGATATACCTGAAGAACTCAGAGTATATTTATATCTTCATAATAATGCCTAAGAAACCAGTCGCAAACGAATGCGAACACAACTGACAAATATGCCTAATGATCCACGTGACAAAACTCAGCATCCTTCTTCTGATGAATAGAGCGCATAGCAGAATCAGGCCAGAGATAGGACAAGAATCGTCCGGGTTCGTTAAAGACACCGGAACAAGGAACGCGATATTCCTGCTCAGAATTTTATCAGAAAGAGCAATACAAATGCAGAACGACGTGTATTTATATTCATAGACTATGCAAAGACCTTTGACAAAGTACGTCACAAGGATCTGCTGGAAATACTCAGCAATTTTTATATATTCTAGAAACTTATCAGAACAATCAAGAACTTATACTGGCAGCAAACAGCATGAACAGGGGACGAGTTCAGCGAATATACAAAAATAGAAAAGGGCGTAAGGCAAGGGTGTGTCTTCTCACCCGACCTGTTCCGCCTATACAGCGAGGAAATTCTGAGAGAATTGGAAACCCTACGGAGATTTAGCATTAGTGGCCAGAATTTTAACAAGATAAGATACGCAGATGACACAGTACTGATAGCAGACACGGAAATTTAGCATTAGTGGCCAGAATTTTAACAAGATAAGATACGCAGATGACACAGTACTGATAGCAGACACGGAAAAGAAATTACAACATCTCCTACAGACAGTAGTAACGTAGAGTGTGAAGAAGAGACTAAGCTTAAACATCAAGAAAACAGAATGCATGTTCATCAGTAAAAGGATGAGTCCGAAATACGATGTGCAGGTCGGGAACACTCGGAAATTTAAATACCTGGGAAGTGTTTTGACAGAGGACGGTAAATGCGACACTGAAATCCGTAGAATTATTGGGATGGAGAAGGACGCATTCCAAAAGTTGCGCAGAGTATTGCGTGACAGGAGGATTTCTTTGGTAACGAAGAAAAGAATACTGAGCTGTTACGTGACATCTATCATTCTTTACGGAAGCGAATGTTGGACGATTTCCTCAATAATGAGGAAGAGACTCGAGGCGACAGAGATATGGTTCTACAGAAGGATGCTAAGGATATCATGGACCGGGTGTGTGAGCAACGATGAAATCTTAGAGTGGATGCAAAGAAAGAGGTGGCTTTTACTTAATATTAGGAAGAGGCAGCTGAAGTTCCTGAGACACAGAAATGAGAATCTGATACTCACACAGGAATAGAGAGAAAGGGAGACAATGGAAATCAACGCACGACATGCCTGGTAGTCTTAAGTAAGTGGATGACCGAACGTGGTTTGGAGCAGGTGGCAAAGGGGGGGAACTTTTGAAAGCTGCAAGAGATAGAGTGAGATGGAGAGCCATGATCGCCTACTTCTTGAAAGGACATGGCACATAGAAAGAAAGGGAATGGGGGAGTTTCTTGGATACACACACGCTCGCACATACACTATACTTTATACATAAGATGTATTTACCATTTCAGCATTAATATCATTAGAGAAAATATTTATCATTTAAGCATTAATATCAATTATGTATGTAAAAAAGGAAAAACATGGAATAGAATGAACCGAAATAAAAATGGCAACTGTCAAAAGAAAAGAAGGAAAAAGGGAAATAAGAGAAATCTAAAGAGCTAAATCTAAAAAAAAAAACGAAAAGGACAAATGATCATGGCACCTTACACGAACGCACAACCGGGCACAGTCGCAGCCGCGCGAACTAACATCCACAGAGACGGTCGCATGGCTGAACGCGGACAAAATCACACACAATAACAAAAATAAGGAAAAAAAAACATCTACAATGATAAATTTATATGAAAAGTAAAAAAAAAAATCGAGAAAATATAAGTAGTAAATTGCCTCCTGAAGAGTGGATTGAAAGGTCCCTCTTTGAAAGTCTGGAGTCGGGAAGGTAACTGAACATCAACAAGCTAAATGACAACTTTTTTATATATATATATATATATATATATATATATATATATATATATATATATATATAAACTACCAGTCTGTAAAGTGTTATTTTTAATGAAACAATTTAAGTACCATAAGTCGTTCTCAGTAACTTTGACATTAGTATAACTGTATATCTTTTGAAAGATTGATTTGAAGACATTTTACTTTAATATTGAGCATGAATGAATTCAGATTAGACTATAGTATATTGAATTACTGCTTGCTAAATAATACCATTTTTACCTATGCTACCAATGTACGTTGGTCAGTAGTGAATTCTGTGATTCTTGTTTTGTTTAAATTAAAACCTCATTTTTGCAACTTTCTTCGGTTCCAAACTTTGCGTGTATTTGATCACACGACGACCATTTATATAAGTTTCTTTCTGTTTTGACAAAGTTTCTTTCTTTTTTGTTGAGTACATTTTTCATTTTCAGTTTTCTTACTTTCTTTCAGCTGTGGACCGATTTAATTTTTGTTTACATTGCTTTTGTTCCGTCAGAACGCTTTGTCTTTCTGCTCGACAAGCTAACGCGCAAAATTTGTCGCCACACAAAAATCAGTGTTAAAAGCTTCCTTGAAGGTTAAACCTCAACAGATAATTAAAGGATTAGGTTATTTCATGTGGGATACGCTATTGCCCACGCCAAAGGATTTTGGGGATCACGAATGAGTATAACATCTGCATCTGGATCACGAAAAAGTATGTCATCCGCACAGAATATCAAGGACGGCGTAGGACCAAGGTGATCCCTGATTATATTCTTGGAGAGCTTTTAGGAGCATATCTCATGCAGTATGGCCAGATTGTGAATGTTACTCCAGAGAATGAGACAGGTGAGTAGGGGTTCGAGGTAATGATAGATCGTGAAGCCTTTACCTCTATTCTCAACAGCTAGGAGTTAGGCGGGAAACACTATCCTGTCATCGTAACGGGGGGGGGGCGAGGAATCCAGCCTGTTGGAAGTGTAGTGTGATTGGCAACCTTGCCTCTTCCTGCCCAGAGAAGAAGGCCTCTGGAATCCCGCCAAAGCCCAATCCCCCTCGAGCTGATACTACATTTTAACGCGGTGCAAGTACTGGGGTGCCGCTGCTGGCAAAGGTGGTGCCAAAGCCTCGGTTGTGTCTCTTCCAGAGCTCACATTCCCTGCAAAAAAGGAATGCCAAATCATGTGTAGAGAGAGTGGGAAGCTTCAAGCTGCAGGATCTCAGTCGACATCCCCTGAAAAAAAGTGATAAAAGACTACTGGTTGTAAAACGCTCTTCAGATCCTGTCCTAAATTCCCCTTCACGCAAGAAAAATCTTGCTATGTGATCAGATAACTGGCCCTTAACTTTGTGAATATGTCCCACTTAAAAAAGGTGCCCACTTCCTCTGTATCATATTCTTCCACTCCGGTCCAATCTCCTGCCACATATCATACAGCAATATTCCAAAGTTCCAAAAAGAGGCAAAGAATTCCATCCGAAGAATCTAAGGAAAAAACTCCAAGTGCGAAACTACACTACAAAACCGGAGAAGATGTCTGCCGTTTGACACCGAGCCAAGTTGAGCGAGCCAAAAAACTATGGCAACCGGATACATGAGCTGAAGCATCTGCATGTGATGCAGAATTTAGGAGAGAAGGACATAGAGGGCCCGCGGAACTTTCTGGAGACTACGTGGGTTCTCACCGTCATCAGAACTGGCTCGGGGTCCCGGCATGCATTGGAAATGCTGGAGGAAGTCATGAAAGACATTGAGATAAAACCACCAATTGAAGTCTGGGAGACCGAAGAGTCGAAAAAGTTGCGACAATTCTGCTCAGGGAGGGTCCCAGTTTTTCTTCATCACTCTCTATACAGATCACCTAAACTAAAATTTCCGTAGGATATCGGGGGTCTGGCGTTTGATCGCCACATGAGAAATGAAATGGGCCATGGATCAATGGGCGAGGCCGTCGGTATCCTCACCCCGGTAGATTAGATCCGACAATGTCACTCTTTTTAGCCAATTTGAATGTCCACGGACTGATGTCGAAGTCTCGCAGAGTGAAACTCAATCGCGACCTTCAGCGCCTTGGAGTGGGTATATGTGCTGGGCAAGAGACTCGTTTCCGTTGTGGTTACCATGATGATATTCTGACGGCGCTGATCAACTTAGATTTATTCCGCATATGACGATATAATCAGCGCTTTCTGGAAACTTAATGCCGAGATTGATGAAATTGGCAAGGAAATCAGCAGGTATGAGGAAGTGACAGGAGCCAAATTCAATCGCGACAAGAAGTTTATCGGCTTGCGGTTGGGTGTGTGGAAGGGTGTTTCTCATCCCGGACCGTTCACTTTGACGGATGGCCTCTCAAGATACTCGGCGTTTGGTTTCTCCTCCAGTTGGAGGTCAGAGAGAAGACAGTCTGCAACTAGTCTGTGTACTCGGAGGGGGTTTTCCTTAAAAGGGAGGGCGAGGTTTTCCTCGCACATCTACGCCATCCTTCTTTACAGGATCTCGGTACTTCCACTCCTGTCCTCCGACCTAATTTTATTGGTTCAAGTCTTGTTTAACTTTCTTGTGGGGTGGCAGGTCTCCTGCGGTGCGTCGGCCGATCTGTTGCCTCCATTTGTCTGAGGATGGTCTAGGAATGCCCGATGTTGAGAGTCGTCAAAAGACGAATCGGCTCATGTTCCTTGAACGAATGTAAAAACAAGATGAGGGTAACGGCCTCTTTTGGAAGGAAGACGCTAATAATGCATTTCCGGGTTTGAGAAGTGTGCATAAAGGTGAAGAGAAGGCCTGCCGTACTCTTCGAGCCGAGTGCTTCTATCGCGAGTGTCGACGCGCTCTGAAAGACTTCACACGGGTTAAGGAAGGCCTCTCCGACACCCGACTGTTGTCTCCTAAGGGATTATATCGTGTGTTAGTGTGAGGGACCGCTCGAGATACTCTAAGGGATGAGCTCGGTTTGACGGTTTTCAAGGTTACATGGTTCACATTCTGGGTCGAAAATTCTTTACTCTCGAGGTCAGTTCTCTTTGTAGCAATGTTGTGCCGCAATTGAAGAGGGATGGACACTATCAATCAGTTTCGTTCAGTTAACTGTTATTTCTTCCATGATTAGACTGGGGGGGGGCTTTTTACTGACACAAGTTTTGTTTACTTGTGTAATAATTTTCCATCAGTAACATTGGGGATTTACCGTTTTAAATATAGATTTATAGTTTTATCGACCCAACCCTCCATAAAAACTGTACATATGGGGATTAGGTATCATTTCTTAGAGTGAATGTCGCATTGTGGTGTATGTCAGCATTGTGTGGATGAGATGTTTTGGTGAAATGAACAATGTTTGGAAGATTATGTCAGTAAATGAAGCTAGTTAAGTTAAAGATCCTAATTTTGCCCAAGTGGCGGATTAGTACCTTTTGTACATTTTGGTTTGCGTTATTACATTGGAATGTTTGATTTAGTATCGATTGTTGATTTTGTCCATCCCAAGTTTGCCATGCTTACGAATTGTTAAGTCTATTGCTGTAATTTTGTTGAAATATTGAATTTCTTTCATTCTTTAGTTTGTTTTCTTGTTGTATATTTGACCCACGTTTCTTTTTTATTTTATTTTCCAAAGGATGTGCAGCGGGGTTCCGGAAAGCAGGAAATGCAAAAAAGGTCCAAAAAGAAAAAACAGACCCCAATACAGCAGCAGCAACAACAGCAGCAACCATATCAGTAAAAAAGAACGAAAAACAAACATCAACAGCAACCCGTCGCAGAGATGGAGATATAGGCGGAGGGAATGCCTCCATCTCGTGCCGTATCATTAAAGAAGAGTCGGAAGACAGAAGATGAAGACGTACCAAGTGAAAAACACCCCCGGGCGAAGTAGAACAACGACTTCATATGGGACTTGGCAGATTGATTCCGACCCAGTCGCGAATGATGTGACCTTCTACCATTGT
This sequence comes from Acanthosepion pharaonis, assembly GCA_903632075.3. NCBI lineage: Eukaryota > Metazoa > Mollusca > Cephalopoda > Sepiida > Sepiidae > Acanthosepion > Acanthosepion pharaonis. Next base: position 2,718,162 of record CAHIKZ030000291.1, read on the forward strand.
CTTTGGGTTCGCCCCCTATGGGATCATTTTGGCTAGTTGACGGATTTTATCATCCGGAAAAGCTTGTGCTCATTGCTTGTGCATACGCGCGTGACAATGTATCGCCCCTGCATTTTGGAGTGAAACGAATGGTGGAGTCTATCGCTGGCCACAGCCCGAATGGTGATTTGGACGACGCGACAGGAGTAAGCCTTGCAAAGCAACCGTCTTTCTAATCAGGATCTGATCCTGCTCAATATGAATATTAGAACTGATAAAAAAATGTAGTTTCGGCAGATTTCAGCGAAAAGTGGGTAACTGAGACGAGCTTGATTCGTGTGAACGGGGTTAGCCTTGATTATTCTTGATTTTTCACCTGTCACTTTGAGGTAGTTTCCGGTGGAGCCCTCCCCTAGTTAGGATAGATCAGTTTTTTATACCTAGTTAATGTAAGTATCGTTCCTGGCCTCTTTCCATCTCCTTCTTTGGTTATGATCCTAGTCAAGATTCCCATCCTCCACAGTTTGTTTTTGCCATCCCCTACTTTTTTCATTTCGATTGGATCAGCGTTCTTCTGTTCTCAAGGCCGTATTTTTTTTATCCCTTTTTTCTCTCTTAGTGAGAGAGACTTTTGATTTTGTCTCAGCTGAATAGAGCGGTCTCTCTGTTTGAGGGTTGCCCGGGTCCAACTAACATCAGTTATTTTGATATTTTTATATTTTTTTTTTTTGGCTTCATCTCCTCCCCACCTATTTTATATCATCTACAAATTTTTATGTATATTATTTTATAACCATTAAATTTATATGTCATGGGGTGCGTTTTGTAAGAACACCCCCTCGCCCCGTGAGTATGCGTATTATGCTATATGGAGGATTGCTTGATGATAGATGAGATATTGTGAATGAGTCATGAATCGAATTAGCTAGGTATAGGATAGTAAGTGACGACCAGACTCAATGCAGTATCACCCCCCACCTTTGTATCTTTACGAAATAAATATACCGGATTAAAACTTGTTTCCTAACAAAATGCCTAAAAGACATGAACTTATACTTAAACAAAGACAAGAGATCATTACTTTAAACAAAGTATGATATTCAAGTAGAGAATTTAAAAAAAAGTGACAGAACTACAGTAGATTACTTTTAGGAGATATCAGGAAACGGTAGAAAACAATACCAAACGTAGGACTATCAGAGCAAAAGCAGAGGACCATTTTATCAGTCACCAGCTTGCATGACAGAAGGTATACTAGTCCAAACATCCCTGCAAACCTGAACTAATATCATGAACAAAAATGTGTCATCATCCACTGTGAGGAGAAAACTCTGTGAAGCTGACCTTATATGGCAGACTAGGAAACCAATATTGAAGAATCAAAACAATGTCAAAACGTTCCAGTGGGCCAAGGAACATAAACACTAGGCAATAGAGCAGTTGAATAAAATCCTTTGGACTGACGAATCAAAGGTCGGGAATCACGTCAACTGTAAAGTATGGAGGAAACTCTGTTATGGTGTGGGGGAGACATTTTATCAATTGCAAATTCGGGTATTTGCACCAGGTCAAGGGCAAATTGAATCAGACCGGCATACTGCAGCATCACGCGATCTTATCTGGAATGCAGCTTGTGGGTCAATGATATTTACTCATGCAAGATAATGACCTAAAGCATACTAATAAAATCTGCCAGAGGTACATTTAAATAAAGAGGAACATCAGGTCGTTCAATTGAAGAGGAATTAAATCACATTGAACTAGTTTAGGATGGAAAGTCAGTGTTAAACAACCCACATGTGTGGCTCACTTTTGGCAACTTTTGCAGGAAAGCTGGGTAGAACTATCTTCAGAATATCCAGAATCTGTGAAGCAATGATAGCTGCAAAAGGGGGTCATTTTCATGAATCAGAATTTAATTTTTTTTTTTTTGTGTGTGTGTTTTTTAAATTAATTTCTATTTAATGTGGCCCAGGAATATATATATAACGCTCAGATAGAAAGTGCCTCGATGATCAAGCAAAGCTGAAAAGTGATTTACACGCAAATTTTCCAAAATATCTGCTTAGTTTCGTACCTTAACGTAAACAAAGCAAATTGTAAAGATGTGGTCAGTTTTTATTTAATAATCCGATATATTTTATTATTTAAACGTTATTTCAGTGGATGCCAATACTTAAGTAGATGTTCTGTTTATTTATTAAACAATATATTTATTTGTTTTTATCTAGAGTCCTGAATATTCGAGAAGTTTCATTAAAGAAAAATATGCAATATATCGAAAGAGATCCGACGAGCTTTAAACCTATCTACAATGAAATGCGTCGATGATTAAACAGAGTTGAACAGTTAAACGAAGACGTAAGTAGTAGACATCCGTTTATCTTGCTAGTTAAAGTTAGCACCCTTTTGGTAGTCCGACTGGAGTGACCTCTCCAGGCCGCAGCTCCGAGTTATGGTTTATGGAGGCCGTGTGTTACCTAGACTCCTGATCCTGACGACAAGACCAAAAATAATACTCGGCAATACATTTGCGGTATTTATTAAGATGGTAATCTGAACTCAGTGAGACATAACGTGTTTTTTCGAAGCTTTCAACGGATTTTAATTATAATATATATATATATATATATATATATATATATATATATATATATATATATATATATATATACATAATAAAATCCCAAATCACTTCATTTGAGAGATAAGCTTATTTCAACGGACTAAAACATAATTTGTTTGTCTTATTGAACCCCGGAATAGAGTTCGTGTCGGAATTCTCTCTTTACCGGGGTTGAATAAGACTGACGAATTATGTTTTTGTCCGTTGAAATAAGATTATTCTCCGTATCAGGTGATTTTGGCTTTTATTGTGTATTAATTTTTGGTCTGTAATAATAAAAACTTTGAGCTCACTTTGTGGATCAGTTTTTATATTTTATATTACTAGGATCCACTTGGATTATTTACCAGATCTATTACCTTTACTCTCTCTCCCACTCTCTCTCACTCCCACTCTCTCTCTCTCTCTCTCTCTCTATATATATATATATATATATATATATATATATTTATATATAATGTATGTTTGAATCATTGTCGATCTTTCGACGTATGATATCTGATCGTCCAGACTACGAAAATACACACGAAGTCCAAAAACCGCCATCCCCGTGGAATTCAGAATTCTGAAAGAGTCCAGCCTGTTTTCATATTTGATACATAGCCAACGGGAAGTACTAACAGATTCCTACATTTCACATGAATCCGGCTGCAAACATTAATTGATTTAACTGAAGACATCAAATTCCCCGCAGATGAAACAATACAATGCTATCTTTCTTTTCTGCAGATGATGCGAAGTGGTTTTACTGCATGGATTGTCTCTTTGTCTTTGAGTAATGATCGCAAAACTCATCCTTGGTGAGGAAATACTTAAGGCAACCACCTCAAACAATGCCAGATTTCCCCGTGATGTGATCAAGCTGCTACGCTTTTAATCAGGTGTTACTCACCAAGCAAATACTTCCCTTATGGCAAATCCATTATGCAGAATATTCTCAACTCTCTCACGGAATATACTAATAGCATTGGCTAGTTGGTTTATAATCAATCGCTTGATATCTATCATCTTTGCTCGGTGGTAGAAGTTGCAGGAAGTTCAAACCTTAAGCAATCTTTAAGACTCTCTTTTCCCCTCCTAAATTCAGTAATAAATCTGGGGTACCACCCCCTAATCTAGCACCTATGCCAGTATAAATATATTTTGGGGCTAAACCCTGAAGGTACATGATAACAACGATGCTAGATTTTGTTCATTTTCAAGACAGTTGGCTACTATTTACATTTGAAGTCTTTTTTCAATTGTCAAATATCAGTTGACATCGAAAGAAACAACACAGTTATTTACTCTAAGAGGTGAAATAAATGCATGCCAAATTTCACAGGTGTAGCCTGATTCCCTCATCATCAGTGTATGAACATTTCAGTCCACCTTAGTAATCTGGGCCAGGATGTTTCTTTTTGAAATTTATATTGCGGCAATTTTAGGAAAATTGTTTGAAGAAAGTTTTGGTCTCATATGTCTCAGTTCAATGTTCTCTCTAAAAATCTCAATGATTAAGGATATTTGTAAGGTATATTAAACTAGAAGATGATGCCAGAAATGGTGACTGTGTTGTGGGGAAAATAAATTCGTCAGGGTGAACGACCTTCTACATCCATGTGCGAAAACGTATCGTTCATTTATGGATCTTACAGACATACTTTCATATATGAGCATGATATATATTGAAAAATTTCGAAAAGCTGGCATTTATATGTGGGGCTGACACACACACCTTCCTCAATGACAAGTCAAAAATACGCTTTTGATATAAGTGTCTTACATACATTTACTTGCAACTAATGTGGAAGAACATATCTTTCAATAATAGTCTTGACATATATTGCAAAAGATGAAAATCTTCCTTTCATGTATGGATCCGACCAGCAGTATGATATAAGCGTCTTGTACCTAAAGTGTGAAAAAATGTTTTTCATATATGGGCCTGACATGTGCCCTAAAAGTTGAAGTGATTTTTTATCTATATTATTTACATTAGTGTAAATAATTACAATACCGAATCTCAGAAATGTAGACATATTTTCATTCATATGTTATCATATAGCTAATAAAGGACACATGGCTTTCATAAAACGGCTTCATTAACCAATCTTGATCCTCCCCAAAACTTCATTCGTAATCTGTGGATTTGTCTGAAAACTACGAACTTAGTTAAAAAAAAAAACTCTCATTCTTTGAAGTTCTCATAGAATATAGTAACACCACTTTTATCACTTCCTCATATATAAAAAACTATCACAAACTCTTGCCACCTTAACTTTAAAAGTGAATGCCCAATCAGACACAGACCTAAAAAGAGTACACCAGAATTCATCCCCTCGATTACTCTTCCTTAAAGAACTCAATAATGTAAAAGAGACTTTGTTAATAATGGCTTATCTAACGACCTTATAGACCAACAAATTAGACTATTTCTCCTCAAAGTAAATAACAAGGTTAGTGAACACAGTCAAAAGTAACATAAATATTTTCTACAAAAAACAAATGCATATCAACCAAAAACAAGATCAATCTTCACTTAGAAATATAAAGAAATACTCTACCCTAATTGACCCGACAAAAACATATAATTATCTTCTAAAAGGAATTTAAAACAGGTAACCTTATCCTCCAAAATAACAACACGCCAGAAAAACGAAAATTAAACAAACGAACATTATCCATGAGTTTAAATGCCCCTTAAGTAACTGTGTTCCTGATCAAACCGAATTCATAAATAATTCCATTGGTCACACGACTACATACTTTTTCCGATACCTTATCTTACATCTATCTGGCCAAGGCTCTATTAAAAACCCATTTAAATACACACACAAACTTACAAACTCCATTCAACACAACCCATATACCCAGTTAAAAATCGAAAACAAGATCATCCTTGATAATGGCTAAAAGTATAGCCGAAAGCGCTCAAAATATAGAACATTTGGAGAGTTTCTATACACTCTGTGTCCAGAAAAGAAAAACACTTGTTCGAACCCAAGTCAAATTAAATAAGAAGCTTAATCCCAGTACCTTGTCTGTTTTCTTTAATGAAACATGTATAAATGAAGGATCGTTGCATAAATACACAATATATAATCACACACACACACACACACACACATATATATATATATATATATATATATATATATATATATATATAGAGAGAGAGAGAGAAAGAGAGAGACATAATATGATATATTTTAAGAATGTTGCGATGGAAAATTTTACATATTTGACAGGGTAGACGTCATTATGTTTAATCTTGTCAGAAACCCCACGAATGCATATCTCCGTAGAAAATATGAAACGAAAGTCTGTATAACTGTTATAGAGAAAAGGCTAATCAGGTGCATGAATAAAAATGGCCTCTCTTCAAAAGGTAACCTAAAAAAATATAGAATCGCATTTGTATACGATAAAGAAAATACGTAATACATAGGAAATAAATAGATATAGATAGATACGAAATAAATATATAGATAGATACGAAATAAATAGATATATCCTGACGCTAACATGATTGGAATCGCATAACTGATATAGATCAAAGATTAAACAAGATCCATCTCTTTTTAGACAGTGACTATTCACCTGCAGCATGTCTGAAGTTATTATGCAAATCAAATAAACCTCAATAACTCAAAAAGTTCTGAACAAACATTTGTCAAATTTAAACTCGCCTATTTCCTCCCTTTGTAAGAAATGTATTTAAGTTTTCTGCCATTTGTAAAGGTTAGTTTTTGAGATATTTGGGGTTTATAAAAATGGACTGACTGAAGTTATTATGCAGATTAAACTACTAATCCCTTAAGACCTCTGAATTCGTATAAAAATATTTTTTGTTCATAGAATTTGTTGAAACATGGGTAAAGAGAAGAATCTAACAACTGCTGAAAAACTGAAAATAACACAATTATTGAGTAAGGAAATATCTAGTTCAGACGTGCCTATTTCTAAAAGAAGGCAACAAGATGGCGGCAGCATTATGATATAGGCTGCAATTGTCGATATTCGACCATTCAATGTCAATGAAGGTGTTAAAATGAACGGTGCTAACTATTGTGATTTTATGAACAAAACTTTCTTTCCATGTCCCAGTCTCACATTTTCAAAGTGAAATGTGTATTTATGCTCAAAATTGCTCCTTTTCATGTATCTAAGCTTAGTCCGGAATTATTTGAGCATAAAATAATTACAGGAGGGTAGATAATGTAATGGACACTATCAAGTCGTCATCTGAATCTGATGGAAAGTCTATTGTCAAGTGTGAAGATGAAATTATATGGAGATAACAAACAATATAACAGCAAAGCAGAACTGTATGGCGCAATTAAAACTACTATGATGAAAAGTGAACCTGCTAAAGTAAAGGACTTCACAAAATCAATAGATAATAGATCACTAGTTGTTAAGAAGAATAGTCAGTATGTTATAATGTAAATGATCCAAAGATTTATCATATGTATTTCTTATTTGTTCTATTATAGGTGCTGGTCATTTTTTCATTTTTTGTTACGTTTTTATTGAAGTAAAATTTGATTTTGTCCAATAACCCCAGAGGGCAGTTGTTTTCCGAATACATCAAATAACTTCAATAAAATATATTGATACAATCTAAAATTTGACAATAGGCTTTGTTTTAATATCTAAATTGATTGTTTGAAATTTGACAATCTTTTTTTTCGAATCGAACTAAAAATATTAGTGTTAATATGATTTTCTTAATAACTTCAGACAAGGTGTAGATTTAAGAAAACAAACGACTTACTTTCCGAAATTAGGGAATCTTGGCAAAATGATACATGTTATCTTGAAATAAGCTGAGAAAACTTTTAAGAATTTGAATCTACGAAATATATTATTTTAACATTCTTATAAAACGTTTAGCAGCAACCGGATATACGAATAATACAAGATCGATCGAGATGTAAGATGAAATTCAGTTACAGCAGACAAGTGAATTATAAAATAGAAAGCTATTTCGTTTATAAAATATAATATGAAATGGTCGATTAAATTGGCCACCCTCATTTACGGTAAACCCTTCATAAATGCAAATTATTGCCGTTCTAAATTTTTATATTTATTTGCTTAATCAGGGTGAGACTAGTTCTGTAATTATATTGAAATAAGATAGATATAAAGAAAATAGTTCAAAATTATGCAGGATGCAGATGCAAACACAATCGCCAATCATTTCAGTGTTACATACATTTTTCCGTAATAGAGAGAACAAATTCTCAATCCATCTTTTTCTTTCTCTCACCTTTTCTTTTCTTTCTCTCTTTTTCTCTCTCTCTCTCTCTCTCTCTCTCTCTATATATATATATATATATATATATATATATATATATATATATATATATATATATATATATATATATATATATATATATATATATATATATATATATATATATATATATAAGGAACAGTGGATATCGGCTTGGATTGAAGAATCGCAGAGCCGAGTTCGAATCCAGGTTGAATCCATTACATTCACTTACGTGCTAATACCCTTGGGAAAGGTGTTAATCCTTCTTCTCCCTCCAGCTATGGGTAAAATAGCAGGACAGACTGGGTTCTATAGCCTTGGATGGCAACTGATCTAGAAGAAGGACAACTCTGAAGTCAAAACCTGAGGGGGTTGTTTGGGAACCTTGTGGCACGTAGTGCACCAGGTTTCTGTATTCGGTCCTTCAAAAAGTGTGGATGGTCCTGTACGAAACCTTCACCACTATAATCGAATCTCATGTGCCGGTGTCGGGCTGTCAGTTTCCTGAAAACTGATCTGCTTGACCCTCATACGTTGAACCCGACGGGTGAATCGATTTTTTTTTATTTATATATATATATATATATATATATATAGAGAGAGAGAGAGACCACATATATAGACCACAAACCAGATTTCGAGGCTAATCCGACTACAAGGATAATAAACTCAACAAGACCTGAGATCGGAAAAAATAGTATAAAGATCCTTGGAAGGGTAAATCAACAAATTAAAGAAAAATAGGCCTGGAACTTTGGATTAATATCAAAAACGTGACAAACTGGTTTGCTGATATAATGGATAAAACGAAATGTACACAAATGCAATTTGATACATTATTATCAATCAATATCTAAAGAAGTGTTCATGAATGCGTTGGACTACCCAGTACTCAGATATCCCTGAAGAAGAAAAGATCATTATTATAAAAGTGAAAAAATTTTCTACTGATACATAAAGTTGAGCAATGGATAAAAACTTCTTATGACCACTTTGTCATCCCAATGGGATCACTAGACTCAGCTGAGTCTTCTGATCTTATAGGTCTTTTTATATTATACACCGTACCGTGAAATTAATGTAACTGAGATTGGTTTATACAGAGACGATGGACTTATAAAGAACTCTAGTAACTTTAAAATCGATAAAATTAGAAAGATATTATATAAAGAATTTAAAAGCCTGGACTTAAAATTTCCGGTAAGCACTAAATTAAAAATGTTAACTTTCTTGTTATAAAATTAGACTTAATGAAAAATGTATACATACCTTATAAAAAACCCAATTCCAATCCTTTATATATACACCCTAAATCAAATCATCCTCCATCCATAATTAAGCATATACCGTTATTGTCAAAAATTTTCCTTAAATAATATTAAAAAAAAAAGAAAAGAGAGCTGGTAATATACATATTTATATTTGATATAAAAGAATAATTTTTAAATAATTTAAGTAATTCTATTACATTTGCTTGATTTAAAAAGAAATATAGTCTATTAGTAATTAAGATTAAAAATAATATTTTAAAATTGTAGTTAAATACAGCGTATTCTAACCCAAACACCCCGATTAGAAAATGCACCACTACCCTCCATGAACTTAATCTCTTTTTCGAACGGAACTCATAATCGATACAACAATGGTTAATAAAACCGAACATGCTACCGCCCCTGTCTGAATGATTGAATTTTTCTGTATCCTTGGAAACAGGAAATTATGAATTTATATGTGCGTTTAAGACTCAATAAATTAAAAATAAGTTATTCCAAAATACGCTTGAAGATGAAACAGAACTAATGCTTTTAATTTAATTATTTAATTGAATTTTTTTTTTAGATTCAGTTGTTGAAACATGGTTATTACTGTGTAGCGAAGAGACCATATTTTAAATCAGTTAATTTATAATATTTATGCTCTTTAAATTTACATTGAGCACTCTTTTGTAAAAATAAAAAAAAGCAATAAGAATATCGGATCATATATCTTACTGTTCTTTGATTTTATTAATATATATATATATATATATATATATATATATATATATATATATATATATATATATGAACTTAAGAAAATAATCATTGTGTTGAATCTGAGGACTTGTGGCAACATCAGTGGAGGCATAACATTGCCATCACTAGCGATCACAAAACACCTTCATAATCACCATTAGACTAATCCAACTCTTCCTGAATCCTCAGCTCTGTCCTCAGATATTACTCCCTAACATCCTTGATATTGGAGTTTTCGGTGCGAATGCCAAGTAGTACAGCATACCGTATCGACATTTCTCGCAGAGGGAATTGCGTCATGGTGATATTTTTCTCACAAACGGTGTTCAACTGACGGTACAATACAGTGAATTAGACAAACTCCAGAATCAAACAACACGCATACGCGAAATTAAAAAATAAAATAGTGACAATTTACCCATCGCCCCCTGTCCATACTTCTTTTCCATTTCGATTCGTTGAACGAGTATGACCATCGCTAACTAGTGTGATCTATGGTTTAGTTCTTGTGCGAACGAAAATGACCCTTCAACCAATTAATGTCTTTTATTTTTTTAAATTATTTCACCCCGAGGAAGGCGACAATATCACAAGGAGACAATGAATTACTGGGTGTAAAAGAGAACGCGAAAACTTTAATGAAGTGACGTGAGAGAAAGGACAGTATTAAACAGATTTCAGATAGAGAGAACATAGCAGTTGGCGCTATATTTAATTTTTTGAAGTTTGTATGTGGTAGCAATTTGTAAGAAGTCGGAATGGATTTCCACAGGTGAGAAGATACATTTGCATTTTGCTAGTTCAACACTAGAATTTAAAAAAAAAACGGTAAAAAAATTCTTACGCCATTTTTTTTTCTATTTATAAATTTACAGATTTTCGGGGGTGTTCAGATCATAATAATTTTTATTTAACTACGATTTGAAATATTCTCATTTTTAATTTTTATTATATTATATTCTTTTTAAATCTTTAAATTTATAAATAGAAAAAAATCTTTAAATAGAAAAAAAATGCCGTACGAATTTTTTTACCGATAACAATAATTTAAAAAAAAAAATCCAGACGACATGCATTGAACGGATGTCAGTTTTCATTGAAAAATACATCCCTACCCCTTACCAAATTGTAGCTAATAACTGATACAATGATACTGACATAAGGAATACCTAGACGTCCCTTGTCCAATTCAAGTAGAATATTCTGTAACCATGGAAACGTGATTTTAGCTGTGTCTTTAAAACCCAGTAATTTTTAAAAGTTACTCCAAAATTCGCTTCAGGATGAAATGGAACTAATGCTTTTAATTTAATTGCAAAATTAAATTCGGGGCTTTTAGCTTCTACTTTTGAAACATGGTTAGAACTGTGTAGCGGAAAAAACCATATTTTAAATCAATTAATTTATATATATATATATATATATATATATATATATATATATATATATATATAAATACAAATATAGCAATACTCGTTTCAAATAACCTTCGAATTTTTGATTTGCCAATAATCAAATCAATCTCGAGGGAAAAAAGGTTTTAAAAGAACTTTGGTTACTACATTAAGACGAATTTCCCCAATTATTTTGTCATTCCACCTTTATGTTCGTATCTTAATATCCCCTCCCCTTTTAATATCCCCTCGCCTTTTAGTTGTTGAATAAACCTTTAACCCCCCCCGTGTTTGTGTTTTCTTTGGTCACGTGGTATTTTGACTTTCGCCTATAAATATGCGTTTCTCTTTTGCCTCTTTAGCCAGCTTTCCCTGAGGATCCGCTTAGGTGAAACCTGGATAGGTTTGTCTGGCTCACTAGGTTTATCTAGATCTCTCTCTCTTTATATATATATATATATATATATATATATATATATATATATATATATATATATATATAGCAGGAACACCAGACCAGGTATCGTATTGGAATGCTTATGAGAGACACCGTAAACTTTGTTGTTGTGTTAAGGGATTGACCTGTTTTTAAATTCGTCTATTCTTACTTATGCGTTTTTATATGATAGTGAAATCGAAGTGGCCTCTCCATGACGCAAACCACATATTAAGTTATTCTCATCGGAGTTAGCCACATTCCAGGCAAGTAAATTTGTGGATTGTTGGATCAATGATTTTCCAGTATAATATGCATGCTTGACCTTTTCCCAAATCGTTTCATGTTCTTAGAATATCTCTACTCATACACTTATTTCGATCCCAAGCAGTAGTTTCCCACTCAGGATTTTTCAATATGGAAGTCTGTAAGAAACTTGAAGCCCATTCGTGACTTACACTGCGGTTCAGTAACGTATAAAAACTCGACATTTATATATATAGGCATGAAAAATAACCTAAAAGAAGTTGATTTCCTATATATCACATTTGACCTAAGTAAAGGTACAAAGCAAACGTATAGAAAACATAATGGAAAACCACTCTATATACGTATATCTTACAACTACCCACCATCAATTATTAAGCAGTTTTCACAATAAATTATCCGTGGATTATCTAGCAATTCATCCAGTGAAACCTTCTTCAACGAACACGAGAAAAAGTATGAAACATCCCTGGAAAATAGTGAATTTTCGGCAACACTCACGCACAACTCAGCACAAAACAGCCAACAGGAAAATAAACATTATATGGTTCCACCCACTGTACAATGAAAACGAAAAAAAAAACGAAGAAATACTCTCCACAGGATATTCAACAAAAACACAATAAAAGTCATCTACAAGTGCACCGAGAACATAAACCAAATGGTAAAAAGCACAAGAAACCTCCAAAAAAAATGTCCCTTAAACGGAAATTTCTTAGATAACAATATCATATATGAAACCACTGTAATATCAGCAGATCACGAAGAAAACATATACATTAAGTGAAGGACCCTGGAAGCAAAGAAATTACGCATACAAAACATACTTCACAAATAGTAAATACGAAAACAGCACAATGTTTTCTAAAAATGAATGGGAAATTCAAAGCAAATACAAATCACGGAAAAAAAAACACCAGCCTACAATACTAAATCTAAAAACATTAAACTCTTTCTGAAGGAGAAAAAAACTATCATTACCTTCCAATAGGAACACAAATTACTAAATAAACGATCAGTAGTTATCTCAAAATATTGACACGAAAACAAATTTTCACTCCGTTACTTGAAAATAGAAAACTACAAACGGAAAGAAAAAAAATAAATAAAAATAAGTAAATTAATGCAAATCGATAAATAATAAATAAAATAAATAAAAAATAAACAAATTAACAAACAACGAAAGGTATGGCACCGCGAACTAGCTTTCTTAGCAATTGATTCAATAATCCCACTTCCTGTCAGTGGAAAATGTGATTACAAGACAAAGTGTTTCTCTGTTAGAGTTAAACATCGGCCAGGCTGACGTCCGGTAGAAAAGGTTTTCTGTGGTGATTAAACGAGTTTTTTTTGTGGAGGCGTTCAAATTTACAAATCATTTCTTACCCGCGTTAACCACTGATTGGGGATCCTTTAAAAAAGCAGTTGCCAGTTCTACTTTACCGGATTTGTCGGACGGTCTAACAAGACAGGAGAATATAGTCATCAACATAGGTATCTCGTTGGGAAATGATGACATTTGTAATATCATTGATGAAAATCAGAAACAGTGTAGGTGTCAGTCAGTGTATAGATCCCTGGAGTACCCCTCCATTGATATATAAAATGATGTAGAATCGTGTTCAATTAACATCGCCTTCATTTGTGAGGAACAATTGGATTAGGTCAAATCCAGAGATACAGTAGGCCTCGTCGAGAAAAAAAAGCATGCCAAATCCTATCGAACGCTTTTCTTATCTAAAGCTTGATAGACAGATTCAGGAGACCTGTAGAAAAGGAAGCCATATTCTTTATTCGAAAGAAGGTCTTGTGAAATAAGACGCTTAATCAGTTCTGCGTTGATTACAATCTCTGATACTTTGGCAAAATGAGGTAAATGAATATTAGGGCGATAATTCGAATGATCAGATGATTCTTCAGAGTTCTTAAAGACAGGAACTACATAGGAGGACTTCCAAAAAGCAAAGCAATGCGCATGTCATTTGAGGAAATGATAGCAGAAGTCATGGTCCTAGTTATGTTCATATCATACAGTAGAAACTCTGTTCTAGGGATACGTCGGGAAGGGAGTTGGAAGATAATTTCCTCGAAAAGCAATTTGGTTTCTCTGTATTAAATGATAATACTACATAATACTAGATGATAATACTAGATGATAGAACCAGCAACAGTCTTTAGAATCAAATTTTCGAAAAGCCATACTCTATATCATTCTATCGCTTATTACGAGCGAAGACAGAATTTCATCTCTTACAGTCGAACCTGTCGCTCAGTTATGGCCAGTAGAAGTAATTACTGTGGATTATAGCGGCTGAACAGACAGGTGAGAAGTAGATTCGGGTATCCATTGGTATTTCCATACAGGCGCGAAAGCATCGATACCGGAATCCAACCAGGGCGAGACCTTAATCGAGTAATTAAAAATATCAATCATCGAGGCATCGCGAATGAAATCACAAATTGAATCTCAATGACTTGATAACAGGGTTCTTGCCTGACTGGAGACTTCTAAGTGATATCTAACGATACTACAACGTGGTTGAAGATGCCATGTGGACAAATCTGAAGAGCATCCCATGAATACAGGGGGTGGGTAAGGAAGAGATCAAGCAGACTGCCTCTGTCGGAGTTACTAGTGAAACGTATTGATTAGTCTACTAGTGAGAGATTAACCAACAGAGAAGTTAAAATATGGATACGCATCGTGGTCAGTGGCATCGGAGTGAAGAAGCCACTTGTCATGACGGGCATTGAAGTCACCGAACAAAAATAAATTTAGGATAAGTGTAGAGAAAAACTTATCTATACTATAAAGTATTCTATCTAGAAAGCATCAGTCGTGAGAGGAAGGGAAATGGTAAAAGAAAAAGCGATAACTGACTGAGTTTACAAGTGAACGTTGGAAACACACGTAAGAACAATACGGAGACTCAAGAAACAGTTCCCTTATCAGTGGGTGATGCTAGAGGACATAGACACAAAAGCCATGCACGTAAAAGTATTACTCCTTTTGAAAATGGGGAAGATAGCCAGGGATAGGGAGTTCAGTGAAAGTGATTGAAAGCCTCAGTATAGTTCCAAAGTGTCCTAGGGTGTCTGGACGACCTTCAAAGTTGAATAATTCTAAACTCTGTAGAAAATTGCTACAAATTCCAGGAAAGTTGGAGAAATAAAAGTTGAGAGGCAGAGGTCTGTTTTTTATGCTGGTTTAGTTTTTTATTTCGTTTATATTTTTCAGTCATGATGTTCTTTTAAAAGTGTAAAAAGCCAAGAAGAATAGTTGTCAAAGAAAACATGAACAGGTTGAAAACTAGGTTCAGGATTGTCCACTGCAAGTGCTTGCAAGGACAATGCAAAAGATGGCACTGCAAGAAACTTGATACTATGCCACTGTTAATCAGAACAGACTCTCTAAGCGCTACGCAAAATTCGGTCTCCTTAATATCCGTTAATTTGTATAGACCAGAGAACTACCAAACCATTACTCTAAGTATCAACAGCTGTGATTCCGTTCCGTTATATCATTCTTGACAGTCACAATTATTAAGGCCACCGAAGAAAAAAAAAGTACCATCCTAAGCAGCAAACAAGTGGACAAAGATTTTTAACTAAGAAATTTCGTTGCTGATTAACCAAAGTGGTTTGAATAAAAAACTGCTGACCAAAAACATCTTATGTATATTTTGGCATCAATCCCTCTTTTATACACTGAATGAATGCAATTAATAAAGAAATTTAAGTGAGTTTTTTTATTCATTTTTACAACACGAGAAAATCTAAGAAAAACTTAATTTTCCTCATCCGTTGGTGTTTTAATATACAAATACAGATAGATAGATAGATAGATAGATAGATAGATAGATAGATAGATAGATTTGACTTGGTTTGGTTTGTTTTACGACATATCAACCTCAATGAAATGACCACAAACTTTTTATTGCTGATAATGTTTTTTTTTCATTCAAAAATCTATTGCTGGTAATATACATTTTTAAATCTATTGCAGGTAATAGTTTTCCCAAAATGTATTGCTGTCAATATTTCGTTTGTAATGATTTTCCTTTAAAAATGTATGACTGGTAATAAGTTTTCCTTCAAAAAAGAATTGCTGGTAATAATTTTACTTACAAAAATGTAATGCTGATAATAATTGTGCTAACAATTCTTGTATCGATAATAATTTTTCATTCAAAACCATATTGCTGATAATAACTCTCTCTTCAAAAATATAATGCTGGTAATAACTTTTGCTTCAAAAATGTATTGCTTTTAATAATTTTTTCTTCAAAAATGTATTGTTGGCAATTATTTTGTTCCTGAACACTTTATTGTTGTTAATATATTTTCCTCTTTAAAAATATTGCTGGTAACAAATATTTCTTGAAAATTTATTTCTGGTAATAATTTTACATCAAAAGTGTATTGCTGGTATTAATACAAATTTTACACCTTCACAGCGATTTTGACCCTGTTTGGATATCGATTAATTTGCCCATAGCTGAGACCCTAACAGGTACTTCCACCTCGGGTCAGTGTGGACGTGGGATCACCAGCAATTAAGAGGTGGGTCCACACTCCTCAAATCCTCCTGATCGGAGGTCTTGCTATCGGATGTAATTTAATGTCTTACCCAGGACGCGGATGTACTTCATCGTCATACCCAGGACAAAATTATGAAGCACCAGGTGGCGCATTCACCCATTCTCATGTTCGGAACTGGATTTTTGTCAGAGGCTAGTTAAGACGCACGCCACAAAAACAATATATAGATAGTGGAAGTTTTCCCCCCTATCACCCGCAAGTATGACAATCTTTGAAACATATATAATGTACGCAGAGGATTTCGAGAAAGTTGGATTAGTCTAATGGAGATTATAAAGGAAGGGCAGCTCGGAAAACTAACTCTGATTTTTCTGATAAGGAAAGAACTCTTGGATCTTTTGGTAAGGGCCCGTGGATGCCTACATCAAGTGACTTATGGAGGTTGTTCTGCCATGGGTCAAGATGGTGGTTACTGGAAGATTTAGCTCTGCACCATGCCACACAAGCAGGAGAACACAGTCATGGCTGTCAGACAGTCCTTATATCTGGCTACCTAGCTCTCCAGACTGCAAACCCCTTGATTATTATATGTGAGGAGCAGTTGAGCGAGAGGACAACAAAATTTCTTGTAACACCTAATATGAACTGAATGTAAGGATTATGGCAATATTCACCGAGACTGTCCAGAAGAGATGCAGGAGATTCCATCTGGAGACAGTAGTTGGTGATTGAACATTTCATGATATTTTTGTATAAATTGGATGAATATATCTGCTAAAATGAGATTATTGCTGAATTTGGACGACAATATATCCATCGAACTCTGTATATGACTTTATAATACGTGTTTTAGAAACAGCGAAAAAAATAACCTGGTTTTCGAATATATAAAAGTTTGATTATATAAAAACCATTAGAAAGGAAGAAAAATTACGAAATAATACATAAATAAATAAACATAATATCCAGAATTCATTAATTTTACAAAAAGATGGCATAAACAAAGAATGAAAATATATATCGGGATTTAAGCCTAAAAAATCGGAGAATATGAATTCATTATTTAACATACAATAAATAATTTATACTGCCTTTTCGACAGTACAGACACCTAAACTATCATTGTTGCTATTATCCAAATATGTAGGGTGAAATCATTTTTAAAAAAGAATATATCTCTTTTATGTAATATTCCAATTTAATGTTATTTGCAATCAATTTTGAATTTTATTTAATTTATATTTTGAGATTTTATTTAAACTTTTTATCTTGGTGTGGTTGTAGGTAGTGTAGTAGGAACTCGTTTCCATACTTGAATCTGGAAAACTACTTCGATCGCTTTTTTTTAGGTTTTTATCTTGGTCTTGACAAGTGATTATTGTTATTTTCTCCTCTGCTTGAAAGGTTATGTACGAGTTATGTCGTAGTTGCTGGATACTGGCGTTCTTTTCTTATTTTACGATTTTTGTTGTTTGTGTTTAAGTCTTCTGAACTTACTGAGGCAAGGAGATTCGATACTCTAGAACCACACAAGGGGAAACATGGAAACCGGTATACACAATATTTAAACGTATTAATCTATAATATGTCTTTCATAATGGCTGATGAAAATCGGAAATCTTTCACGATTTTGACACAGCCTTATTAATTAGATGGGAGTAAAGAATATATACACAGAATTGCAATCTTATTCATCCGAAAGCGTAAGAGAAACGCCAGTCAATTTATCTGCAGTATTATAACCTTATTAACCCACAAAAATCCTTTAATATTGGCTTATGAAATTCCGAAAGTATTCAGGAGGCGTTGTCCACAACAGTATATCATTGCCCCCATAAAACCGTCCTTAATAATTGCTTATCAAAATCTGAAATTGCTCAAGAGACAATTCACAATAGGTGGTGAAAATAACCAGGAAAATCGGAAGAAAGACACAGTTAAATAAAATAAAGTAAAGAATTTTCATTAGTCACCAACTAAAGGCCTATAAATTAAACATACATGCATATATTATTAGTTACTTAATATCATAAGCGGCTTAGACTTATCGACAAACCTCCATCAATACGTTACTGAGGGTTATCGAATTTAATATTCTTAATATTAAAATATGCAGCAGTAACATGAATAGTAAAATAAATAAAAATGAATAACTTATCTTCTGATTTTGCGAAGACATAAATTCAAAGGATTAACATAATTATCTTTAAGTACATCATTTATTTAAAATATACTTATGAACAACAATTTGTTGAATATATATTTGCTAATAACAATTTCCTGGCAGAGGGAAACCAATCTTGAAGCAAAACAAATATGGTTTTCTAAAAGTGTGCAAAGAGTCCCATAGCTTGAATATGCGAATAAGGAAATTTAAGGGACACGCATACTTAGATGCAGAATGAAAGATTTGAAATTTCTGGAAAACATACGGAGGAAAGAAGGCTTGAAATGTTTGATACCCACAAGAACTCGAACGCGAGTGAAAATGATTGATTGGTGTCGTGGAGTCACTCAAATCATAGCAGAAGAAATAGCCTTGTTTTCACAGACATTAAAAAAAAAACATACTTCACAGGAATAAAACAACCCAGAAATAACAGTAAAGACATGTTAAATTGTACATTAATATCATTCAATTTATTTATTTCGTGTACCGATTTGTATACTTTTGGTTACAAGTGTTTTAAAGATTTGCATGTAATAAAATGGATAACTTCCCAAAAGACTATGAATTCAATCTTTTCGCTACCAACCTTTGGACAGTTAACACGTCCAACTTTTCTCTCTGGGACATTGCTTGTAATAATACGAAAGACTGCTATTACATGACGGTTTCTGTATAGGAATACAGGTTCAATTTCTGTCGGAGAACGCATATTTTCTACGCAATTTCTCGAACATTCAGGCTGGCAAATATAATTAATAGTTGTTTTTTAAAGAGAGAATTGACTTAAATAAATTATATCTATAAAATAACGTATAAACACAAAATATACACTATTTACATTATTCGGACTATTGTCCACATCTTTGTCGCCATATTTATTACAATGTTTCGGCCTTCGTTAGGCGGTTGGAATGTGGAACTGAACCCTTTATTTCGCTCACTGGGGTAAACTGTTCTAGTTACATGTGCTATGGCTAATGGATGTCAGTTATCAGTTATCTCCTGTTAATTCCCCTCTCCGAGTTGTCCGCCGCATTAACCAGGTATTGAACTCACACTCTTTCGTTAGTTAGATCCAGTGACAGGACCCAAAGAGTGTGAGATCAATACCTGGTTAAGTCGGTGGAGAAATTGGAGAGGGGAATTAACAGGAGATAACTAATAACTTACATCCATTAGAACAAGAACTGTCTCCGCCAGTGAGCGAAATAAAGGGTTCAGTTCGACATTCCAACCACCTGAAGAAGGCTGGAGTGTACAACGGCCGAAACGTTGTAATAAATATGGCGACAAAGATGAGGACAATAGACCGAATAATGTAAATAGTGTACATAATACCTGAAAAACAAAATATATGAAATAATTGTTGGACTTAATCCATTTCATTATATATATATATATATATATATATATATATGCGTGTGTGTGTGTGTGTGTGTGTGAGAGAGAGAGAGAGAGAGAGCGTGTGCGTTTGTTTATGTGTAATAAATATTGCTTATTTGAAAACTATATTTTTCATATATATATATATATATATATATAAAGAGAGAGAGAGAGAGAGAGAGAAGGGGGGAGAAAGAGAGGTAGTAATCCCTTGTTATAATCCAGGCGAGTCCTATTAACACAAAATAGACTTTGAAATATGTTAAAACTGACTCACAAAGAGCGCTCATTTTTTATTTTTATTAAACATCGCCAATTTTCTTTAGAATTGAAATTAAGTTGCATTTAGGTAATGACCATTTTCACCTACGAATTTTAATTTTAAAATTCGCAGGATTTTTCAAACTGTTTATGGTATCAATTTGCCGTGGGATACTGATAGTTCATTCGTAATTATTGGTATTAAACTCGTCCAAAGATCAGAGCTCAAATTATATATATATATATATGTATATATATATTTTTTCAACTTGTACAAATCTCGGGGATCAATCGAGGCCGTAACTTACATGTTACGGGGTACAGTTTATGCGTATAGGTAGGAAAGATAACAGATAAGCCTAGCCTTAAACAGGTTTAAGATTGTAGTGTTCAGGGAAAATATCTTATTGGGTGTCGATTCCACAAAGCAAAGTTTCGCGAGAAGAAATTCGTCGTGTGAAACTTACTTTTCACTAATGGAATACGGAGGAAATAAGCGTATTTGGTTACAATGTGAGTGGCATGACGAGTCCCGGCCGTGAAGCTTCGAATTGGCGGGAGCAAGGATTGTCGTTCATCCGAGCACTTTCCATGGAAATATTGATAAAGCAGCGAGAAGATTGAATTTTTTGAGAGAGGGGTTGCGGGCTGGAGACTAGAAAGTTATAACTAGACAGATCTCACCTAAATATGATTGTAGTAGTCTATTTTATGCTTAATCTGTTTCTTGTAAATGTAAAGGCTTGCTCATGGAGTCATCTACAGATACAAACTGGTATAGAGAATTGACTATATTTCCTGAAGCTTCCTGAATAGCAGTGTAAAAAACATAAGGAACTTTACGCGCTCTCGCAAATAACATTCTCCTAGTTGGTATTTCACATATAAACCACAATAAAATATCGGTAGAGTGAGGAAGAGGATGACTTATCCCTTCCTCATTCTCGCCTGATATTTGTCCGTCATCTTTGCTAGCAGGATATCTTCGACAAAGAAGATCCTTAGAGAAGTAGAAATTAGTCAGATTGGTGCCAGTGAAAAGATTTCTGCAGCTACGTAGGATGTCTTTCTTTTTTTTACCTTTTCTTTTTAAAATGAAATTCGAAGAATAGGAAACGATTATAAAAAAAAAAAAAAAAAAAAAAAAAACTTGATCAGATGAGACCAAAACGGGATAATTTAAAAAAAGACAAAAAATCTAGAAATTGTAACGAATGTAAATCACAATACCAAACAGACGAA
The DNA here is from genome assembly GCA_903632075.3 of Acanthosepion pharaonis. Classification (NCBI taxonomy): domain Eukaryota; kingdom Metazoa; phylum Mollusca; class Cephalopoda; order Sepiida; family Sepiidae; genus Acanthosepion; species Acanthosepion pharaonis. Next base: position 2,739,743 of record CAHIKZ030000291.1, read on the forward strand.
ACAAGAGACGAAGAAAAACAACAAAAAATAAATAAACCAGTAAAATGAAGCCTTGGCGCCACCCCAGTGTAGAAGAATTCGTTTGGAAGGTCAAAGTTTGCAGCAACCTAATAAAAAAAGATGGTCTACTGGTTTAATCTGCATGAAAGATTGTGTGTCTTTGGTTGACAGATAAAGTTAAACTCTTGTCAGTATTGTTCTTGTTATATATAAAAAATACATATCGCTATCTCATATATATATATATATCAAGACTAAATAAATAAAAATTTATACAATCATTACACATATAATATATTGATTATTTATTACGGATTATAAACCCTTTGCATGTTATTTTTAATGTCAGAATATATTTTTAGATTGTATAAATTTGGAGGAGATAATAATGATTTACTGATAATATTCCTACCAATTAACCCATAAGTGGGTGTATATGAGCTGGATTCGTAGCTTTCCCAAGAGTACTTGTGTGTAAGTGAATATAAAGAACCTGTCTTGAATTCGGACTCTCCGATTTCCAGTTTGGAGCCGTTATCCATTACATCACCAGTACATCCACTATTATTTGACATTCCCAAGATGTCACCCATCTAAGTACTGACCAGGCTCGTCGTTTCTTAACTTTTGTTATCGTACAATAACCTGTGTTGCAGGTTGTATAAAGATACTGCATGGGAATTTCCAATAAACCGGTAATGATTTTACTATAAAGAAGCATTCCTATTTATTTTATTTCCTTTATGTGCACAAAATGAATTCATTATAGAAGCAAATTCCAATTGATTTTGCAACAGAAACCCTGAAAGAAAAACTAATTAAAAAACAAAATAATAACAATAACTGCATTGCCGTTTGAATATTTGTGAAATCCCCAGGCATGCTCATTTCTATTGTGAACAAATTTAAAATAAGACGATGAAATGTGCATTCAAACACCAATTTCTAAAGTAGACTTCACAAATAGTGAACACAAATAAATAAAAGGATTTATTTTAATTCTTTATTTAAAAAATGTGATTTATTTCTCCAAATCTGAGAATCTGATATTTGCATATGAGAAACCTCATTTCATGGGTGAAGTGATGTGAAGTAGGTAATAGAGTCAGCTGAAACACAGTTGGGTGCATAATTACTCAATTTAAGCTGACCAATCAAATGAGACAACCTTAGAAAATTGGTCGGCCAACACAGATTATAAGTGAGAGAAAACTAGCTAAGCAACTGTAATGCCTCATAAATTAACAAGAGAGGAGTGGAGAGGAAATATCTGATGACGTCAAGAAGAATTCATTTCACCAATTTGATGAAAGTTATAAGACGCTATCAAGAAGATTTCCGCGCTATACTTCAAATCTATGACAAATAATTTCCAAATGTATGGCATTCAACACAACTGCAATTCTTCCTAGAATTGGACGTCCATCAATACTATCACCAAGATACACTAGAAAAATAATAAATGAAGTAAAAGCCAACCCACACATCACCTTCAGAGAGTTGCAGAGATCTCTGGCTCTATCTGGACTAAATTTACATGTGTATATAATAAGACGAATATTGAACTGACAAAGCATTAATTGGGGAGATTTTAGAAGGGAATCTCTGCTCCCAACGAAGAACAAAGTTGCCTGTTTAAACTTTGCCAGAGTACATATGGAAGAATTAGAGGCCTTTTGGAAATCCATTCTCTGGATAGATGAATTAAAGAGAGAATTGTTTGGTGACAATCCAAACTGCCACGTTATGAGAAAAAAAAATCAACACTGCCTATTAAGCCAAGAACCTCATTCCAAAAGTCAAGCATGGTAGTGTAAATGTTAAGATCTACGGCGCATTTTCGGCCTCTGTCACTGCACGACTTCATATTATACAGGTAAAAATCAATTCTCAATTCTATCAACAAATTCTGGATCAGAACCTCCTATCATCAGTCAGGGAGTTGAAGCTTGGCCGAAAAAAGACATTGGTCCTAAGCATACAAGCATAACCTCCAAGGAATGACTTAAAACGATGAGGATTCTTACTCTGGATTAGCTTAGTGAAAATCCGGATCTCAATCCAATAGAAATTTTGGGGGTTAGACCTGCTGCTGAAGGTTCATAGAAAATATCCATCCAGCATCTCTGAAATGGCCGATTTTTACAAAGAGATGTGGGAAAAATCCCCAATAGCAGATGCAAGAGACTGGTTAGTAGCTACAAGAGACGTTTGTGGAAGTAATCACTGCAAAAGTTTAACATACTTTTGCATATGTCAAATGTTCAGATTTGGTTAAATAAATCCTTTTATCCTCTTAGGAATGAGAAATGCTTTTACGATAATTTTAATATTCTGTGTACATTTTTTCATTAGCTTCTTCTTCTTGTCGTTATTATTATTATTTTCTTTGATTTCTGGCGTTTCCACATTTCTTTCCGGGTCCCGCCCAGGGACCTAAGGTTAGAAATGGCGTCATGACACTTTCCACTGACAGAAAAAAAAAAAAAATAAATAAATAAATTACATAGATAAATCCCTTCGTAAGTTGGGGGCTGTACTTGTCAGAACAATTTTTTGTATCTCCTTGAGGCATGGACTTCCAGGAATCCCTTCAATTAGTCTACTGCAATCTTTTCCAACCAGTCCTAGGGCTCCAACTACAACAGGGATTGTTGATGTTCACATATGCCACATTTTCGAGATTTCTATTTCAAGGTCCTTGTACTTTGACAACTTTTGGAATATCTTCAAAGATACATTGCAGACAGCAGGGACTGCCATATCAATAAGGAGGCATCGTTTTTGTTTGTGGTCTTTAATAACAATATCTGGCCGGTTGGCCTTGATTGTTCTGTCAGTGTGTATTGTGTAGTCCCATAGAATTCTAACAGGTCCTATCTCCGTAACCGGGTCTGGTTGGTGTTCATACCAGTTTCTTTCAGTTTCCTTCCCGTAGAAGTTGCAGATTTTCCAGTGCAGATATTGACCCACTCTGTCATGTCGGGTTTTATATTTAGTGGGTGCCAACACCGTACATACTGATACAAGATGATCAATCGTTTCTGGATATTTATCACAGAATCTGCATTTTGGGCTGACACAATATTTGAGTATATGTGCTTGATAATTCCTAGTTAGCAAGCATTGGTCCTGCGCAGCAAGGATAAAACCTCCAGTTTCCGCTTTCAACCCTGCACTACGTAGCCACTGATGGGTACGGGTTTTGTCTACGTCAGCTTGTTTGGTACGGGCAGTGTATTGGCCATGAAGCGGTTTATCTTGCCATCGCTTCTGTAACTGGACGGTTGCATTAGTCTTTGCTGTCTTTTTTAGGTATTTTGCAGTTTCAGCCGGTGTATTGTGCTGTAGTTGCATCTCTACGCCCATTTGAAACTCCATTTTGAATTTGTTGGCTTTTTTCATTTCGGAGTAAAGACGCTTACTACTTTCATGTTCCTTGACGCATACCATCATCCAGTCTTCTGTAGTTTCCAAATATCTTTGGAGGCCAATTGTTGTAGTTTTGTCGAACAGTTCTAGTTGAACTAATCCTCTGCCTCCTTCGGATCTGGGCACATACAGACGATCGACATCAGCTTTGGAATGATGCATGCGATAACAAGTGAGAAGCTTTCTCGTTTTAGCGTCCATTCGCTTAATATCAGCTACGATCCAGTTAAGGACATTAAATCTGTATTGCACCACAGGGACAGCCAATGTGTTTATGGCTGATATCCTGTTTTTTGAGTTTAGCTCAGTATTTAGTACCAGACGTACACGCCTGTAGTACTCTTTTCTTATTTTTTCCTTCATTTGGGGGTGTTGTATGCCATCTCCTTCGCTAATTCCTAGGTACTTATAAGCTTCACCATGCTCCAGTTCCCTAATCTTTGTGACAAAATCTAAATCTATTAAAGGTGTTTCTGTAATTCTACCTTTCTTGAAAGTTACTTTTTCACATTTATCTAGTCCGAAGTCCATACCTATGTCGTCACTCATTGTCGTCTTTGGCAAAGAGTTATAGACCGATAACATGTCTCTCCACAACGTATCAGTTGATCACGTCTGTCCTGACGAACCGTACTTATTCCTTTGTCGAAACAAACAGCATTCTTCCGCTGGAACAGAAGGGATGCAGGAGAGGTTCATATGGCTGCAAAGATCAACTTCTGATAAATAAAATGATCCTGGAAAATTGTAGGAGACGACGCAGGAATTATTATTATTATTATTATTATTATTATTATTATTATTATTATTATTACGATGCTTGTCGAAATTAGAGTCATTTGTATTAAAATGTTCTGCATGCTCCGCTGATGTCATTTTCTTACACCTGACATAAAATTGAATCCGAAGGTGCACGTTCTGATAAAAAAAGTTCCGAATCTAACGGAAACACTCACAGAAGAGGAAAACCCAGTTTGTTGTTCAAAAACATGAATCAAGTTAACTCTATGACAAATCCGAAGAGAAGCATCACGATTTTTTTATATTTCTGTATTTCTACTGATTCCTATTTAATATATACCAACCAGTATGCCAAATATGACTTGATATATGCCTGTTGCCAAACAGAAAAATTAAATAAAAGATTCAAAGGACACAGTTATGATGTCAGACACAACAATGTGACATCAACAGAGCTTGCAGAACATTTTATTACAAACGATTGTAATTTGGCCAAATGTCTTAATCTGCACCTTCTGAAAAATATTCAGAATCTACCGACCTTTTGACCCTTAAAACGCACGAGGATAGTAACGTAAGTAAATTATTAAATTATACTGAGCTGTTTGTTTAATTCCTCTTATTAACTAATCAACTAACGGTAAATTCCAAAATGACCACAATCACCGTCATATTAAGCACGTTTTCGTTTCATGCCTTCGCGATGGCGGCATTTCATTCTTTTTAACGTGTTGATTACGAGTGAAGCATTTTTTTTCATTATAAAACAAGCAATGTTTGTACAAAGAAATATAATATTTTAGATATTTTTATACTTGAAATTTAAAAAAAAATATAACTTGAAGAAGGTGGACCTATTGTCGAAATACTGAAACATTGTCAGTCACTGTTTTTTCTTTTCTTTTTATTTCCTTAAATCGCGCTATTATTATTATTATTATTATTATTATTATCTCGCTTCTTGATTTTAGTTTTCGAAAACTGCCGCCTTTTACTTCTTATTTTCTTCTCTCAGTATAGCGATCCCTGACCCTGCTAATATACGCTAGGTGCATATAAGTGTCTGGTCGCGGCTGGGTTGGTGCTGGGAGGAGCTAAACAGGCGTTCAAACAAAATCATCATGAAGGATGTGGTGCCTGAAGAGTTACGATTTTGCATCGTACTGAAAAAGAACCAAAAGACCGAAAGAAAAGAAACTTTTGTTGTAGCATATTTGTCTGAACTTTAAGAAAAATACAATAAAGGCAATATTGGTTTAGGTGAGTCTAAACGTATTCAATGAGACAGAAGGTAAAGATAGTTGGCTTATTTCTTTGCTACTATGTGTGGGTGTGTGTGTGTGTGTGTGTGTGTGTGTGTGTGTGTGTGTGTGTGTGTGTGTGTGTGTTTTCGTTTAACGGTGTGTTGCACAAAACGCCTCTCTATGAATTTTGGCAGAAAAACCACATCAGTTTAGTAACCTTATCACTGTTCTTTCTTTTATGTTGTTTTTCTTTTCTTGGCAATGGCTTCGTATGATTTTAAATGTACTCGAGTTTTTATTTTATACAGGCCAGAGTATGGAATCTGAAAGACAAGACGTTCTTTTTTTTTAAAAGTTAGATTATATATAGTAGATTTTCGTTGTTAGCGCAGTGAATAAGTTCTGCGGTAAAAAGTTTCTCAGTGGCTTGCCTATGATGCAACAAAAAGAAGATCGACAGGAAAAGAAAAAATATATATATACATATATCAAAATCATAACTTCTTGAATTCACAATTTTCTTTTTCTAAGGGTAATCTTATGATATGTAAAAAAAGAAAAGGCCACAAAGAAAGTTTCTTAGGACTTGGAGTTTCACGTTCTTTTGCAAATGAACTAAGTCTTATTTAGTACGACAAAAAGGTCAAATATAATGAAGTACAACCTAGGCAAACTGTACTAGGCCAATCAATGAGCAGAGGAGAACGTCTTTCTGCATGGAAAACCAGTATTTTAATTAATTCCGTTAATCACACTTCATGTACAATATATATTTCGATATTTAACACGCGTAGTTAATGTGTGAAACGGAATATTAAAATGTTGTCAGGAAAATTGTGTTGCGCCAGTATTGACTTCTACTTGTAAAATTATTATACTAAATAGTATTTGCTTAATTTGTTTCCTACACAATATATGGAATATCTCATTTCGAATTATATATAAAAATAAAACAGTAAAATGAAACATTAATGATTTCAAACTCACAAGATATATATTTTTTTTTACATCCAATGCAACCCCAACTAGACACAAAAGGTATTTACTGAGTGGACGTAAGAGCAGGAATTCAGATTATATGTAGGAAAGATAAATGCTGACTGCAGACTTGAAGAGGTTAAGAATAAAATGATCAGGAAAGCATCCTCTCTGGATACAGTTCCACAATGAAGCAGCTCTAGGATAGAAGCTGTCTAAATGGAACTTCCTTCTTGAACGAATCCGGATAACTCGATGTTATATACGTGATAGGACGTGTTTCAATTGTAAAGCTTTGAACTGGTGATAGTAATGAATGTATTGCGATAGAATATTTCTATGGAAATAGATTTTAACAATTAATAGTAGTTAACTTTGCTTATTGTCAGGTTCAAACTCCTCTGCGGTCTTTTGAACAGGTGTAGATTTTGTACATTGTTTCTTCTTTAAGACAGGTTCTCCGGTTCCTTTTAAAGTCTTATAATTCTCTTTCACTCCCGGTAACCCGTTGCGTCTTATGGCATTATTGCTTTACTTGGGGTGGATTTAAAAAAAAAGATATTTTAGGAAGAGACTTGTGACATTTTACCATTTGGAAAACCATTGTAGCGTCGAAAATAATTTATCACTTACAACGTCATGTAACCGGTTTTCAACTCCACCATGGCTGAAAAGTTAAAATTACGAAGCTACAGACAAGATATGACAATGATTTTTGTCCTAAACTTTTGATGTTATAACATGGAATGAGAATTTACTTATTGTTTAGAGCGCTACAAGGAATCGACCATTTTCGAGGAGTTTTTAGCGATGGTTCCTATAAATGAGTTTTACTTGAGCTGTAGGATGAAATAGAGAAAGCTTGTCTCGCTAGAACAATTACGACTGAGTAGCGAGTTCGATCATCACTGACTGTCCCATGTTTAGGCCTTTGGTTACATCTAACCTTCACTTCGGAAATCATAAGAAAGAAGAAAAATTAGGTTCAACTCGACAGTAAAAAAAAAATAGTTGTTAGGGCATTGAAAATTACAACCCAAAAGCAACGAGACTTATGTACTGAACAGTTTTGTGCAAATGGATGAAAGAACGAGAACATAATTTCAGCATGAGACAATATTTTGTCTTCTAGTTAACCATTGATAAAATGTACGATTCTCCCATAGTTACCAAATATTCTTTCCTTAATGATAATAGATCATATATAAAATATAGAATATTAACTGGGAATATTTCATAATCGAATTTGCGTCAGATAGATTTAGGTTTATTTTATTTGACGGTATATCAACTTCAATGGGTCAGTTAATGCCGACAAAATTTTTAGAATAGATTCGTAAGAATAGAATATGTATTCTTTGTGAGAAATCAGTTTGTAGATCAGATTTCATAGACGTATTTTTGTAAAGAGGGTTTTTGTGGAAAGTCATATGTATTGATGGTAAAGATTTTTCACAAATGTATTGCTGGTGTTTTACTATAAGAAAACAAAGAAAAACAAACTATTTTTATCCTTTCATAGTCTTTTGATGTCATTTAGGGTGTAAACTATTTTCCCATAATTGAGACTCTAACATGTACTACCTTCAAGGTTCCGAGTGGATCGGAGAACAACAGCAATTAAGAGGTGGTTCAACGCTCTTCACAACATCCCGATCAAAGGCCTTGCTGCAGATGTAGTTTTCTTCATACCCAGGGGGAGTTTGCGTCAGAGAAATAAGCGCATGATACGAGATCGAAGCTTTGTTTGCGTGGATGCCTGTCTACTAGGCTAGCTGATCCCTGCCAGGCAGGGATCAGCTAGCCTAGTAGACAGGCAATGTTTGGTTCATACAGCAACAATATGTGCTTATTCTTTCTGGGAGAGAGCGCATTATCTAGCGCGATCAACAGTCTGAACAAAGGCAGCACGCTCAAATCCTTGGTCACAATGAGCACTAACTTCGTTCTAGCACAGCCATCAAAAGCTCCCAAAGGTTCTATCTACCCAATTTCACCCACACATGCCGCACGTTAATATCGTCTCCTCCAGACAGCTAACATAAAGAAGCCACCTTCCTGAAAAATCGAACATGGTGAGATTCGAATCCGGGCCTCATGGTTAGAAAGAGAAGGTTTTAATCATTTGGCCACGTTCGTATTTGTTTAAGTGCACTTCACAGTTACCTGCTTGGGAACGTTAATAATCCATTTATCATTTAACTCGCTCTCTTTGTACGGGATTAAAATCCTTCTCCCATGACTACCACTGATGTCAGGTGTGAATCTAGAAACGGTATTTAGATCTATAAATGAAAACGAAAACTGATGACAGAACGCTTCAATCCTAGCTGTTGACATGAATTTCCTTAGCGCTGATGTACAGCAGGTGTTCTGTTAATCATGAGGAATATATTCGACATTTGCAATGAAATTAAAACATCACTCAGAAGATAAAAGCCCTGCGGGTGATTCGACGTGTAGAGAAACTAGGCGGACGAAAAGATAACAGATAATTCAACCGGGTAACAAATGTGTGTATAAAGATTGCCCTAGACATGATAAAATATTGCATCAAAGAAACATTGATCTAATGGTACTTGTAATAGAAAGTGATTCTAGGGATGTTAGAAAGCTTTTACTGATTAGTTGAATTGAATGGTGATGTGGATAATGAATGATCTTTTGTAAGGATTGTTCTAAAAGATGCAGAATGCTCATTTATAAAGAATATTCGTACTGATCATGAATGTTCATTTTCAATGAATTTTCCAACTCATCTGGAATGATCATTTTTTAATGAATGCCTATGCTGATCAGAAATTACTCATTTTTGTAATGAATGTTCTTTCATTTCAGGAACGATCATTTCCAATGAACATTCTTACAAATCAGAAATGGTCATTTCCAATAAATGTTCTTGTTGACCAAGAATGGTCATTTGCAAGAATCTTCTCATAGATCAGGAATAATCATATGTAATAAATCTTTTTACTGAACAGGAATAATGATTTTCAATGGATTTCCTTGCTTCTCTGGAATGATCATTTGTAATGAAGGTTGTTGCTGAATATGAATGGTTATTTGCAATTAATATTCTTACTGATCAAAAATAATAATTTCTAATAAATATTCTTACTAATAGGGAATGATTATTTGTAATGAATTTTCTTAGTGAACCAAAATGATCATTTTTTAATGAAAGCATGCTGAGCAGAAATGGCCATTTGTATAATGGACGTTCGTTCATGTTAGGAAAGATCATTTGAAATGAACATTTATAGGGATCAATAATAGACATTTGCAATAAAAGTTCTTAGAGGTCAGTAATGGCCATCAGTAATGACCATTTCCAGTGAATGTTCTAAGTGATCAAAAATGGACACTTGCAGATATCCTCTGATAGATTAGAAAAGATCTTTTGCAAAGAATGTTTTAAACGATTAAGAATGATCATTGGTAATTATTTTTGTTACTGTTCAACAATGGATGCTGTCATTGAATTTTCTTAATGATTAAGAATTGTTATTTATAATGAATATCTTTACTGGCAATGAATGGTCGTTCGTAATGGATGCTATTATTTATCATGAATTGACATTATTTTGAAAGTTCTTACAAGGCAAGAATGTTACTTTATAATTAATCCTAATTAATCCTTATCAAAAACTGACATTTGGAATGAAGATATTTACTGATTCGCAATACCAATTTGCACTTAATGTACTTATTGAGCCAGAATTGTTATTTGTAATGAACGTTCGACTGATCAGTAGTGTAAGTTTGTAATTAGTGTTCATATAGATCAGGAATGGAAATTTTGAATGAATGTGCTTACCTAGAAGTAAGGATCATTTGTAATGATCATTTGTAATGATCATATGTAATATAAGCGCAATTACAGTCATTTGTAATCCATGTTTTTAGAAGTCAAGAATGGACACTGCAATGATTCGTTATTCATGTCCTTATTGGTCAGAAATGGTCAATTCTAATGAAAATCTTATTATTCACAAATAACCATTGATAACAAATCCTCTATTCTAGTTATAGCCGGCCTACTTGCCTCATATTACAATAGAAATCTTTGTATACACACTAACATACAAACGCCTATGTACAGACTGATATATCAATACATAGACGTGAATATGCTGTGAAGTTGCTATGGTATCCTATGACGATGACGAGGTGGATATAGGCTGGAGGTTCTACCAGTAAATCCTGTGTAGAACTGGTAATCGCTGTAGTATCAATAAAAATTGTTTGGTAACTGTTGTCTTTGTTTAAATGTGGACGGAGTTAGATGCGTTGTCAAATAATCTTCTACTGTCTCCTTGGGATTGGTATACTAAAGCGAGTTTTTCTCTGCCTATTACTAAAAATCAAATTAGATATGTTTTCTTCAGGAGTAAAGCTTCTTCTCGTGATATTAAACAATGCACCGTACATGCTTTGTATTGACTACTTTTATCAGTCTTAATAGGACATTTTTAATAACTATTATTACCGTAAATTGCGTCGTACAAGTCGAGTTTTTAAGCCGAGGGAATCTTTTCAAAAATAGTGATCGACTTAGTAGCAGTTATAAAATACAAACTTTTACCACCGAGTTATAAACAAGTCAGACAGCACTCCTAACATCTATTATCCACTACCGTATATATATTGTTGTGGTAGGATCCACCTAATTTGCATAGTGGAGTACCGACCATATAAATACGGGAAGAGAGGGAGGAATCAAGAGATTCAACCAGAGACTCTGCCCGACTGCGACTCAGTCAACACATTCTCCAGGAACGGTCTTACCAGTAATATACAAAAGACTATATGTAAATATTGTGTACACTTTCTTGTTTCAATACATTTTATTCTAAGTACATTTTGTGTTGCATTATTATTCCATGCATTAGTCAAGTTTCAACAATGGCGACGAGGTAGAAAGAACTATACGAAAAAAAAAAAGAATCGATAATTGTTACCCTTCAAAAATTGGAACAAGTCATTGAAGAACCCAGGCTGAAGGAAAAAATTATTAATTAAAAGTCCAACATCTAATGGAACGGCGAAGGATTCTGAAATTCTGGATATTTAGAACTCGTTAAAGGAAACTAAGCATAAAGGAGCGTTCACTCAGAAAAATTTGAAAGCTGTCGTAAACGAATAACGGTGATTAAAAAAAAACAAAAAAAAAACAAAAAAAACGGGCCGACTACAAAAACATGCATGGATTTAAAAGGCGCACAAATGCATTGTGTCGACTTTGAAAGGTAACGAACTTTAAAAAAAAAAAAAAATTTTTTTTTGGTTGCTCAACAATATTTTATAAAGCAAGACATAAAATAAAAAAGTCTTAAGTTGTTTCGATTTTTCTGGTCAGATTATATTATATCCGTGGATACACAAATTAAAATTATATTCTTTGTTGCATGAACACTATTAGCAAAAGATGGATGAATTATCCAAAGTCATATCTGAATTATTCAAATCTCAGCAGTTGAGTCAGCAACGTAAAAATGAACAGTTTTCCTTATTAATAAGGGAACAACAGATAGCACAGCAAAAATATCAAGAAAAGCAAGAGGAAAGACAGCAAAAATATCAAGAAAAGCAAGAGGAAAGACTGGGAAAACAGGAAGAAATGCAGATCAAGGTTTTAGAAATTCAAAAGTTAACACTGGAGAAATTAAACAACAATCAGACAAATGAAGGAAATTCTTCATATTCTAATAACATCATATTTAATTCGCTGGAAACTTTCAACTATGGGCCAGACGAAGAAAAAACGTTTGAAGCGTACTTTAAACGATATGAAGATATTTTCTACACAAAACTGGTCGAATTCAAGAAAAGACAGTCTATTACTAAGAAAGCTAGGTACAGCAGAACATAGCAAACTTGTAGATTTTATTCTACCGAGAAGAACGAATGAATTGGAATTCGCGGAAACAGTGAAATTGCTAAAGGAGTTGTTTGGAGCAAATATGTCGCTTTGGCATAAGCGATGGTTATGCATGAATGTCGCTAAATCCGACGATCAGGATTACTTAACATATGCATCTATAGTGAATAGACATTGTGACAATTTCAGATTGGCAGAGATTACGGTTGAAGAATTCAAGTGTTTAATTTTTGCGCAAGGACTGGTATCCAGTAAGAGTGCCGAAATAAGACGTAGAGTTTTGGCTAAACTCGAATCTAAACAAAACATTACCCTATAAAAGTTAGCAGAGGAGTGTCATCGGGCCGTAAGTTTAAAGAAAGAGTCTCAAAAAATCGAAGAAGCTGGCATTGCTTATATTAAAAAAATAAAGAAAAACAGTCAAATTACCCATCAGCAAAAAATTGGAGTAAAATTCGGCGTATTTTAAAAATAGACAAGAAAAATTAAATGAAAAGAACGAGGAGGAAAAAAAAGGTTCCACCATATAATTGTAGACGTCGCAACGAAAGACAATGGGAGGTAAATTGCCCATATAGAAATAAGAAATGTTTCGTGTGCCACAAGAATGGACACAAAGGATCGTGTTGTAAAACGAAAAAAGTCAATAGCCGAATTAGACAAACAAATTCAGATATCAAATCAGATAGAGATTTGAGGAAATATGTGACGACTGAAATATTTAAAAAGAATATCAAATTTCAACTCGATTCGGGTTCAGATTTAACAATAATGAACTATAAAAGTGGAAAATTTTAAAAAGGCCTACAATAATGAAGTCAATCAAATGCGCTCGAACGGTAACTGGAAAGGAAATTAACTTCGAAGGCGAGGTTGTACTTCCCATGAAATTGAACGGGATAGTTAAAAAAATAAAAGTTTTCATTCTGAAAAATGGAGAAAACTTGATGGGTACAGATTTTATTGAAACATTCGAATTGTGGGATAAACCGTTAAACTCATTCTGCAGAAAAGTAGAAAGTAATACGCAAACAAGACAGGACATTAAAGATGAATTAAAGAAAAAAGTTTCCGGAAACCTTCACACCTGGTCTTGGAAGATGTAACAAGTTTGAAGCTAAATTTGAATTAAAGGAAAATACTATGCCAATTTTTAAAAAGAAACGTAACGTGCCTTTCGCAAGTGTAGAGAAAATTAACGAAGAACTTGGTAGGTTGGAAAAATGGGAATTATTTCGAAAGTAGAATCTAATTCATGGGCTGCGCCGATTGTGTGCATAAAAAAGAAATCAAACCAAGTCAGAGTCTGCGTTGATTTTTCGACAGGGTTGAACTCGGTAATTAAGGACTACCATTACCCGTCACCGAGTCCGGAGGAGATTTTTAACAAGCTAAATGGTGGAGTTATATTTTCAAAAATCGACTTATCATATGCCTATCTCCAAATTCCCGTCGAAGAGGAATGTTCGAAGTTACTAGGGATAATCACGCATAGAAGGTTATTCAAGTACAACAGGCTTCCTTTTGGTATTAAAGTGGCACCAGCCATTTTTCAACAAGCTATGGACGTCATGTTGAATGATTTAGACTTTGCGTGCGCCTACTTAGACGACATCATAGTAAGGAGCGAAACCGTCGACGAACATCGAGAGCATCTCAATCAAGTATTTAAAAAGATTCAGGACTTTGGTTTTAAAGTCAAAGAGTCAAAGTGCGAATTTGGTTTGGAGGAAATTAAGTATTTAGGTCACATAATCAACAAAAAGGGCAGATTTCCAGATCTGGAAAGGTCCATTGCGATTAGAGACATGCCGACGCCCACTAATGTGGTGATGCTACAGAGTTTTCTGAAGCTCGCAAATTATTATCAAGCGTTCATTAAAGGAATGTATAATTTAAGAGCTCCGTTGAATGAACTGCTAAAAAAAATGGGAATGGACGGTAGAATGTCAGAAAGCCTTTGATGAAATAAAGAGAATGCTTACGTCCGACCTCTTTTTAACCCATTACAATCCCAAACTGGATATTGTAGTGGCAGGTGACGCCAGTTCATACGGGACAGGAGCGTGTATTCAACACATAATGCCAGATGGTTCTAGAAAACCAATTGCACATGCTTCGAGAACTTTACTCCCAGGAGAAAGAATTTACTCACAAATCGAAAAAGAGGCGTTGAGTATCCAAAGAAGCTGAAAGCGATGATTTCATCTTAGAAATAAAAAGCAAAATGGTAGCAAATGACCAAAAAGTGCAGGGGATTTATTCAGTAGGTGAAGGAGTTTTATTATATGGTGAGAGAGTAGTAGTACCAAAAAAGTTGCCGAAAAGAATACTACTGGGACTTTCATATGGGTCACCAGGGGTTATTAGAACAAAAAGCTTAATGCGAAGCTTTGTATATTGGAAAGGAATGGATGTGGATATCGCAAACATGGTTCATCGATGTAAAGGGTGTGCGTTAGCAGCTAAGGCACCACCTATAGTACACAAACCATGGCCCAAGACGGATCATCCGTGGACAAGATTACACATTGATTTCGCTGTTCCAGTAGAAAATTATAACTACTTAATAATGGTAGATAGTTTTACAAAATTGCCGGAAGTACTACGCTGCAAAAAGCCTACGTCCAATACCACAACAACTTTCTTGCATGAACTATTTGCACTGTTCGGTGTGCCAGAGTGTATTGTGAGTGACAATGGTACACAATTCACTTCTGAAGAATTTAAGGAATTTTGTGAGTTATATCAAATTAACCACATAACGACGCCGCCGTATCATCCGAGGTCCAATGGACTCGCAGAAAGATTTGTCGATACTTTAAAGCGCGCTCTAAAGAAATCCTCAGGAGTTCCAACGGAAAAGGCGCTTCAGCAATTCCTACAAGTATGCAGAATCACGCCAAACCAGAGAACACACTCAAACATGGCACCATCTGAACTAATGTTCGCTAGGAAAGTTAAGTCAGTGTTTGATAAACTTTTGCCAGGAAAAAATAGAGTAAAGAATTCTATGTATACAGCGAGAAAAAGATACACCTCCGGAGAGAAGGTATTTTTCAAGTGTTACAAAAACAACGTTGAGTTCTGGGAGCGAGGCATAGTGGACAAGAGAATCAGTGACCTGATTTACATAATTAAAGGGCCGAAGAATACAAGGCACCAGAATCAACTTAAAAAATGTTACGTTATAGAGCATGAAGAGAGTATACCGGATGAGGAGGAAGATCCCATTGAGGTAATGTATGATATGTTTCAAGTAGAACCTCCGCAGAATACTCTTGAACCGAGAAGATCCGGTAGGAAACGAAAGTTCACGTGAATCCAAAACGGAAAAAATATTAAAATTAAGTGGATGGACATATGCATATGGAGTATGCAAATGGATCTACAAAGAAATAGACATAATCATCAACCCATATAGGAAGCCAGTTTGAAATCCAAAAGGGATTCCAAGGCTTGGGAGGGGGGTGTTGTGGTAGGATCCACCTAATTTGCATAGTGGAGTACCGACCATATAAATATGGTTGGTACCGGGAAGAGAGGGAGGAATCAAGAGATTCCCTCTCTCTTGTTCGGACTTTTTCTGACCGGTTGCGTTGGGTGTGTGCGATTATTTTTCTTGGTTTGCTGTGTATCGAGTTTGTTTGGCCCGCGAGGAATTGATCAAGTGATTTTACGAAGATTTACAGTGCTCTAAGAACCCTTCTGGATTGACGAACTTCAAGTCTTTTTCTGTTAAGTTATTGTTTTAAGTTTTATTTTTTTATTTCTTCCATTTCTTTTGTTGGTTTTATTTTTCTGGGCGTCGGCCCGCATATTTTTTTTATTTTAGTCCGGTTTGACTAAGTCTTACCGGACGACTGCTTTTTTTATTTCTGTTTATTTCTGTTTAGTTTTTGTTTGAATTTAGTACTGTTTAAGAAAAGAAGAAAAGAAAGCTTTTTATTTTTTTATTTTTATTTACTTATTTAATTAGCGATTTCGGTCGCATTCTTTCTCTTTTTGGTTTGACTAGTGTGTTTTTGCTTTTAATTTATTTTCTTTAGCGGCTTAGGTCGCAAAATTTTTTTTTCTTTTTCTTTTTGTACATTTTTGAATTTTTGTAGAAAAAAAAAGAGAGGAGTTTCTGTTTTTTCTTTTATTTTCAGCTGCCTTCGGGCGCCATTTTTATTTTTTGTTAAAAAAAAAGTCTTACCTGTTTATTTTCTTTCAGTTTATCTAGTTTGTCATTTATTTTATTTTACTTTTAGTTTATCTTTAAATTTTAATTTCCTGGGTTATCCAGACTTTCTTTATTTATTTTATTTTTTTTTCCCAAATCCTCTCCCCGTGTTTGTGAAAAATTTTGGAAGACCCGCAAGTGGTAGTCTCCACGTTTTTACAACATGGCCGACGAAGGCAGTCGGTCGATGGTGAAGAAGGACCTTTCGGGAAGGTTGCTAATGCCGACCCATCTGAAAAAACTGGAAGAAGGCGGGCTGAAAAGAGCCCAAAAACTGACCATGTTAGTAGCTCCAAGAGGGGAGATAATACTAAAAGTGACGAAGTTCCAAAGGAGGCACAAAGTAAGACGTCCGAGGATTTGACCTCTTGCTGGAAGTCCCCCGCTAGTTGTATTTTGAACATGGCGGATTTCCTGGATAAGGCGAAAGGCTACGCCCATCTTGTTAATAAAGATAGGTTCGTCGAAGTTGTCCAGGAGCTCGATATGTTTGCAAAGAGAATGGTGACCGTTTTTTGGTGGACAAGAAAACTCGTAAGATTTGTCGCTCCACAAAAGACACTGTGATTAAATCACTTCTGTCCCTGGGGATAAAACCCCAAAGAGTAATTAAGGGTACTGGGTTCTTCATGTGGGACATTCTGCTACCCACACCAGAAGATTGCCTGGAGATGGCCAAAAAAGAACTCATCACTAAAGATCTGATATTAAGAACGGAATATGAAGGCCGCAGGCGGACCAGGGTGGCCGTTTTTGAGGTTCCTCCTCAAATTTCGGGAGAGCTCCTAGCTGCATTTTTTATGCAGTACGGCCAAATTTTAGGGGCTCTCTCCGACAATTTGAACGGGGGATGGACTTTTGACATCATGCTCGATCAAAAGGCCTTCAAGTCCGTCCCCAACTGTTTGGTGTTCGGCGACCTGAAAATGCCGGTCATAGTGACCGGTAGGAGACCAACTTGCCGGAAGTGTGGAGAAACTAGCCACCTTTCCTCCTCCTGCCCAGGGAAGAAGGCCCCTGGAGGTCCAGTCGCAGGTGACCAAAATCCCCCCTTGGCCGAGAAAGTAAAATCCGCGGCGCCTGTAATGGGCCTAGCTGCGAGGCGGACCGATGAGGAAAATACCTCGGTTGGGTCCAGACCCTCATTACCCACTAAAACGACGCCTTCCACAAGTGTGGATAAGGGGAAGGATGAGGGGGAATGGCGCCTCGTAGTTAGGGGCAAGGGGAAGACCCAAACAGCGGTTCCTCAGTCCCAACATGACCCTAGGGACATTATCACCTACAGCCCCATTCCCTCTACCAGCTCTGAGGGTGACGCCTCGGCGTCTTATGAAGAAAACGCCAGCGAAACCCAGAAAGCTAACGAGCCAAGCTGGCAAAAAATACTGGACCTAAAAAAAATGAAGGAGAAGTTGGAGTCCAAGCGGGGAAAAGAAAAAAAATCGCTGGGGGCACCGGCCCCTCTATCCTCTGCCCCGTCTTCCCCTTCGTCATCAAAAAAATCATTTACTAAACCACCTCCGCCCAAATCTGTATCTAACTCTCCGACGAAATCATTTCATTCAGCTAAACCTTCGCCGGTGAGGACGCCTTCGGGTTGGACTCCCTCTACTAAACCCAATATCACGCCCATGTCAACTCCCATGCAATCTCCACACAAGAAAAGGGTCAGAAGCCCGGATTCCCAAACAGTCACTGATAAAAAGAAAAAAAATATCAAACCACCATACCTCCCAGGGGAAGACGTCTGAAAGGGTTTTTGGACAAACAAGGAACCCAAAAGAATTAAAAGTCCTATGGAATTTTAAAAACATTAAGGGAGTTGATGTAGAAAAGCCGGATAATTTCCCTGCTGCGAGAAGAATCCTGACTGTTATTAGAACTGGCTCGGGTACGCGGGAGATTTGGGGCATGATAGAGGAGGCCCAGTCGTCTCTAAAAAGCTGCCCCCAGCTGCCTACCTACTTGACCCGGAAATAAACGAATCAAATGAAAAACTTAAAGGGAGGGTCCCAGTTTTCGTTCACCCATCCCTTTATAGAGCCTTAAAACTCACCTACCCTTCGGACATCGGCGGTTTGTCTCAGGATGATACTGTCGAAAATGAGATGGCGTCTGGTTCCATGGGACGAGCTGTCGGTGTCCTCACCCCAGCCATGTTCTATCCTGAAGGGCAACCCCAATCGGTTTCACAATGGCACTTTGGTTAGCTACTTTGAATGTCCGGGGCCTGAGGTCCGAGTCTCGCAGGGCGAGGCTCTCTCGTGACCTTCAGCGCCTCGGGGTGAATGTATGTCGTTTACAAGAGACCCGGTTTTCTTCTCATGATCGTGAGGATATACTGTCTAAGGGGTTCGCCCTTTATTCAGCATGTTTTGATGGTCGTTCGAGGGGTGTCTCTAGGCTAGTGAGCAGGTCATTGAAGGCTGCATGTACCCTTGTCTTCGCGGATCCGGCGGGCAGGCTTTGCGTGTTGGATATTACCATAAAGGATAAGGTTCTTCGTCTCATTGGGGTTTATGCGCCCAATATCCATTCCGAGCGGCCTGCTTTGTTTCGGCAGATCGCGCCGTTCTTGACGACGTCTCGTCGGTTTAGTTTTAGCGGGGGATTGGAATGCCGCCCTTGACCCCGATATAGAACGTATAGGGCACAAACAAGGTACTAACAACCCGGATGTGAAACCATTTCGGGACTTTATCAATGGGTTTGATCTCGTCGATAAGTTCCGGAATGAACACCCTCGGGAGGTAGCATGGACTTGGACAACTAGTGGCAACTCGGCTCCTGGCTCGCTTGCGAGCTACCTGGACCGAGTCTTAGTTATGAGAGTCGATGTAGGGCTCTTAGGGTGTCCAAGTTTCCATTATATAGTTTATACGGATCATAGGCTTGTCCGGGTCCGTGTAAACTTAGATAAGCCTAAGGTTAGGTTGGCTGGTTACTGAAAATTGAACTGTTCACTTTTTGGTGATCAGGGTTTCCGGGACCAGTTGTTACTAACTATACAAAGGGAATTGACGGGGGCGGTTGTGTGAAATGCCTGGTGGGGAAATTTAAAATCTAAAATTCGAACGTTTGCTGCCGATTTTAGTCGTCGACTCAATCTAGATAGATTAGCGGCGCAAACTGCTTTGAAAAATAAAGTCGATCGGGCAGTGAAATCCCGTGTTAGTGGGGACATAGCTTTAGCTAAGGCAGAGTTGGCCTCCTTGCTTATCAAGAAGGATCAAGCTCTGGTAGTTAGGGCTAGGTTAAAAAGAATGTCTTCTGAGGCTACGAATATGGCCGCTGAACTGCGTGTAGAGGATAATTGAAACGCGTCTAGGCGACATATAGCGTGCGTCACATTACCGGATAAGCGGACCGTGACTACACACGCGGGCATATGTGAGGTCTTTCGGGATTACTTTCAGGATCTTTTCACCAGGGAGCTCGGTCTGAGCTCTGCTCAGTTCGACGCCTATTTAGCTGACTTTCCCTGCCTCTCGTCAGCTGAAGTGGCTAGGTGCGAGGGTCCCATAACATAGTCGGAAATCTGGGAAGCGCTGAAGCAGGTTGGCCTGGATAAGTCTCCGGGATAAGATGGTCTTCCCTACGAAGTTTACTTGAGGTTGTCGCACGTTTTTGTTCCTTTGCTGGAACTGATGTACAACCACTGGATAAGGCAGGGGTCTTTACCTCAACGCTTCACCAGGGGTGTCATCAAGTTTCTGCGTAAGGACAAGGACGGTGGGGATGGGTTAGGGAACTTTCGCCCTTTAACGATGTTAAACACTGACTTAAAGATTTTGGCGAAGATCTTAGCCAACCGTTTGCAGCTTGTCATGTCTAGTCTGATTGGCCCTGAACAGACTTGTGCTGTGAAGGGCAGGACTATTCAGGATAACCTTCATATGGTACGCTTGATCTTAGAATAAGTCGACAGTGAAGCCGCGCTGATCAATTTAGATCAGTCCAAGGCCTTCGTTAGGGTTGACCATCGATTTCTGGAGGCTGTCCTTTCGGCAGCCGGTTTAGGAGCCGACTTTCGCTCCTGGATACGACTCTTGTATGCGACCCCCGGTGCGCTGGTGGAAGTGAATGGGGTAAGATCGAAGCCTTTCGTATTGTCTCGCTCCATTCGTCAAGGTTGTCCGCTCTCGCCTCTGCTTTACGTTCTTGCGTTGGAACCTTTCCTTCGCAAGTGAGAAGCGAATCCGGTCCTACGCAGTATTTCGCTGCCTGGTGCTTCCACCTCGGCCAGGTATTCTGCCTATGCTGACGACGTTTCGGTTCTTGTGTCGAGCAGAGCCGAGATTAACGAAGTCAGCAAGCAGATCAGTGGGTATGAGATGGTGACAGGGGCCAAGATCAACCGCGATAAGTCTGTGGGTTTGCGGTTGGGTGCGTGGAAGGGAGTTTCTCTTCCCGGACATTTCCTCTGGACGGGTGGGCCGATCAAGATACTCGGCGTCTGGTTCGGTCCTGATCTCCAGTTGGAAATGAATTGGTCGGAGGTGCAAGGGAAGGCCGAGGCCGCGGGTAATCTGTGGTCTCGGAGGGGACTTTCCCTGAAGGGAAGGGCGGAAGTATGTTTTTCACACATCTATCCGATCCTCCTGTACCGACTCTCTGTGCTTCCACTCCCGTATGCCCGACTAATGTCATTAGTCAAGGCCTTGTTCTCTTTCTTGTGGAGAGGCAAGGCCCATATGGTATGTCGCGAGATCTGTTGCCTTCATCCCTCTGAGGGCGGTCTGGGTATGCCTAGCATTGAGATTCGTCAATATATGCTTCGCATTACGTTTCTAGACCGAATGTGTCGCGGTTTGGATGAGGTGGGCACCTTTTGGAAAGAAGATGTCCGAAAACATTTCCCATCCCTGAGAAGTGTGCACTCGTGCGAGGAGGAGGCCGGCCGTACACCTCGTGTCGAGTGCTCCTTCTACCGCGAATGTCGTCGTGCTTTGAAGCTCCTCTTGCGGACGTCGGATGGCCTCTCCGACGCCCAAGCGTTGTCTTATAAGGCATTATATCGATTGTTAGTTAGGGGTCCGTTCGAGATAGTCTGATCGACGAGCTCGGTCTTACGAAGCAGGAGGCTCGCTCGATATGGCCTTGAGCGCCTGGGTTGAAATGTCTCAATAACGATGAGGCATCACTCACCTGGCTGATGATTCGTGGGGCCCTCTGGGTCGGCAAAGACTTTGTTCAGCAGGCTTGGAGAAATATCAAACTGTCGTCGCTGTACTGGGAATGTCGAGACCATTGGTCACGCCTTTTTTCAGTGCAAGACGGTAGTGCCGTTGTGCAAGTTTGTTGAAGGCCTCATGGTTCGCATGCTGCAGGAAAAGTTTTTTGTCCTGGAAGTCAGTTCTGTTTGTAGCAATGTGGTATCGCAATTGACGAAGGCTGAACACTATGTGTTCTGTTGCTTACTAGGGGTTATGCGAGTCGTGATTTGGACGACGCGAAAGAAGGAATTCTATGATGGCGCGAAGTTCACCTCTTCCCAACTGATCTTGTTCTTTAAGCATCAGCTTAAAGTCAAGATTAGGACGGGAAGGCGGCGGCTCCCAGCATCAGAATTTGGCAAAAGGTGGGTGAATCTTGCGCGAATCTGTAGAGTAAAAGGGGCTGACCTAGAGTGGCATTTGGACGTCGGTTAGGTACAGAATTTTGTCTTATCAGGGTTGAACATAGGCAACCCACCCAGATATTAGGCTAGTCTAGGCTTTCAATTTTGAATTTTTAGTTTCTTTTTTTTTCCCGGTTAACTTAGCTAGGGTATGTATGCTCATTGGTCCCTTTTATTTCTGTCCCTATTTTTCTTTTGTTTAATTCCCCATCCCCTCCCTCATTAGGTGGTTAGTAATGTCAGTTCTCTGGTGGATGCGGGGCGCCTTTCGTTTCGTGTGTGTGCTTTCGTATTTGTTGTTGTGTATGAATGAGTGAGTGTTTGTGTGAATGCCTGATGGTTTGAATGTGTTCTTATTTTCTTAGTCACGCATCGATTTCGTCCGGTTAACTGATATTTCTGCCACATTCAAAGTTTGTGGGGGGTTTTAATGCTAACACTATTTTTGTTTAGTTTATTGTGAATATATTTCGTCATATTGTATATACTCATTGGGGATTTTTTTAAAAATTGTTATTTTATGACCCTCCCCCCATGAACAATATCTGTACATAAGGGGACTAGTTAGGACTTTGTAGAGAATCTGAGGTATTGTGGTGGACGTAGTAAGAAAGGTAGGAGTGAATGTGTTGGTTTGGTGATTGGATTATTGTTGGCATGTTTGGGTCACTGTCTGCGACTAGCTAAGTTTAGATTTAAGACAGATGAAGACCGTCATTCCCCATCCCCCTTTTTGGCCCTTTGCCGCATTTTCTATTTTAATGCAAATAAATATAGGAATCAAGAGATTCAACCAGAGACTGCCCGACTGCGACTCAGTCAACACATTCTCCAGGAACGGTCTTACCAGGAATATACAAAAGACTATATGTAAATATTGTTTACACTTTCTTGTTTCAATACTTTTTGTTTTAAGTACATTTTGTGTTGCATTATTATTCCATGCATTAGTCAAGTTTCAACATATATATATATATATATATATATATATATATATATATATACGACAAAAACTTATGTTTGCTGAATATATTTGGCATGTTAACACTGTAATTAATATGAATTACTAACATTTTTACGCTTTTAACAGTTGATAATCTAAGTGTAAATACTGACGAAAACGCCGTTTCTCAGGATTCAATTCATGCAACTAGGTATTGTATGCTTGTCTATAGTGAATTAACCCGTATTTCGCCAATGAGGCTAATGGCGTCATGTGTTGTTTACCTTATAGCGATCACCATCTTCGCACACACACACACATACACCCTTACAAGTTCAAATCTTTAACAGAATTCATTCATTGGACAGAAAGCAACACTGCTATCTGAAGCGACAATTTTAAAATCGCTATATTTTCGTATAGTAAATTTTGTGCATTTTGGGAGAATTGGCTACCAAAAGTCTCCCTAAATCTCATCTTATTGATTGGTCAGTATCAACCAATCAGATTCTTTTCATGTGGAGAATGAATTTTCCCGCGCAGATTCCTAATTCGATGACTATCTATATAAGCAGAACAAAAGAGGAACAACCCCAGTGAGAATCTATCTTAGCCGAAGACATCCGCCCATCTTCTAACTCACTCTCAAATTACATATACTATCTCACTTACATAATTTTCCTCTTGCACGGCAGAACTGTCTAAAACATTTATAACAGACTAATAACTCTATAATTTCCTTTTCAGAGAACATTAAAAAAATTTTATAGTCAAAGAGAGACTACTCTCGTCTGACTCATTGCATGCTTCTTTTTCGTATACATTCTTTATTGTACGCTTTGTTGAATACAATTTATATATTTATATATATATATATATATATATATATATATATATATATATATATATATAGATAGATAGATAACTTTACAAAAATGAAATAAATGTGGTGAGAGGCCTTGTCACGCTCCATCCCATTGAAAACTACGACGTTCATTTGGAATTCTGACACAACATCACTGTTGGAAATGTCCGATGAGTGATACTGTGTTTTACAATAACATACAATACGTAGCAGAACTATCAAGAAAGTCCCTGGCATGATGTGTTATCTGCAGTATCAATATTTTATAGGATTTGATGCGAATGTTAATGTGTTTATCAGTAGACCTGACGAATTTTAAATGTTCGCAAAGTTATACCGATACAATATACGGTACCTAGCGGTGTAGGTTGTTTGCTATACAACGAGTACAGAAATATATTACAGTTAGTATCTTAATATACAGATAACTGGTGTGGTCTTCATAAACTTTAGCCTAACATCATTTATTGCCAGGCCTATGATTTGGCTATTATTATGCTGCCCTATGCTTGGGGCTGACTTATATGTTAGGCATATGCCGTAATCAGAATTACGTGCTAAAAATCTTGAAGTAGGTTGTAGACTGCAATTTATGGTAATCGGTCGATAGCGGGAGAAGAACTGAGTCACCGGAAACAATGTCACTATATCTTTAGTGTAAATGAAGAATGTGATACCCCAAAGAGAAAATAAAATTAAACAGAAAAAGAAAACAAATACTATGCTTTGATCCCGTTCCTTACGGAAATGCACCCACTCTTCATGGGAATAGGCGGTGGCACAAGATAGCTTTAATGGGGTTTGCTCACATGCATGCCAAATTCAAGTATAGGTTAGTTCTTATGGTATCTGTAGTCCTAGCATCGCTATGCACCAACTTTTAATGCAATGAAAATAAACTACCGCATATAGAAAGCACAAGAGTATGTTTCTGATTACTTTAGACGGAAAAGAAGGAATATTAACATTTGATCCCAACCAAAAGCCGTATAAAGAAGAATTGATCCACTATTTACTACCTCCACGCGGTTTAATGCGCTGTGTCAATAAGAGTATATGGACCATGGAGAAAATCTGGCCGGTTCCGGCGACAACTCTACAGCTGGGGTGGTTATTTAATATACCGCCTTCTTTATTGTAACGAGGGACGTGCTGTTACGTATTTGGAATCACCAGGCTTCCCCCATAGCATTCAGGGAAAGATATCAAATAATATGCTTTGATCCCAGTTAGAAGACCGAGTTTCAAGAATCAACCCATACATAATTGATATTATTTAAAGTAGATTTAGGGTAGATTCATTGGTTCGTTTTCTAGTGTTTATCAACCCTTTGCGGGTAATTTGAAAAATAATTGTAGGGATTTTTTAACAACCATAATGGTTTATCGATACTGTAGAAGTCAAGTGACTTACCTGCGAATATGGTTGCCTTCTTCTGTTTCCTTGTAAAACAAGCCAGCTGATTTTACCTCATTTTATAGGAGAGTGCCTAATACACCAGTTAGGTTGGTCCATTCTGCTAGAATGGACCTGCCCAATACATTTGCATGAGTGGTCTTCATTCACCCATATATTTCTCCCTGAAATGACTCAAGTCAGTTAGCTTTGGCTACACTTGCCTATTTGTGTGTCAGACCACTGGCAAGCTAACCAATATTCTACAGATACAAATATTACTTATTAACACCTGGTTGGGAGGAGAAGATGTGAATACCTACCTTTTCCCAAGGGCATTTGCACGGGAAATAGAATACGAATGACCCTTTAAAAATTTCGACCTATAATCAATTACACCAGCAACGACACCTGATAATCACAAGCGGTCACACATCTAGTTACTGACCAAACACGACGTTGATTAACTTCGGTGATCGTACGGGAACCGATGTTTCAACGTGATGCGGTCAAAACGTAACTAGCTCAACGGCAACTGGAACTCTGTTCAAGGAACAACAATTCCCAGGCATTATCCATTACCCTCACATACAAGCTTACAGCACCTTGTTTTCATCCGATTTTGGACTGACCAGACTCGACGTTGCTTAACTTCGGGAACTTGTGCTTCAACCCAATGTCGCCGTACGCTTTACGAGGGAAGAATACAAATAATAATGCAGAGCATCATCGAATAATGTATTGAATCTTTTCGGAAATTTATCTTCGGTTGATAAAAATTTTGCAGAAATAGAAAAATAACTTATAAAGAATTTTTATTTAACACCGAACCATTTTGTCCGTGTGTAAGTCAGTGCAACGAGACCATAATAATGTGAATCCATTTTATTTTTTCGCAACTAGTAAGTTTTGTATTTTTTTTATGAGTAATATCACCAAGAAAATACAAGCTGTCATATGGCCTGATGCATTTCGGCATATATTGTGTGTGAGTCTCAGTGCAAGCGCGTATGTAAAAGCCGTGCTTACATATGATGGCGAACGTATATTTACAGATATTGTTTAAAGGACTGACATACACACACACACAGACACACACACAGACACACACACATATACACACACACATATATATATATATATATATATATATATATATATATACTGAAATAATGATACTATAGACATGGCTAAAACAGATCCTGGCATCAGAAGAACGGGTTTATCATAAAAGTCTGAAAGAGTTTAATGACTGACTTTATTAAACAAATTGAACGTCATTCTACAAACAGCTCAATATATCGGACTCTGTGACAGTTTTTTGTACAGGATTCATATATAAATATTTACTGCTTTGTTTCTGACGAATCTTGTTCTTTATTTTTTTATCGGTTTCTTTCACTCTCAGTAAACCATTTTGTCTTATTCCTGTTATCGCTTAGGGTATGTGAAATGATCAATCATTAATTGATTAAATCGTTTTCACGGCTTATCAACCCATTCCAGGTTATTTTAAGCCAGAAAAATATTTTTTGTGATACTGAGGGTCTAGTGATATAATTCTTACTAATTAATCCATAGGTGGTGGATCAAAAGGTGGATTTCTATATTTCCCGATGATGTTTGTGAATAAATGAATATAGCGTACCCAAGAGACTATGCAAATTAACAATTTCGAGCCATTATGCATTGTACTACTGACATATCCAAGCTTAGAACACCTGGTATCTTTAAGCGGCTACATACTGACTAGGCTTGACGTTGCTTAATTTATGAGATCGTACGTGTAGCTGTGTTTCAATATAATGAGTTCGTAATTCATAAAGGATTTTCTTTCATTCTTTTTTTCTTTAAAAAATGTGTAAACTTCTGATGAAAACTGTTCCTTGATCTTTTTAACCCAAGCAAGTCGATAATATCACTCGGACACAAGTGTTTATCGGGAGTGAAAGAGAATGAGAAAACTTTATTTACGGGAAAGGATAATAAAAGAACCGATTTAAAAAAGACAGAAGATAGCGATTTAAATTTTTTCAAGCTGTAAGTGGCAGAAAATCAAGGAAGCAGTAATGTTTTCCACAGGCGAGATGTGTGAGAAAAGAAACTATAGGAATAGAACTTACAGTTACAGCTAATTTTATCAATAGTAAAACAATGAGACCTAATTGCCAATCTAGTAATACACTTCAATACATAGAGTCGAAGTATCAAGGAGAAGAACTCACTAGAGCAACTGACGTAAGGATATTTATAGAAAAGACAGAGTTATGTTGATTTGAAAATGTCTGAAGTCAAGATGATAGATGTGGACCAATATCATTGCAGATCCTTCATTAGATTTGTCAAGTATTATGACATATACTACGTGTAACAGCAAAATTGTCCAAATCGTCTAAGAGCAAAATTCTTCTATTTTTAGATTAAACCAATGTATCTAATAAATGATTAAATATATCTTACTGGAGTTTTCCGAGGTTTATATAACACTATTGGACGCTACTGTGAGTAATAGGAATGGCTAATTACGCTCCAAGTATCGTGATAAAATAGATCATAAACGAAAATGACATGTTCCTCATTAATTAATCATAGCTAATGAACGGAAAGTCATTAAATCTTGAAATAACATTCAAATATATATATATTATCCCAGGATCATTTTCTAACTTATTCAAGATGATCTTCGCCCTCTCTCACCTCCTAACTTTCTGTCGTGGAGTAACAAGTTGCCTCACAGGTTTCATGTACGGTTTCATTATCAAGTTTTTTTTCATTGTTCTTTGGATTGTCATAGCTGATACACCTCTCTCACGGGCCAAATATTCATACGAACTCTGCCCACGTTGTGTTGTTGATCTTAGAGCAATAGAAGATCGAATATTGTAGTAATCTAAGCCCTGATTCCAGCCGCTGCATGTGCTATATTAAAGAAGAAAAATATCTTCCCGAAGAAAAAAATAACATGAAAGATTCATTGGGTTAATCTTCAATTGGTTTATATAGATCTTGGTATAACAAAAACTAACCCTTTCCGCATCAATGTCTCAAATGACACTGAAACCCGACTAAATTCTTGAGATGGGTTCAAAGTTCTTTAGAATCTGGAAATCCGGTGGCAGCTGATTGGATTCCAGAGGCACTAGATATGGGACTCTCATCCCAAGTCTCTGAGCTCCCAATGTTATCTGATTATATCCACTTCAACACACAACTGTCTTGGAGCTGAAGGCTTCTGGACATTCGGGAATTCCACAATTTTGACATTAATCCCACAAGGTCTCTTTGTTTCCTATTTCTGATTTCTTGATCAATTTCCCAAATTTGGAGACTTATCCACTATTCTTGATAGTAGTCACAGGAATTGCTCCACCCCTAACTCCAACCTGCTTTACTTCACATCTCGCCTCCCCACTCCACAGAGGCGGAGATAAATTCTGTCTGTTCTTTCTTTCTCGGTATTCTAAATCTGCCTACCTCTCAGGGCTGGTGTTACTGTCTTTTTAACAGATCTAATTTTTAAGGTGCGTAGGCTAAATGTCGTAGTTTATTGTCATCATTAATTTCAATTTTCTGACTCCATTCCTCTTCCCTAGAATGAGCTTTATCTAACGAAGACATAAACCATACAACTCGTCTACCAAGTCAGGATCGATTATCATAATCTAAACCCTCAGAGTGGGTTCATTCCCTGTTTTCATTTCTCGATTCGTTTTCGCCAACGAAAATATAATTTGTTTCTCTTCTCGTTAACGACATGTGTTTTACTAATTTCTCAAGAAAGACATAAGGCCATTTTGTTTACCCGATTTCTGATAGATTAAAAAAGAAACTTTTCTTGTATCGTTCCAATTCGTAGGGGGGTCCAAGTGACCTTTTTTTTCATTTCCACAACATCCGGCAAAATATCTTCTATTCTCTGTTTCTATCTATCTATCTACTAGTTTATATTTTATTTTGGGCTTAACCCATTTTCTTTTAATTATTAACATTTAACCACATCACGGCCACAGTGTCATTAATCGTAAGTGATGTTAGTTAAACATAGACACTGCTCCAATGGTAAACACATTCAATTGTCTTGGTTGATATAATTGGTAGTTATTAAGTTTAGTCCTGAATAATATAGAACAATTAAGAAAACATTTAAGTGCAGCAACATGTCCACTAATCGGTTAGATTTATTTGCAATCATAAATCTACACTGGTATGTTTTATCTTTTTTTTCGATTGAGTATTTCATTGTATCACTTCTAATATGCATTTTTTCCCTCACGATTTCCATACATGACGATTAAGTTTGTTATATACTGAGCGACACTTGAATAACAGACATTATAGATTCATGCATACTTGAATCGGAAATGTCTTCTGAAAATTGCGTATAATTATTGGGTCTCAGAGCAATATCCAGCCATTTTCCTTGTACAGAATGTCGAGATCATAAAGTGTTCTCCGGTGAGAAGATAATGTACATTCCATTTCGTTCGTCACACTGACCCCCTGGTTCATAAAATGGGAATATCACGCTGTTTCAAAGAGAAGGCAATGATCTACCCTGAAGATTGCACAGTAAGCGCCGTGTGAACGCATTAAAAATGCTACATAGCGACTTGTGGATTATGGTATAGAGAGCAAAATAAAGGATACAAGTGATTCTATTAAAATAAGATGTAAAACTCCTCTGGAGCTAATAAGATATCTCAATAGAGGTAGCCAAAGAAGTCAGAGAATTGGATTGAGCGATGTAAGAATTGATAGAAAGTGAGACCAAACAGAAGGAAAATATGCTGGAACCCACAGAATAAAAAATAACACTAAACTATGTTGTAGTAAAAAAGATAATTCGGAAACTTTGAGACGAAGAAATGATCTCTGATATATTTTTAAGCAAATCACCCAAAGCAAGGCAAGAGTTCTACTAGCATGCAAGGGATCACAGTAATTGAGATCAGGAGTAAAGAGGGTGTTTGAGGAAAGGACACAGGGAAGGACGGGGATCAGGATCAAGGTATCAGTAGATGTCGATTGACATTACATTTGAATATTTGAAGGTTATAGTTATCAGTGATGTAAGTAAAAGGAAGTCGGTTCCAGTGCCGGGAAGTGCGAGATAAAATGCTGTTGGAGTAGAAAAGACGGCTACATTTATCCATTTCGACAGTGAAAAGGTAGGACCGAAGTGCCAAGCCAGTAGCACCCTTAAATTCATACAGTTTGGAAACCAGGGAAAGTAGCTCGTCAGAGCAGTTTCCCTGAAAATAGTTGTAGAAAAGACCAAGTGAAGCAACGACACTTCTGTGAGAGAGTGACTGTGGACGAGATGCCAGATTAGGACCTATCACATTGCCTATCCATCTCTGGATTTTATCGAGGACATCGGGATGAACAGCTGGTGCACAAAACCATATATGTCAGCCGTATTCAATGCAAAACGAATGGTTGATTTGTAGATTTGTAGAATTAACTCAGGCGAGAAAAATCTGGCGCGACACAGAGAATCAACATTCCTTGCAGTAGATGAGGCTATAGATTGTCTCTTGGAGTTGGGCATATCAGCCATTCTGATGGGAAGCCGGAAAGGGTCTTTATGATGGTTAAATGAGAGCAGTTTTGCTTTGGAGGCATTAAAGTTTACAATATATTTCCTGACCCAGGCAGCCACAAATTGGAGTTCCTTTTTGAGACCAACGGCCAGGTTAGAACCCATTTAGGACGACCTTAATTTCATGGTTAGTTTTCACAGCGATGTTGAATTTACTATAGAGGCAGGAGTAAATGGTAGTGTCGTCTGTGTAGATGCTTACTTGGGAACTGATGACATCAGGAAGATCATTGATGGAGATCAGAAACAGTGTAGGACCCAGGATAGATCCTTGGAGAACACCAGATTTCGTATGAAAGGAACTGAAGGAAAACCTGTTTAGGACGACCTTGATTTTACGGTTTGGCAGGAATGGTTGTATTAAGTCAAATAATCGTCCTGAAATGCCGTATCCCTGAAGCTTAAGAAGAAGGCCGAAATACCAGACCCTATCGAACGTTTTAGAGGTATCAAGATCCAAAGCTTCTCACTTATTGTTAAGTGGTTGGTATACAAATTCAGTAATGGCCGCGAGACAATTATCATATGATGTAAGGTGCTTATCTACTTCGGTTTGATTAAAGCCTCGAAGACTTTACCAAACATCGGTAGGAGACTCATAGAACGGTAGTTAGATGGGTCAGAAGAGTCTCCAGTGTTTTTCTTTTAAAAAACAGGGACAACAGATGAGGACTTCCAGCAGGCTGGAAAACAATAGTCAGTGAGGCAATAGTTATATAGTTTGGAAAGAACTGGAGCCAGTTCAGGAGCACATTTCTTCAGAAATACTGCTTGTATTCCGTCCGCGCCACTAGCTTTATTTACAGACGATGTCCAATATTATCAATTGAGTTATATTCTTCTCACTAAATAGGGCCTCAGTTATAGGAGGGAAAACAGGAGTGTGTACGCCAGATGAGTCGAGCGTTGAATTGGGTGAGATTTTCCGAGCAAAGCATTCAGCCTTATCAGTCGAGGAAGTCAGGAGCTGAAATTGGTTGAATAGAGGAGTTGTTACTGTTCAGTACACACTTGCAGAGCCGCCAATAATCTTTAGAACCAAACTTGAGAG
This sequence comes from Acanthosepion pharaonis, assembly GCA_903632075.3. NCBI lineage: Eukaryota > Metazoa > Mollusca > Cephalopoda > Sepiida > Sepiidae > Acanthosepion > Acanthosepion pharaonis. The sequence goes on from CAHIKZ030000291.1 coordinate 2,771,724, forward strand.
ATGCCATACGTTGTTTCATTCTTTCAGAAAATAGTAGCTTTGCTTCGTTGAAGACACGCTTGCACTCTTTTCGAGCAGAGAAAGAGAGATCTATTGCAATCAAACTTGTCGTTTTTGTACTGACGGAAGAAGTGGTTCCTATGGACTATAGAAACTGAGCAAGCAGCTGAGAACCAGGGAGATTAATGCAATTTAACTTTATATTTTCATGCATTGATTGCGTATTTTTATTTGGCCAGTGTTTATTTTGAAAATTAAAAGCCTCAGATCAACTGTTTCACCGGGGAGTAGTAGGCACCCGATAAATTGATGATGTGCCACAAACGAGCCCGTTGCAAAGGCTGTATACAGAGCCCGTTTTATCTCGGTAAAGACGTTTTATGTCTTCTTCTTTATGCAGCTGGAACACAGTGTACCCCGACTCTCTGAGAGCCTTAACAGAATGACAGTTGCTTGCCTCTTTCAATTTGCATAGTCAGCAAGTGAGCCCGGCCTACTACATACCATCGAACTCTGGTATCAACAAGGCAAATCGGACCATTAACATTACGTACCGAAATAACTTTTAGTCAGTTTCTTTTTGCTGATAATGCGATTCACTAATTAGTTTCTTTTACCGAACACGTATCTTCTGTTCGCTACCAGAGACGCACTGCTCTGTCGCCTCGTTAAGCACTTTTTAGGGTTAGGGTTAGGATCTGCATAGGCAGCAAAAAGAGTCTCTCGAATATATCCGACTCAAAGAGCTATCTTTTCTTAAATATATAACTGAAATACACGACTCCTAAAACCGGAAGTTTCTTTTTGCAAACCTTTACAAGCAAGACACGTCCGAATCCGTTTGTGACCAGAAAGTAAGCCATTTTCTCTCGTGTATCGTGTTTCGAACGTTATATTCTCCGATCTTTTTGTGCTTTGTAAGCTTCTTTGCATTTCAAAACTTACTCTTTATTGAAGCCAGAGTCTCCTACGTATTTTTTAACTTACTTGGAATTTCTAAATGAACCCTATATTCAACTCACGGAGCCAATATCGTTCTTTTTCTGTCTCATTAATTGCAGTTCTTTTATTAGCTTCTCTCTTAAATTTTTTTTTTCTCTCAAATTCTTTCACGTTCAGAAACCCTTTGTGTCTTAGTGACTTTATTGCAATACATGGGATTAAATGATTTAAAATAATCTGCTTAAGGGAGATTTTTCGTACCAGTTACTATTGAATACTATTATTCATTTTGTGCCGCTTGTCCATTTATTCTGATTAACCAGATTATATAATTTTCGACATTACCAGAACTAAGAATGGAATAATTGCCAGGGGAGTGCGATATGTTCAAGCAAATACTATACAACTGCCCTAGTATATTTAAATGCAAGTTATATCATATCTATTCCCTTGGCAGTTGTGAGCTCAATCTCTGGCTCGGGTACTGCTGAACAGCCTGGTTCAGTGAACGACAAGCGACACAAACGTATAATGACTCGGATTCCTTCTTCCTGATCTGAAATATGGCTTAAACATGGAAAACAGTATAAGAACAGTTTACCCTAGTGAAGAGAATAAAGTTTTCATTTAGACCTTCTAAAAAGAAGTTATTGGATACTAATAAAGACAGAGGAGGAAAATTGGTGAGTGTAGCTGTTGGAAATGGCGCGAAAACTGCAATATTACACTTCGAATAAAATCATATCGTGTAAGAAACTAAGCCACAGGAAAATAAAATGCATTGATCCAAATACAGCACTGATTTGCAATGTAGCGTTAAATATTATGTAGTGCATTAAAATTTTAAATCAAAATATATACCCAGCGTATAGTAGGCGTAAAATCGTAGTCAGGAGTCTGTGGATGTAGGTGCTTAATAGTGAGTGTAGCGCTAGAAAGTTACGCGATAGTTGGGATTTTTTTTAAACCGTTTATGCTAAATATATAAAGCCAAATCCATTATTAGATTACTAATTATCTGAGGCGACCATAAAAAAAAAAAAAAAAAAAAAGGAAAAATCTAGTTATCTGTAACGGTTGGCTTTATGATATATATATATATATATATATATATATATATATATATATATATATATATATATATAAAATTTAAATAAAAACAGACCACTTTAAGGTTCCATGTAATAAATTATTTCAGCGCAGCCCTTTTAAAGGACTGCGGATCATCAGACTTTACTTCCAAATGTTGAAACAAAAAATGAAAAGAAATTTGTACAACTTTGACGGGTCGTATTAAACATATGTAAATTACCAAATTGAGAAAGTGAGGTGGGGAGATAGAAGACATGAGTGAGTTAGATGTAATTTAAAATTTCTATACTTTCATACTCAAAATTACTTGAGGAGGTCCAGACATTGACACATTTAAACGGTTAACTTAACGGAAGATATATTGATATCGAAGGGGTAGAGGAGAAAAAAACACTTAAAGAGAAAAAGAGACAAGGAAGTCATGAGAGAAGGTGTCAATAATTTTCTTTGGAAAAAAGGCTAGAAATAGACGCGTCATTTTCTTTTACTTTGAAAGTGTTATTTTGGGGGTTCATAAAGATTATAATATTTGATATAAATTTGCATGTCTAAACTCTCTACAAAGAATTTAATTTGATTTTTGTTAGTGATTTAAATTTTTAAAGATATTGAGGATTTTCTATGAAATAGTCAATTTGAAAAATATTCATGAAAAGTACATTAAAAGAATAAAATTTTATTTCAAAATATAAGTTTACTTCTTTTTTATTTTTTTAGATTTTTTTTATTATTGATTATTAAGCTGACATCTCTATCCGTTTGAATTTTGTCCATGAATTTAACTTTTTTTTTCTTTTACTTAAATTTTAGTTAAGTTAATATGGGGTAATATATGAAGGTAATATTAAAGATCTTGCTCTGTCATATACTGTATACACACCCATGAAAATCTCACATATACACACGTTCCTTTACATGTGCAATCACTCATACAGGTACCCATGTACCGATATACACAGGTAATTTCATGTATTAACACGAACCTAAATATCAAAATTTTTCCAATTTAAATATTTTATCATCAATAATGGTTATTAAAGGGAAATATATTTCAATTTAAATTAAATTATCAATTTAAAAATTTACCTTCATATTATAAAGAATTTTAAACTCACACTTCAAATTGGAGAATATTAAAGGAGAAATGAGATAAAACATTAAGAACTGTAAGTCCTTTTATAATATTCTATATATCCATAAATATACACATACACACAAATACACATATTCGTACACATACACACCCATATACATACATATCCATATATATATATATATATATCCACATATACACATACACACACATATACATATATATATATATATATGTATATATATATATACTCATACATACACACAAACATATGTAGATATACACACTTACATACATATGTACATATACACACATATACCCACATATATACGCACACATATATATATACACATACATATACATGTACACATATATGCATATACATATACACATACATATACACATATATTCACATATACACACATATACACCCATATACACATACACACACATACACAAATAATACATATACATATATACACCCACATGTGCGTGCATGCAAAAAACATATCAAAATCCATACTTAATTACATTATTATATCTATATTATCCCATATTATATATATGAACTCACAAATTCTTATATTTATACATACGTACATACACAGATTTCCCGCCATCCCAAATCTATGAAACGACATACATGTACCCATCTATATATATACACACCCACACTCACACATACATATATAGAAATTATAAAAAAAATATAAACACATATCCACACATATCCATGTACCCACATACCCAAACACATACATATATACACCCATATATACATATAACTACATGTATTTAAAAAAAACAAAAAAACAAAAACAGATCACCTATATACATACAAGTATATATACATACAAGTATATATACATACATATCCATACCCACCCACTCAAAATATGTGCCCACAATACACAAAAAAAAACACATGCATGCCTATCTTTCCATATAAACGCATATACATATACATAACGTATCAATGTTCAAGTTCAATTTCATAGTTATATACATACAGTTGTGTGTTCGCATTCATGTGTGCATAGCAACATTTCCAAAAACAAAAAAAACAAAAACAAAAATCATGTAATATTAGTCTTCCTATATATTCCTAAATATATTTAGTTAGATTTGGGTTGTTCTTATGTCGGCATTTAAAAAATAATTCATTATGTCTGTTTAGGAATAAATCCGGATCTTTATGTTTTATTATGAGGATTTTTTCTTTTATGCATAAGTCACATCTGTCTCTGAAATTTATTGGAGTTCTGGCTCTCGGGATTATTTGTGGGGTGAAGCCACCATCCAACAAATCCCAATAATGCTTTGGCAGTGCCGTTTGGTTCTTTTTACATTTATCTTTGAAAGACTGGCGATGGTTATAAAGTCGATGTTTCCAACTTCCAGCCGATATTCCTATGTATATCAGGCTCGTCAAAAATGTGTAAATTTCTTTTCATTTTTTGTTTCAACCTTTGGAAGTAAAGTCTGATGATCCACAGTCCTTTAAAAGGGCTGTGGTGAAATAATTTATTACATGGAACCTTAAAGTGGTCTGTTTTTATTTAAATTATTTACTCTGGATTTATATTAAGCTCTCTGGATTTTATCCTCCTTGGGTTTATCCATACGGAATACCTAGTTTTTTCATAAACTAAATATATATATATATATATATATATATATATATATATATATATATATATATATATATATATATAAGCAGATGTGTAAAATAATTGGAAAGAACACGTTAGATAAATAATCGGGGAGTTCTTTAGCATTTTTGTTTTTATTTTTTAAAAACAGTGCTCCATACTGAAGTAAAACTTAAATATATATATATATATATATATATATATATATATATATATATATATATATATAGGGTGTATCAAAAATACTTTTATAAACTTTGCCGGCGAGTTTCTCGCATCAGAACAATGACAAAAGTCCAGATAAACATATAACCGCGAATTCTTTGTTTTTTGAGTTATTAAGTTTCAAGTAAGATCACGGTAGCTGGCGTTGTGTTGTCATCTAGACTAGGTTAAATTTGTCATGCATGTACATTTATGCCTAGTCTGTCTTTAGCCTGTGTAGTAGTGTGTTAACTGAGAAATGCTATCAGGAGCAAGGCAGATATGATTTTTGCATACGGCCGCACGAATGATAATGGACGCGGGGCTGTACGGCTGTATCAGATTGTGGTCCCCGAGTCAAGGCAGCATAGTCATCCAACCTTTACTGCTGTTTGTCATTGTGTTGCAGCCAGAGGATATGTCACACTACAAACTATGGATCGATGGAGGACGAGATCAGCACGTACGCTTGAACATAATGAACACATTCTACAGGTTGCGGCAGACGATCCAGGTATCAGCACACCTCAAGTAGCCGTAGCTACTTGAGCCGTAGGGTATTTCAATAGCAGCTTCTGTATCCGTATGATTTGCAACGTGTGCAGGGTCTTTCGCCCTCTGATCACTCACCAAGGGAGAATTTTTTCCAATGGTTTACTGCACAAATTGCCTATCCGCTATTTGTCTCTTCAGTCTTGTTTACAGAGGAGGAAAGATTTGCAAAAGATGGAATAACAAACTCATACGACCGACATTTGTGGGCGGATCGGATTCCTCATTGTATAATACAGGTTAGAAACCAGAATGAGTTTACGAATAATGTGTAGGCTGGAATTGTAGGTGTCTGTCAGGTAGGTCCATATATTCTCTCAACACGTTTTATATGACCTGTCTTCAGGGACATTATTTCGAACACACTACCAGACCTTCTAGTGAATATACTCCAGTTAATACGAAGACCCATATGTTTACATGGACTTTTGTCATTTTTTTAGTTTGAGGAACGCTCCCCAAATATTTGTAAAGTATTTTTGATACACACACACACACACACACACACACACACACACACACACACACACACATATATATATATATATAATTATTTATTTAAAAATATGTTTCCAACGCTATATAATAATCACACACACAGACACACACACACATATATGTGTATATATATATATATATATATATATATATATATATATAATTAATACAAATATAAAGTTTGTCACTTAGTTCACTGTTGTTACCTTCAGCATCCTGACTCCATAGATTCACTGATGGGCACTCCAGCAATCCATCTGTCCGTTAGTAAGCAGAAAAAAATGAAGGCTGCGATAGGGTTGGCTTTGTCCAACATGGCAACATTCTACAAAACATTAGCCTAACATTTTCTTAAATACCTTTTGTCAGAAAGTCATTTTCATATGGATGTCATATCAGCTCGTGACACAAATACGGATGACATACTTGGTATTCTGCTCATCCACAAATGTCTCAACAATTAGCTGCGAACAACATAATTCTCAGATCAGTTATTAAAAATGAATTCAATGAAGCTTGAGTGAATGAATGAATCTGCATTGGCGCTATAGAATCACAAATGGGAGTAATTATCAAATACAAGAAACTACAAAGCACCAATAACTAAAACGCATAGCACATGCAACTTCAAGAGAAATTAATGATACAATTATCATGTATAATATGCAAAATAACTTAAACCACAAAAAGAGCGATAACAGTCATTGCACTTGAGATACCAGTTTTTCAAAGGAAATATTTTAAGTGAAAGATAAATTCCAGCCGACAGTAATGCTAATTATCTGGTCAATGAATGACGAATGTTTCCTTATGATGAAACAATCATTTTCAATAAACAAACTGTCACATAGGACATAAATAAAGGAAATCGCCCGTTTATGTAAATAAGCGGAATTCAGCAGAGGTAATATTATGTCAGTGGCTAAGTGTATCATCGTTTAGTAAACCTTCTATTTCATTACTTACCTAAGAGTTTGTTTCCCATATATATTTCTCTCGAAAACGCACACATGCACTCACATACATACATACAAACATACACACATACACACACACACACACACACACATATATATGTGTGTGTGTGTGTGTGTGTATGTCTGTTTTTCTTAACTATATCCAATAATAATACATGTAATATTCACGTTAGTGTCGTATTATTAAATACAAACATAGCGAATATTTATATTTTCCTATTCTTTAGGTTTATAAGATGTTTAGCTGTTTCTCGTCCGGTTGTTTATGCCAACGAGTATAGCGTTATTAACTCTCATGATACAAGAGATACTTGATAAAATCATTTTTATAAATGAAATTTTGAAGTCTCAAGATACGCGAGACATCGCGTTACACGAGAATATATATATATATATATATATATATATATATATATATATATATATATATATATATACTTGATAATAATATAGTGTAAAGGTATGATTTTGGGGGTAAAAGTGTTCAATATCGCGTTTCTTTGGTTTATTTAGATTAATGGTTTATATAATGACGACAAAATTTTTAGGATAAGTTCGTATGAATAGGATATGTATTCATTGCTGGTAATATATTTTTTTTCAGAAATGTATTGCTTATATTTTACTATAAGTAATTTTATACCTTCATAATATATTGACCCCAGTTTTGGGGTTAATTATTTCCTCCTAGCTGGAACTATAAAAGATGCTACCAATCCTGGTCAAGTTTGAACTGCAAACAACTGCAATTAAAAGGTGATTCTACGCTCCTCAATGCATCCTGATCAGAGGTTTTGCTGCTGGATATAGTTTATCGTCATACCTAGGGCGATCAATATCATGGATACAGTGTATGTAAACATAAAATTGGACACTGAGTTCAACACTGAACTGAAAGAGTCTGTTTCATACTTGAGCAAAATCTTCAGTCCATCAGATAACCAAAAGATTGTGTTCGATTATGTAAGAGACTGTCTCTGCTCTGTCTCATCACACACACACACACACACACACACACACACATATATATATATATATCATAAATTAACTGATTTAAAATATGTTTTTTCCATGTTTTAAATCAGTTAATGTATAATATTAATGCTCTGTAAATTGACATTGAGCACTATTTTGTAAAAATAAAAATGCCAATAAGAACACCGGATAATACATCTTACTCTTTTCTTTTATATATATATATATATATATATATATATATATATATATATATATATACCATATTTTTTCGGTTTAAAAGACGCTTCGGCATGGAAGACGCAGCTTAATATGGAAATTTCTTAAAAAATAAAAGTCATTCTCATGGAACAACATATTTTACCATGCTTACCTCCCATACTGACGGCACGTATTGTTTACATTAATCACTTGTCTGATTTGGATTGTATGGCAATGACATACTAGAAAAGTGCAGAAATGTCCCCGCCGCTGTTAGTAAACAGAGCATGTTTAAGCTTGTGGCTTGGCTTCAGGAAGGTTTATAGTCTTGGAAGTACTTGTAACAGATAAATAATGAGGTTACATCATATAAAAGGCTGAATTAGATAGCTAACATTATAGTGTAATAACTCAACAGATACATCCTCGTCCCTATTAGTCAAGCCAATTCGGTGACCGACCAAGCTTACTTGAGCCGGGCGTTGCCTTACATTTGTCTTGGAAGACGCACACGTGTTTTCAAGCTATACTTAGGAAAAATGTGCTTCTAGTAAGCCGGAAAATCTATCTATCTATCTATCTATCTATCTATCTATCTATCTATCTATCTATCTATCTCTCTCTCTCTCTCTCTATATATATATATATATATATAAGTGAACATTGAATTCAATACTCAGATTTTGAGTTATTTTGAGGGGAAAAGAAATTAACTCTGTTATATATGCTGCAGACAGACTACTTTTTATTGTGTCAAAAGGTAATTTTTTCAGTGCTGTCCCATGAAGAGATATACTTAAATATTTGAAGAAATGTGAGGGGTGTACTCACTTTTGTGATACACTCTATCTATCTATCTATCTATCTATCTATCTATCTATCTATACACACACACACACACACACACATATATATATATGTGTGTGTGTATGTGTGTGCGTGTTTGTATTCATTAGGTGTGTACCCAGTCAACTCTGTGTTTAAAAATGTCCTGAAATGAATCTTATTAATTCTAATAAGCTAGTTCTTTCATTAGTCAAAGATAAAACGTCACAATTGAAGAGTTTTACCACATAACAAAGAGATATTTATAAAGAATGCAACAGCAGATAATAAATTCAGTGGATGGCACATATAGTTAAAGAGTAAATAAATGATATAACAAATGTGTTTATGTCAAACAAAAGCCAAGGACAGGATCTCCAATCCCTTGTAAAAAGAGCTATATGAGTTGAGGACTTCCATAAAACAATTTATATTTTCCAAATCCCATTATCTTTATCCGCATAGTTAAACCAGCCTCATTCCCTGATGTGATTGTTCCTCTCCGACAGCCTCTTCCCAAGAACTGCTAATTTGTGGAAGAGACTATCACGTGGATGCCTTCCAGCTCACTTGGATTCAAATCAAGGATCAATTATTCAAATCAAGGATCAATTATATTCTAGCCGCCATGTCGATGTAATCTTCACTTGTTTCTTTGTCCTCTCGTGTTCATAAAACACTCTACATTCAGAAATTCACTACTGGCCTTGTAGTCAGTGAACAGTAGTTTATGAAATCAGTTTAATAAAAATGTTTTATAAATCAAATCCAGGTGCAACTATACCTATTAGGTCAATGAATACAAAATATTTCTTAAATGGAATCAACTGATTTTACCAATACCATATACCGAGGAAAATAAAAAAAAGTATTTTGGACGTATTTTGTTATTCAAAGAAGAATGTTCTTTCTTCACGGACTTTTTCTTGATACATTTTGCACATAATTTTTATGTTTTTCTAGGCATTTCTGCGTATATGTACGATGCAAAGACTAGGTGTCAGATTTCCTTTTGTATTTTTGTTTTTATGTTACCTCTGGATCATATTCTGCTAATTTATTTATTTAGAAAGAGTACGGATTTCTACTTCTTCTGTTATATTTATCTAATTCGCGCTTCCGCGCCATGTCTCTTCATCTAAATACACCCTCAAGAGAAAGAGAGAGAAGTGAAAAATGTGTATATATTTCTTTATTCCATGTGAAAAGTCTTTTTTAATGCTGATACATGGTGACATTATGAATGTTTTAGGTGGAAACTTTGTAAACGTATTATAAAGTATTTTCGAATAGTGTCCACATGACATGACGTTTTCAGGATGTGATGCTCTCATCGTTTACATAATAACCAGTATCCCGTGCTAAACTTCCGTCTCGTATTGACTGCTATTTCTCATGGGATCATTTTGAATCTAAGCCAAAAATAACCACCCTGTCTTTGATTAGTGTAAATATTACACATTCGACGCAAAATACGTAGGCTTCTACCGAGAAGGCCTAATATACAGTTATGGACAGAATTATTCACCCCAGTTTCTAGATTTACAAATAAAGCTGTAATACCTCAAATGTTCATGGAAACTTCATATGAATTTTTCACAAATGATGGAATAATGGATTGGAAAGAATGCGCACTGCTGGCCACAACAAATTCTTTATTTTAATGTCAAACGATATAACGCAAAAAACATTTAACATGGGACATTTCTATACCCACTGAAAGTTATTCTTCTCCATTCTTCCTTGGAAATTGCTTCTTGTTTCCCTAAATTCGAAGAACTTCTTTCTCATACATTTTTTTTCAAAATTTGCCCATACATTTTTAATAGCGTTTAGGTCAGAAATTTGTGCGAAGTGCGCCTGTACATTAATTTTTCTGTCATCTAAGTAATTTCTGTCAATTTCTGTCATGAGTTTCGGTTCATTGTCATGATGGAATGTCCAGTGACGCCACAAAGACGGCTTTCGTGCAATTTAATTTATATTATTTTTAAGAATAGCCAAATACTGCACTTTATCGCATACTCTCACTAGTTGTCCTGCTCCAGAAGCAGCAAATCATCCACAGAGCATAACGCTCTCACCACCGTCCTTAACAGTATAGAGGATATTTTTTGTTTGTAGGCTTCATTCATTTTTCTCAATACATAACTGGAGTTTATGTGACCAAATAATTCTAGTTTAGTTTCAGACAACAATAAAAATAAGAGTTCCAGTATTTACTGCCATATTCTGGAGGACTTGTAGCATAAACTTTTCAACATTTTACGTGTTTAGCCAGAAGTTAGACTTAAGTCGGCATTAATTGAAGTTTGTTCAATTTTTTCTGTTCTCTCCGAAATTGGCCATTATCTGCCATTCCCTAATTCTTTTCTAAACGCAATGAGTCTCGTTGAAATTCTTGTCAATGCTTGCAAAGTGTTGTATGCCCATCATCTTCTTTGTACGCATCAATTATTTTCATTCAGAGCTTCTTGTCAAGTTCTTCCGTCTTCGCCATTGTTGTAGAATGTGTTATCGCGTTACGTGGCACTCACATATTGTTTCCTTCATTAAATTTTAGAATGTTATCGAATCAGGTCAATATTATATCATTTTCAAAGAGTGTTTATATTAATTGCCAAATTAAGAAAAAAATTACAATTCTAATAGAGAAAAATGATTTCATAGTTTTGGAGTTCATCAATTTTTAGAAATGTTTACAATTTTGAATATAATAGATCGAAACTTCTAAAAAAATTCACGAATTTCATGATAAATTCAGTAAGTACTTACAAATATTCGCATTTCCTTAGAAAATCTTCTAATATTGAGTGTGGGCGAATAATTCTGCCCACCGACGTGTGTGGCAGTATTTGAGGGGCCTGTTTCGGTAAGATAATTCATTTCTTCTGCTTTTATTTATTGTTTCTTGTGTGAACGAGTTGTGGGACTTACCCCAACTTGATCTGCCAAGACGGCATTATGTGGCGCTTTTAAGTGCTATAGAAAGACAAGCATATCTTCAGTTTTCTCTTTTTCTTTTAACCTCAAATAGGGTAAGCAGCCGACCAATATGGGACCTGTCGCGGCCGGGAACAATATATTTCCCTCCAGCTGATTTCAACCTCAGGATACACATAAGTACACGTGCGTATTGCTCACGTACAGACACACACGCATTTCTTAAGAGCTAAATTTCATGTATTACCTCTCTGTTTCTTCTCTGTTAATCCTTGATTAGTTTCTATAAAAATACCATGAAGTGACTCAGAGTTGGGATTTTTCCTTTAACTCATTTTGCATTCTTTACAGTTTCTTTTACCTCGGCAAATAATGACAACTCATCAAAATTTTGTTTGACACTGTTTTTAGTTAATCTAGAAGCACTATTCGCAAGTTTTTCGATACAGAAGTTTAAGTTGCGTTGGATCATGAAATCAGTAATATACAAGGAAATTAGACCTATAATAAAATTCAAAGCTGTCCATGTTCTGGGTATGACGATAAATTACATCCGGCAGCAAGGTCTCTCATCTGGACGTTTTGAGCAGCTTAGAGCCACCACTTGATTGCTGTTGTTCCCAGGTGCACCCTAACCAAGTGTGGTAGCAATGTTAGAATCTCAGCTCTTGGCAAACAGTTAAAACAAACTTCATAAAAGTATAAAAATTATAGTAAAAATACGATCAATATATATTTACATAGTTAAAAAATTACCGTCCACAATTTAAAAAATTACCACTAATACATTTTAAAAAGATACTAATGCTCTCAAAAAAATTAAATTTAGACATTAAATGACACATAAGGAGTTGATATGCCGCTGAACAAACAACCCTCAAAAATGTCCAGTTTTGAGTTTGGGAAAATATAGAATGCCTACAACTGTTTGTTTTGAGCAATGACCAGAAATATCATTACTTGACGTCTAGGGATTTCATTCGTTTTTATTTTCTTTAAGTCAATAACTAACTGTGAAACGACTGAACTTCTATTTTATGGTAGGTTATTCGTGTTTCTGTTCATTACATCTTGTAAACATTGAAGACAAGTTTTACTGATCATTTAATTTAAAAAAAAATTTTTTTGACAGTAAATCGAAAATTGCTTTCCGGGATAAGCATGAGGTAGATTTCAGTAAAGCTAGTGATCCATAAAGAGTAACTGCTGCTTATGCATCATTAGAAGGGAGAGGCAACTTGAAAAGAGTTGCTTAGACATCCTACAAAACGAATCATGGCGCCACTGAATATAATCCGGTCTGTCAACGCTTTCTCTTCTATTTAATATTTTCCTAGACTATGACCTTCGCATTTATAAACATAGATGTGAAGCGATGCGCAGTAATCAGGTAAGCATTCCATACTACATGCGAAACGATACTCTCAATAGAAGACAATTATCCCGAGGACTATTTACTGATGATGAGAGTACGTATGATGATATTATAAGGATTGGAATAAACAAGATCTTGAATAAATAAAAAAAATCAACATTTTCTACCAAGTTTTCTAAGAAATTGCACTCATGTTAAATTACATTTTTAATCGATATCACCCCCAAAAAGTCAGTACAGCTACTAAAACACTCAGTGTCGAATAATTAGAAACAGAAACATTAGTAATAAGTAGAAAGATAATAGAACAGTCAGCCGGACGGTAGATAGCGAGTGACATTGTATTTAAATTTTTGCAGACAAAAGTTAGCTTGAAAACATGGAATCGGAGTTCCACAAACGAGAAGTGCGAGAAAAGACACTGTCAGCAGACATCTAGCAAAACTGCAAACAAATGAGATATCGCTGCCAGTCTAGTATTGCACTTAAATTCATACAGTCTAGTTAAAATAGTGAAGAGCTTATCCGAATAATTACATTGAGAGTATTTATTAAAAAAAAAAAAAAAGGCACAGAGAGGCAACATTATGGTGGTGGAAAAGGGACTGAACCGGAGCCAGCAAGATTGATTAGGACCAACGATTTTACTGATTCGTTATGAAAAAGCTCCAAGTAAATAGCAGGGGAACTGGACGATATATGACAGCAACGTTCTAAGCATGGACGAATAGTAGACTTATAGACATATAGATATGCAAGATAGATTCCGGAGAGAAAAACTGTCTTGCCCAGCACAGTGAGGCGATTTTATTAGCGGCTGAACAAGAAATAGATTCAAGATAGTCTTTCCCCTTCAAGTCAGCGAAAACGTTATTTCAAGAAGGCGCAACGCGTCACTTTCCGGGAGGATAGCATCAGCCATGCTGATTGAGGGCAGAGCCGGGTCTCGCAGATGATTAATGGAGATAAATTTAGTTTTGGACGCGTTAAAATTGAAATGCCATCATTTGCCCCATTTAATGATGGTCTTCTTTTGGGTATCAGCTGCTGTTTTGACCTCCACGGAAACTATGATCTGGGATGAAAGCAGTCAGATGTATAGACCCTAAATCCATCATAAGAATTAGGGAATGGGATTAGTAAATACTAAACAACGAAATTTGCTGGATGCATAGATCAGTTATATCAAACATAGTATACAAAAAGATGAAATTGAACATAGAATAGGTTGAGTTATAGGAATGTGTGTAAATTGCTACAAAATGGAAATAATAAACTTAAAACTCAAGTCATTTTCTTAAATAGACTCGTCAAATTGAGACTTTTATATCCATGTCATTTATGGCTCAAATTTCATTTAGAAATATATCAACTGAAAGTAAAATCCTTTCCAAGTATATAATTCCAGCAGCGGTGTAATATATATATATATATATATATATATATATATATATATATATATATATATATAATTCTTAGATAGGAAGAAATCCAATAGTTCCTTTGACGATAATCTGTGTCGTTAATAATTTAGCAGATTATTATATTTACCAGAAAAATACTATAAGGAAACGTGAACATGTTATTTCCGCGAACTTCTTTGGTCATAAAAATTTCGTTGATGAAGAAATCAACTTCCTTGACAGTGCTGAAATTCGAACTCGGAACTTATCCAGAAAGTAAACGCGCGCGTGTGTGTGTGTGTGTGTGTGTTTCTTCTTTATGTTGATGCGACTACACAAGCACATGAGCCATAGACAATAGCAAGTTAATGTTTGGAAAATATTTTTGAAAGAAAATTTATTTTTTAATAATGTGTTTTGCGTTTTTAATGATGTGTTTTGGATTTCTACAAATTTAGCCAATTTAATTTAGATTGATTTTCTTCTTGTTTCCATCAGTAAAAAAAGCAAAGCCCCAAAAGCATTATTAAAGAGCAAAAACAAAACAACCTAAAACAGCTTATAAAAAAAAATCAAAAATATTTTCAAGATTTTAAATTCCCTGCGTCTCTCGTTCATGCGCAATTACAGTCGTATCGACGTCAATAAAACGAATCAGACGAGTTACTAAGGAACGAAAGGCGTCATACGGAAAAAAAGGACCATCCACTTTGCCATACAATTTTCGTCCCAAATTGTTTTTGGTATATAAACATTTTCCATATCCTTATCCAATATATGGGAGAGATAACGATTGATCTTGAAAATATCAAAATTGTAATCACACAGGCGTCTATTATACAAAGAATGAATTCTTGGCAAGAAATATATATTTGAGTAAACTTCAGTTTTACAATTGGAATACAAAGAAAATGAAGGGCATTCAGACTGTAGGCGTATCATGGGAGATTTTAGTTGTAAATATTTGAATTGGTGGAATTAACGAATGTAACTCGTCAGAGCATTTGCCATGGAAATAGCGATAAAACAGCAATAGGCTTGCAAACTGCGAGAAAAGATTTGTTGGGTTGTAAATAGACCCTTCACCTATAGATGTGCGTGAGGCTTTTGAAATGTCATGGCAGGGTAGTTATGTTTAGGTAGCCCCTATCCAGATATGACAGCAAAACTCCATTTTTGACTTATTTGTCTCTTAGAAAGATAAACAATGGCAGAATGTGTGATGTACTTCCTGACTTTGATTGCGAATTTTCATTTCACCCAAGGAAGCCAATAAAGCCACTAAGACGCAAGGTGAGAGAATATAGGAAATACAATATTAAGGAGAATGAACAATAAAAGAATACAAATTAAGAAGACAAAGGATAACAATTAACATTGTATTTAAATTTTTGAAGAGCAAAGTTGACTGGAAGGCAAGAAGCCGATAGAGAGCTCCACAAGTTAGAAGTACGAGAGAAAAGACTTACGCTTACATCTACCACTTGATAATGTAAAATGTGAGACCTTGCTGAGAATCTAGTATTGAGGTTAAATTTATAAAGTTTAGATAAAGAAGAAGAATATCCACGAGAACAATTATCATGAAAATATTTATAAAAAAAAAAGTTAAAGAGAAGATATATCTCGATGTTGTGAAAGTAACTGAATAACAACATTGCAAATTTTTCTTTATATTTTATCATGAATATTTAAATACATACAAGAAACAGTAGGTCAAATGTGGAAGCAATATATAAATGTTCAAGATAGATTTTGGCGAGGAAATTTGTCTACCATGGCACAGTGAACCAACGTTACAAGCAGAAGACCTAGTAAATAATTCAATATAATATTTTCTTCTTCATGTCGCAGTAAAACATTTGCCTGAGAAGTTGCAATGATCAGTCTACTGTGAGTTAACGTCAGCCATGTTGTTGGAAGACAAAGAGATTTCTCTCAGAAGATTAAATGATAGCAGTTTTAAAATTAACAGGTCAATTAGTGCCGCAATAACAACCGATTTTAAGTCATGTTTTAGATCAGCTACCAATTTGAGTTTATCGAATCGATTAGATTAACTATTGTGAAGGATAAATAGTTGTGTCATAGGCATAGATAGGGAGTTGCCAACTGATGATATCAGTAAGTTCGTTGATGAAATTTTGGCAAAACGTAGGTCCAAATAAAGAACTTTGGGGTTATCTGCATTAATGTAGGAAGATCAAGACGAGTGACTATTCAAGAGGTTTTTCATTTCCCTATTTGATAAAAAAAAATACCAAATTCGTCCTGAAATATTATAATGTTTCAATTTGTAAAGAAGATCAGTGTATCAAACTCTATCAAATGCCTTCGAGATATCCAAAACATTAGACGGAGCTTCATCACTCCCTATAACGGTTAAAAAGCTAGTTCAATAAAATTCTTTTAACCTTTACATCAGCCTTGACGCCTAATGACATCAGTATGATTGACATCGAGTCAGATATTAATTAGCGACATCTGCAGTCTGATAGCTATCTCCACCTCTCCACATCCCGTCAAGGTAACAGAAACAGACATTTAGAAGTAGACTAGAGATTGTAAGAGATGAATAGTCTCGGTGCAAAATTGAAAGTAGCACTTGAAAGTGAATGACTATCTTATTTCTTTTTAAGGTGGATATTTAGCAAATAAATGTCAATCGATCAAACATAGGTTAAGCATCCTCAGGAAGAAAAATACAATGTACGAAATAACAGACGTAGCCATTACAAATAGAGTCGAAACTGAACTACAATCGAAAGGTCAAACATCTAGCCTGAATCATCCCTCCAAATTATAACGTTGGTATAAATATATTGCACTTATATTTCCATCTCGTTTAATGTTAGACGGCTAGAGATCGATTTTTCAAAATGCAAATATTTCAATGTAGATAAAAGGCCGCCTTGCGAAGCGAGATTGTTGAAATGAGAAGCAATTTAAAACTATTTCTTCGATTAGACATATGAATACAGGAATCGATTACGTGATTGCCAGGCATGACGATAAACTACACCAGGCAGTAACGAATCTGATCTGCAGATTGGAGGTTTTGGGGAGCGTCGAACCACATCTTATTTGCTCTTGTTTCCAGGTCTATTCTGATCCGGGAAGCTAGCATCTGTTAGTGTCTCATCTATGGGCAACTCGTGAACCCCAAACAATAATCAATAGTACATTTCTATTATAAAATAACCAACAATATGTTTTTATAACAAAATGACAATCAATACAAAAAATATATATATATATATATATATATATATATATATTTATTATTATTATTATTATTATTATTATTATTATTATTATTAATGCATGTTTCATTAAATAATATAGACAAATTTTGTTTATTTATTTTAAGTAAGTCCCTTTCATATTGCCTGATAAGCTTAATAACACTATCATTGAAAGACGAAAGGAAATCACTATACTGATGCACATTGAAGTCCATTCTAAGCTTTCGTCTTACATAAGCCATTATCAAAGAGACAATTACATTTCAATATATCAAATAACACACGGACAAAACAATAATGATAGTCTGATTTTGTAGCATGAAAAATTTCAAAGCAACGACAAACACGTGTATACGAAACACGGAATTATGGGAAGCCGTTGGTATAAATTATAGGTATTTAATAATATTTGTGGAGATTTCATAGTTTATTTTGTTCAGGTTAGGTTTCAACTGTTTTATGTATACAGCTTCAAGAATTTATGGTTTTTGTTTATTGTTTTCATGTTTAAGTATAGTTGTGTTTTCAACAAGGATTTTCCGGAATTGTGTATGCGGCCAATCATGTTGTTTTAAATGCCTAAAAATGTTAGAGTTATTCAAATGTAGAGTCAAGCGACGTGAAAGCAAGTTTGTGGGGTGACCAACATAAATATTATTTAATCCATTGGAGGCACAATCTCCTTAAGGAATTTGTAAACTATGTTGTGTTTTTGCAAATCGCTAACTGGGGGGGGGGTAGAATCATTGCGAATAATTAAGTTGGATATATTAAATTTACTGTAGTATATGATAAACCTAATTGTTTTTTGCTAAGATCTGTTGTAAATATATCAGTACTTATTAATTATTCTAGGATATTTTCATCTTTTTTATAATTAGTATGAATTTGACTACGATATAAGAGATTAATATGTTTGGGATTAGTTAAATCAGTATTATGTTCTATTTATTTAGTATTAAGTCTTCTGAGAAAGCATTTAATTTGTTCATCAAATATATAGTTTGGGAATCTATTATTAATAAATGTGTGTTTTATATTCTTTAGTTCACTGTAAAAATCTGTTTTGTGGATGAATTAAATTCTGCACGATGCCTTGCCGCGTACACAATTCACTCTCGCGTGTTCAAGTGTGACGTGACGACCTGCGACACGATTCTTGCTTCCGCGTCTCGTATACACGAGTTTGTCGTTGCTTTAAAATTTTTCATGCAACAAAAACAGACTATCATTATTGTTTTGTCCGTGTGTTGTTTGATATATTAAAATGTAATTGTCATCTTTGATGATGGCTTATGTAAGCCGAAAGCTTAGATTGGATTTAAACATGTATCAATATGGTGATTTTCTTTCGTCTTTGAATGATAATGTTATTAAGCTTATCAGACAATATGAAAGGAACTTACTTAAAATAAAGAGACAAAAATTGTCAATATTATTTAATGAAACATGCATTAATGGAAAATTGCTGCCTAAATATATATATATATATATATGTGTGTGTATATATATATATATATATATATATATATATATATATATGAAAGTCCAACAATTATTATGAAACATTTTGTTATGTTTATACGTTCTTTTTATAGATACAAATATTTAAGTAAGTGCTCTGTTTAAAATAAACATGGTAGTTTAAAACAGTACAATCGACCTTGCTAACCGAAACGTTCCTCTGTGGCTCAAGAAACAGAGTAAGTATTGTACAGTTAGTTATGAAGGAAATCACTGGATATTATAAGCTGTCAATCTGACCGGCAAGTTAACCATTGCTAGTAGCCGTGGCGTCTTTTGTAAAATTGCTGTATATACTTGGTGGGGTAGCGAAGAATAAAGCAACAAACTGGTATTGTGAATTTGTAGTTGTAGGCGCTGATGTTATCATCCTCTGTGATTTGTCTATCAACACACATCGAGCGATACAAGCAAATTGCCAAGATATTATTATCAAAGTAAGAAAAGAAAAATACTTTGCCCAATGACTGACATGAGCGTACCAAGTGGAAAAAAATCTCTGCGAATGTTTTTGAAAAACTAAGCAAATACAAATACCTGGAGATGAAACACAACACCCAGTAAATGAAAAAATCACACACTCACACAAAGATAGCAAATTATACCTAACTATATATAAATAGAGAAAAATTAGAAGAAGAAACAGAGTAGGCAACAGCTTTGAAGAGTGAAGGCATTACTACAATGCGCTCACAAATCTTCGAAGTCGGCATGACTGAAATAACACCACTCAGGGAAGTGTTAAATTTATGAATATATATATATATATATATATATATATATATATATATATATATATATATATATATATTTGTGAAAAAGTGTATATAAATATAAAAAAATATATATATGTATAATTATTTATATATTATATGCGCGGTACTTATTAGAAAGCGCTCAATATCAGAGATAGAGCTAACATATTTGGTTGGATAGATGTGAGTTTGTGACCCTGGGTTTCACGCTTTAGCGATCGTCAGACAAACTGATTAATGTTTTAAAAAATTAGTGTTTTTCAGTGAAGTGTTTTTCTATTAAGTTTAGGAATATTTTGCCTATGTTCGTTTTAACAGTTTTGTTATATGGTGGATTAAACCAGATAATGCTTCTCTTTCTGTTTCTGCGTTTTGGCTGTGGAGGTATATATTGTAGTTGTTGTGTGTAACCACTTGCTTTTAGTGCTTCGTTGTATGGTGCTTTCTTACTATTGAAAATGTGTATGTTAGATGAGTTCTCAGATAGTCTGCGGCTGATTGATTTTGGTATTTGTTTGATGATAGAAGGTGGATGGTTGGAGGATGTGTGTACGTAAGATGGGGTGTCATTTTCTTTTTTGTATGGTTCATACGTGTTGTTGATCAGGTTAAGAGTGACGCCAAGGAAGTTTACTATTGTTGTGCCTGTATTTATCTCTATTTTGAATCCAATGTTTTTTAGTGCGTTCACTATTTTCTGCCTGAATTTGTCTACTTTGGGGCCATTGGATTCCCTTATTAAGATAAGACCGTCATCGCTGTATAATCCTGTGTCCTTTCTCTCCTGGATTCTGGCCAGGTATGATAGTATGAGTATGCCTACTAATTCGCATATTTCTGCTCCATCGTAGCTGCCCATTGTTACGTCAAACAGGTTGTGGTTTTGTTTCTTTGCCCATGGTTCATTGTTGTGGAACAGCAGGGATTTGCGGCAATGCTTGATTATTTTTATATCACCGTCCGTGAGTTTTACATTTAGCTGTGCCAGTTGTATGGCTTCATTTAATATGCTGTCTGTAATGGAAGGATAAAAATCCACAATGTCAAATTTGATGAAAGTTGATTTATTCTAGTTGTCTATCGTTTTAAACCACTCTATTACGGCTTTGGTGTTCTTCCACTGGTTGAGACCTAATTTTTCTCTTAGGGTGGTGTTGATATTTTCTAGGATCTTCTTACTAATTTTTCCTATCTCGTTCTTCGCCGGGTTGATTAGTCTTAATGTGGGTTTTTCTATGAAGCTGGCTTTGTGGTCCTTTGCCGTGATGAAAGCATGTTGTTCAGCTAGTTTGTTTACTCTTTCATCTATATTCAATTTGGTGGCTATGTTTTTGGCTTCTTGGTTTATGATGTTTATTGTGTTCATGTTTGTTTTTTTTGTATAGTTGTGTAATTTTGTTGGTTAAAAGTTGATTGTAGGCTGTAGGTTCTATAGTATATATGTTTGTGGTTTTGTCAGCCAAAATGAATACCTTGTTGGAGTTGATTATTTTTTTCCTGTCGTCTATGATTTTTTTCTGGAAATTGACCAAGTGTCTTTTGAATTTCAAGGTTTTAACTATATTTATCATGTTGGGAAATATTGTAATAATAATAAGTTGGGAAATATTGAAAAAAGCCCCTGCCTACAACAACATTACGAAAAAATGCCTACTTTGCCTACACGAAAAAGTAGCAATAATATCACACAAACCGCAAAAGAACTTACTAAACAAAAAATCAGAGTTAATCTCCAAATGTAGGCATGAGAACAAGTACCTATTATCCGAACTCATACCAAACGGATAAAACAAACAAACCACCAACAATCACAATTTAATTTCTGTCTCCAATCCCTTGAAACATTACTATCACATCATACCATATAAACCCGTTATTAAATTGAACTACCCTCCCACCCAGCACATTGAATATTAAACTAAACATCACCATATAAATTAACCAATAAGGATTACAAATTTCTACCAGTTACATATACACCAGTCATCAAAAACAAACAAATAACCTGCTTTAAATATAACAAATAAAGCCCATTTTTTTTTCCAAAATTAAAAATATAAATAATAATAATCTTTACCTATCATAATTTTACACAAACCCCACCACACGCATATACATACATGCGAGGAAATATTTTCCAGCTGGAAAATACATATGACAAGTACACATCAACGAGACATTTCCGTCACACTTCCAATGTTTAGATTTCAACATTTCAACATACAAATGCGTATGTATAGATATAACACCACCCGCATACATACATGTGTCATAGCCGAAACTGCCCACATATGTTTATATGGACGGACGACCAAGTGTGAATATGTGTCTGCATACATCGATGTTTGCGTTAGTACGATGAATGACAAAACGACGAAATTTCCCCCACCACTTCCACAATAAGACCAATACACGCATTCTATATAAACCCTAATTTTTTAAAACATTAATCAGTTTGTCTGACGATCTCTAAAGCGTGAAACCCAGGGTCACAAACTCACATCTATCCAACCAAATATATATATATATATATATATATATATATATATATATATATATATATATATATGGACATGGCAGAATTGAATAGACACCAGGATAAATTTTATTTCTCACTTTTTTTTTAATAACAAAGATAAATTAACTTAGATATTTTAATAACCAAGATAAATTAACTTAGATTATTTGATTAAAATTTCAGATAACAATATTGGAACATGCCACGAACCAAAGGAGAATCAGACCTATCCGAATTTCAGCGAGGACGTATCGTGGGCCAACATGAAGGTGGTCTTAGTCAAAGAAAAATATCTGAAAATCTTTCAATACCCCTTTCTACTGTTAATAGAGTGATCTTACAATTCACCAGAGAGGGCAAGAAGTGCACAAAACCTCATCCAGGCCGCCCTGATCCCTCTGAAAGAACCATACGTCTTGTCGTAAGAAATGTTGAACAGGATCCACGTTGCGAGGCCTCTGACATAACAATACAAGTTGATGTCAGTCCCAGAATAGCGGTCAGGTATCTTCACAAGCTGGGCTACTATGGCAGAGCTGTGAGAAGGAAACCATTTCTCCATCCAGCCAATATCAAACGCAGAAAGGATTGGGCTCATGAGATGGTGGAGTCAAGATTCGCATTATTTTCCGGCAGTGGAAGATTATGGGTATGGGGACTCTGTAGTCAAGAGTTTGATTTAAAAAAGACTGCAGCCAACGCTGAAACATGGGGGCCTTTCAGTAATGGTACGGGGTGCAATTTGGAGTGATGGTCGCTCAGAGCTTGTGGAGTGAAACATTAATCCAACCAAATTTTTCTATATTAAAGAAAGGGCTCCTTCCAATATTCCAAAAGTAGTAGAATGAGCAAAGTTGACTCCCTATTTATGGAAGATGGAGTTCCATGTCACACTGCTCAAGCAACGCAACATTGGTTGAGAAAAAAATGGGATCAATAAACTTCCATGGCCAAGTCAGTCCCCTGATATTAACCCTATTGAACACCTTTGGGGCATATTAGATCGAAAACTCAGCAAAAAGAACAGGAAGCCATCTTCTAAGCCCGAACTTTTAGGATTATTGCGTCAAACATGGCAAGAAATCCGTCAAGATGATATTCGTGAACTCATCGCTATCATGCCTATAAAGGTCCTTGCATTAAAAAAAGCAAAAGGGATGTCAACCAAGTATTAGTTATTAAATTTATGACCATTTATAATTACTTCATTTGTATAAAGTACTTGTTTAATAAAATAAACGGTTTCTGTGAGCGTCTATTCAATTCTGTCATGTCTCTCTCTCTCTCTTTATATATATATATATATATATATATATATATATATATATAGAGAGAGAGAGAGAGAGAGAGAGAGGGATAGATAGGAAATGCTGAAAATGAGTAACACTTAGTAAGATATTGTTAGTTATTTCCAACTTCCTTTAATTTCATATCATACGAGCTGTCGATATCAGCTCATACAGCAAGGTTCTGAACATTCGGCTAATCTAGTGTAATTTTCATTAGCTTGATGTCATATCTAAAAAAAACCTTTATTTTTGAAATGTCACGGAAAAACCTCATTGTTTTTTTCTATCAAATGCTCAACGAATAAAGATTAAACAATAGAGAAATAAAGAATGTTCCCACCTCACTGAGGCTGGATTTGTTTACCTGCTGCACTTTTAGTGACCTCCACGTTTTCATTGTCTGAACCAACACGGAGCAATTAATGACTAAAATAAATAATCGATAAAGAAACATGAAAATGTGACACTTAAAAACTGTTCAAACAAATCAACTCAATCCCTGGTGCACCATCTCCCCAGGAAATTCAAAATATAGTTCCAGCAAGCACAGCCGATATCCTAGGAAAATTTTCAATTAAAAGATTTGATAAATTATCACCGAATGATCGCGTGATCATTAAATGGTGAATGTTTCCTTATAAAGAAACATCTATTATTACCATTAGCATTACCATCTGAGAGTGCTTCAGATCCTCTATATTATATCCAAGCAGGGCACCTCGAGGTGGTGTAATGGTTAGCAAGCTTGTCTCGCTAGAACACTTACAAATTAGTAGTGAGTTCGATTCTCACTAGGGGCCCCTCCATATTTGGTCTTTGTGCCACAGCTATGCTGGGAAAATCACTATTATGTCCAAGTAACTTCCCTTTGTAAGTAGAAGGAATAATTGCTGAATCTTAATATCTGTGATCGAGATAATTTTATAGTATTATAAAATACCATAGTATTATAAAAATACTATAGTATTCTTTTTAGAATGATCACATTTCCAAGCATATTAAAAACATTACCCTTTTCAAAATATACTCATGATTATTGATTAAAAAATACTCATCGACTTGCAAAAGAGAATTACACACAAGTAACTATAACAAATCGCAGAAAACACATCACTTAAAAACTTCGCAATGCAGTTACTCAAAGATAGCAATAATGGTGTCATAAAAAAGCTGACGTAACCGCATTACCATAAAGGAAGGGTTACGAAGGAAAGTCCCTATCAATCTGACTCTATGGAAACGGTTATTCCAGGATTAACATAATAAATCTATTTAGCACAAACAAATGAAGACATTAGTTCGACTACAAATAATGTAAATAATTCCAACTCTTCATTCTAGAAACTAAGACAGAATTTATATAATCTATATTTTTTTAATGCCGATAATCTACAAACAACTTTTTGTCATTACATAATAAGAAATGAGTATAAGTAAGGGTAATATTAACTATTTCCTTACAAGGTAACATTTAGCATTGACTGACCGAGAGTTTGTAAGGTGAAAGGTATAAAATCTTTCATTGAAAATAAGTTTTAGGAAATTTGATTTATCACGTTCAGCAGCTGTTATCAGTATTTCCAGTATTGATGCGGTGTTTTCTTCCTCACATTTTATTTGAATTAATTTGGAATGTCAACATCTTGATTTTGTTATTATGTTGCCTTCTAGTTACATGTGCTATCCATTTTTAGTTTTGAATGTCTTAAAGTGATCTAATATCTGTTATAAGAAACAGCCATTTTTTTGAGATTATGTCGTGTCTGTAAGCAAGTATCGAAAACGTGTGGTTTTCAGCATGTGCTATTCACTCGCTCAAAGCCATTTTTAATCATTGGCCATATTGACTGTATACATCTGATAGTTTAAATATTTCTGAATTGTGTTGGCACCATGCATGACATCCATATTAAAGTCTCGATCTACCGAAACTATTTAAAAAAAAACATGGCTTGGGTTAATGTTTTGGTTTTGTAACATTTTAAGATGTTGACCGAAACAAATATTTATGAAATCGACCCAGGCAGAAAATAGATAATCGATCGAATTTTATTAAAACAGTATTGATGATATTTTTAATGTTTTGATATAATTATTCTGAGGTGAAGAAAATATTGAAAAATATTAATTTCAGAGGAAATAATACGAAGTTAATGTGTGATTAGTGTTGATTCACTATCTTTGTCTCTCTTTTATGGTGTTCGAATATGTCAGAATTTTCTCTAAATTTTATTGCATCGACTTCTACGCGACGTGTCCTTTCAACTCCCACATTGGCGGTTTTTCTCTCTTTGCTAATGCAGCCTCCCTATTTATGATATCCATTCGCATAAACTCACGAGTTAAGTGGCTTGCTTCATTCCCCTATCACTCTTGCCCACAATATACCCTTTGTGGGTTAAGATTTTCAGGCCCTCCTTCCTCATTATGTGTCCAATGCATTTCAGCTGACGGACATCACGTAAAATTTTCAGCAAAATGAAAAATACAACTTTCGTCTTACCGGTTTGAAGCACACGAAACACAGCTCATCTTCTTCAAAGATACCACCCAGAATTCTCAACTAAACCTACGCGAATCACACGACAGCATAACCCTTCCCCAAAACAAGGAAGTGAACTCAATTTTCCTTTCACATTGCAAATACTAAACTGCACTGTTTCTCCTAGGCTCAAAAGATAATGATGTGAAATAATTCCAAGTCAACCCACTGACATTTAACTCTTCAAAGATATGAACAAGAACGATTAAGACATCTGCAAGTACGATTTAATAATATACGAAAATAGCTGAATCTCCGAGAAAAATTGACAATAATACCAGATATCTTCAAAAGTTAAAAACAAAACAAAAACATGAACTCGAACCTCGGTAGAAATTTCACCAGCATCAGCTCACCAACTTTATATATCAAAGCTTATCCTATTAATTTCCGCAAACTCATCCACTCACAGTAAAACAAAGCAGGCTTTCAAAAATATTCAATTCAACTTGCAGAATTGGAAAACAACAGAATTTTAATATCACTTAACTCCCTCTTTTTACACTACCGGTATATTTCACGGGGTTTGCTAAATCTTTGACCCACTGGACAGTTATACAGCAACATGATGACACAGTACTTCAAACACCTCTTCACAACATTATTTCAACCTTTTTCTTTTACAGCGCATGGGGGACAAAAACAAGCATATGCAAATTTGAGAAGAATAAGATTCGCCCTATCAAGAGGAGAGTCTTGTGTATTATCCCACTTGACTTTCCTAAATAATCCATCGCTAGGCGAAGATTCTTAGGCTTATAAATAGAAAATGATATTTTCATTCATTCTCTCTCCTTTTTTACAACTTTGGCCCGTCCGAAGTATGACGATTAACTACACCCGCGTCCTGGGTAAGACGATGAAATAAATCTAGCATCCAGGTCTCTGATCTGGAGTTTTTGAGGAGCGTGAAATCATTTCTTAATTCTGTTTTTCCAAAGTCCACGATGACCAGGGGTAGTAGCACCTGTTAAGCTCCCACATATGGGCAAATAGTTAATTCCTAAACTGGGGGTTAAAACACTATGAAAATTTTTTGATACTAGCAATAGATTTTTGGGAAAAATTATTGGCCTCAATTTATTTTTAAAAAATGTTACCAGCAATACATTTTTGAAAATTAAATATTACCTCCAATACTTTATTAGCAGCAATATATTTTTGAACAAAAACATATTAACAGTAATAAATATCCTGCCGGCACTAAATAGCCCATTGAGGTTGATATGCTGTAAAACAAACCAAATCAAAGCAAACGAATCTGGCAATAAGGTGTAGCCGAACGTAGTGGAAAAATTGCCACTGACTGGGACATGTTCATATTCAAAGTCTTACATTTATCAGGTGACTTTTATTGCTCTGTCATACACATGTCTATCACGTAGGTATACATATACAGCACACACAAAACTCACATTTTCTAATTTAAACGCTTTATGAAATTAATTTTCAAATATATTCTTCATTTATTGTTATTGTAATACGTTTCTTAATACATGCATTGCCTTTATATTTATATTGTTTTTTATAACTAATTTATTACTTTAACTCACCTTCAAGTTTGCAATAATTGTTACGAGAAAAATAAGACCAGGAGACAGGTGTTTTCTACATAAACACAATTAGCATTCCCATAATAGATGTAAGATTTTGGATGCTAGTGTATATTATCTTGAAGAAAAATAACGACGTTCTTTACAAAATGTTCCAAGAAGTAGAACTTCCGATTCACTTTTCCAAAATAGAATTATGGTTAGAAATTATACTGCAACAAATGATGGCGGATAAAAATCCAAATTGATTTAATTCTAATTACGTTGTCTGTTTGTCTTGATCATTTCAGAAATTTAGTATCTAAGTTAATGAAGAGGGACACATGATAAGGCGAGTTGTATCCAGCATCGCAAGTTTCTACGAAACTAAAATATCAACCGCCAAGCTAATCATGTTTTTAAATAGGGACCATTCGCTTTTTTTGGGGGGAGGGGGGTGTCATTAATGATGTCTCTCCTAAATGTCTAAAATCTTTTTCTTAGACCATTGATTAAAATGGCTTCAAATAAATAAATTTTATGAATTTTAAAGAGGATAAACCTTCATCAGAGTCAGAGCACATAGCGTCGCGCCACAAAATCACAATGAATTTTATTAAATAACAAAAGGCCCAGTGGATAAAAAAGTTGGTTGGATCCAGTGACTTGACTCAAATACTTGTGCGTTCAATACCTATCTAGAGCCCTGGTGAAAAAAAACAAAACAAAACAAAAAAACTTTGGAGAGTTGAGATAAAGGGAGACATTCGGAAGAGACTTGGCATATGGAATATTGACAGATATTAAAAGTAACATCACTTGAAAACTTTCAAAAGCAACATCAATAAAAAAGTATAGCACATGCTAACTAGAAGAAAAAAATACGATGTAAACAAGATGTATACTTTCGACACTACCTTAAACGAAATAATTAAAAAAGAAACTTATATCTGGAGTAGAAAAATAGAGAAAAGTTAATATATTTAGAAGTTTTATTTTCTGAAAATCTGTTTTAAGAAAAAATGTTTTATATATTCTCTCCAACATTAATCCTAACTGTCAATGAATATCGAATGTTTCTTGCATGGAGTCGCGGTTTATCTTACATTAAATTTACATTACCGGTCCTCTTTGTTTGCTGTATTGTATTTTTATATTTAACATTTAAAAGTTATTTCTTTTATTTTCTCTCTTTTTTCTAATTTGTTAATCTCTTGCATTTATATAGATAGTTATCTTCTGTTTCAATCTTGTTATTTTATTTAATTTTTATTAAAT
This sequence comes from Acanthosepion pharaonis, assembly GCA_903632075.3. Classification (NCBI taxonomy): domain Eukaryota; kingdom Metazoa; phylum Mollusca; class Cephalopoda; order Sepiida; family Sepiidae; genus Acanthosepion; species Acanthosepion pharaonis. The sequence continues at coordinate 2,801,139 of CAHIKZ030000291.1, forward strand.
TTGTTTTTCTCTTTTCGATCTTCTGTTTTGTTCATTCTTTCCTCTTAAAATGTTATTCTTTTTAAATTTTCGTCTTTGCTGTATTTTTGCTTTTTTATCCTACAGATGTTTTCCTCAATATTTTAGTTTTTATCTTTTCTCTTTGAGTTAAAATATAAAGCAAATCTTGTGAATTCATCATTGCCAAAATGTTATTCATGTAACCTAAACAAAATAAAATTCCTGTATATGCTTTAAACTTATTGGCTACATTTGTTTTCAGAATCGTTTGAAAACGATATAAAATAACATGTAAACCCCAAAAGCCATAAGGCAATCCTGAAGCATTCATATCAAATGCGAAACATTCAGATGAATGATACACATGAAAGGTTAAATAAAGAATATAAATCATTGTAGCGAAACTTAAAAAAACAACATCTTCACATACAAGTAAGACTTATCTGGAATTATGTACAAGAATAAAATTGTTGAATCTATAAACCATAGAAGTTTTGTAATAGTACAACGACAATTACTAGAAAATAATCTACTTGCAGTTCGTGTGGGCAATCAGTACGCCATTTAAAAAAGAAAAAGAAAAGGTAACTAGGATATGACCAGTTCGAACCATGTGTGGATTTATGATAATGACATATCTCTAAGCCTCCGAACTTTTTCTAATACGATAAGAAATATTACAAGATGATACAATTCTTTGAGGACAATAACATGTATCTAGTAAAAGACACATATGTAATGAAACAAGAGCTTTCGTTGACATGCTTGAATCAGATTTCTTATATTCATTTTGGACATTGTGCTTGTTATGGCAGACTTCAGAGTTTGTATAAAATTATTGGTGAGTTGAATGATTTCATTTACAGCACCACCTCATCGTAGTAGTTCAACATATTCAGGTCTGGGAGCCGCGATCGTCTAGTCATACATTCTTAAAATGTTCTTGCCTACTGAGACACCACATAAATAATAATTTGCCGAACATACACCCACGTTTTCATAATGCTACAATCTTAAAATCTTCAAATCAACTGTCAATTGCTACCTGTTCTTTTTATACTCTTATTCAGTTACACTCTTCATAGAGTGACTCTTATACATTGTTTTGGGATCATTATCAGAAGCCCGTGGGAAAGGAAAATGTCGAAATGTTTTTTTCTTTTCTTTACAGTTGTAGTGAGTAGTCCTCATATGTTCGAGTAGGTAAAAGTGAACAGAAGATGAAATTATGGATTGTGCAGGTTGAAATCAAGCTGGTAATTTAACTATATTGGATGTGTTGTAACTGACATCCTAGATGACATCCGGATAACAAAAGGCGCCTTTATGAAGCTAATCAAATACTTAAGACATAAGGATACCTCCATAGAAGTGGAGAATGGATATGTAATAGTGAATACTGAATAATCTCCACACAAATAGAGCAAGAAATATGTTTATAACGAGGAATCTAAAGAATACAATAGACAGAACATGTAAACAATGAGGAGAATTTAGGAACGATGCAGAAACTTATACTTACAATAAGAAGGAGACAGTATTTCTGGTACATGAAATTTAATACTCAAGACAAGAAATATGAACATAAAATTCGAGTAACGTGCATAAAGAGTTTGTGCAAATGGATAACATTTTAACGACAAAGAAAGACGGATTATGTTCAAAAGTTACATCTTCGATGTACCGTGTTCCTTCAGGCCGTATACAGTCATGTCTCTCAAGAAACTGCAGGCCTTTAAAGCCCTTTTCTAGCTACCAAACATTAACATAAGCTTGTTAAGTATGTTATTCTCTGTTTCCCTATGTCCGTCATGCATTCAGTATGTACTTTGAGTGTCAAATTTTACAAACCTTCTTTCCTCAATATGTCTTCCGATTGGAAGTATAAATGTGTATTTTGTTTCCCTTTTCTATAAAATGTTATAATTACTCATATATTCACTCCATAGTATTGTCAGCATGCTTCTGTAGAATCACATTCTGTTGCCGCAAGTCTTCTCTTCATATATGAGAAGATCGTCGAGTATTCACTGTCATACAGGAGGACAGATATCATATAACAGTTTAGTACTCTTTTTCTTTAAATTTCCGCATTTGTTTGAGTTTGGTAACTTTGATTTGCAATGTGCACTTTTGAATCATCCTTTAGCTAACAACACGTTCAATTTAGGAGCATATTGTGCATTTAATTCCTATCGAGTGCAGTGTCAAATCTTATTAATATTAGTCATGGAGTTCTTTAGATAGAACAATTTTTCTATTTTCTTTCGGAATTTATATAAATGTACATTTTGTTTCCCTTTTCTATAAAACTTTATAATTACGCACATATTTACTCCATGGTATTCTCAGTAACCTTCTGTAGAACCACATTTCTGTTGCTGCAAGTCTTTTCTTCATCTGTGAGGAAATTGTCCAGCATTCACAACTATACAGGACCATCGATATTACATAACAGTTCAGTACTCATTTCTTTGTTTCTAACGACATTTTCTTGTTTCTTAATACTTTGTTTAGTTTTTAGAAGACATCTTTCACTATCACTTTGTTTAACTTTTGAAATGCATTTTTCGTTATTCTAATGCTTCTTTGGATTTCGGTGTCATATTTTCTATCATCTCTTAAAACACTTGCGAGATATTTATTTTTTGCACTTGCTTGATGTGGATGTTTCTCGTCCGTAGTTAGCATCCCCTAGAAGAAGAAAAACAAGAAAGTTAAAAAGAGGAATGATCACCCAGAACTTAAAGGGTAACGATACATAAAATATTCAATCTGAGGGTATATACTTCGCAACTTCTTAACGAGAAAAAAATCACAATATCTCCAAGAATCCCGCATTCGAAGATAAGAGATTCTTTAGTTTTGAATATCGGGTACCAATGTGTGAACCTTCTCAGCAAGGAAAGAATATAGCAAATGCCTCTGATTGCAATATACAATCAAATTCCGTAATTGTTAAAAAAGATAAGGAAAGTATGTATGTAGACATTCAGACGCTTGTCTCTGGCTTTGAATATATATGAGTGAATATCCAATAATGGCAAGTTGATATCTGTTCAGTGCTTTCCTTTTCAAATTAAAGTTAGTTTTCTTTGCACCTAAAACTCTTATTGATTACTCGGCCTATAAATAATTTAATTACAACAAAAACTACCTAATTCGAAAAATAATTTGTCGCCATAATGTATGAAATATTTAACAGAGGTTTGGAAAATATGAAAAAAGACTACCCAAGCAAGGCGATAAATCCACAAAGACGCAAAGGATATAATGAGAGTGAAAGAAACTGAATAAAAACAGTTATTGAATAGAATGGACAATAAAAGAACAGGATTCAAAGAGACTAAAGAAGAGGATAAATATTGCATTTAAATATCTGGCAGGAATGCAAATAGCTGGAAGAAAATTCCACTAATGGGAATTGTGCCTTCGTTTGTGGAAACGTTTGCTACCGACCAACCAACACAATGGTCAAGAAAATGCTAATGAGGTGTGTGATACGAATGAAAGAGAAGTTATTGAGAAAAGAAGTTAATTAGGAAATATGGTGTCTGGTAATGGCGAGCGATTGATGAGTTCAGGGAAGCAACTGTACGAGAATCTGTTCTAAAACGTGTCAGTGCTTGAGGAAAACGCTGAGTGGAATGTTCCTCTTCTATTTGGAACATGGTGGAAATGAGAATGATTCGATTACGCGTCAGTAACATGTCTTGTTCTTTCGGAAAAAAATTCTGAACTGGTTCACGAATGAATATTTACAATCGGGATACTGATAGGGTAGCAAAAGTCTTGCAGTGTTACGTCTGTGGGAAAGAGGTTGGATGCAATTCAACAGTCACAATAACACGGGGTGGATTTTGAACTCGGTAAAACTTGGGGTGTATGATTTAAAAAACCACGCAAATCTGACTAATTTTTCGGCTTGCTGTCAGATTATAACACGGCAAAGATAGTTAGATACTTCCGGGTGCGACATTTATTTTGACCTCATAAAGAACTCACGTTTCATATATGTCATTAATATAAAAACAAAATATGGAGTCAGTGGCTGAAATTTGAACCAGAAATATATACGCATATAATTAACGGAATGCTTGTCTATTAGATATATGAAAATATAACTTGTATATATACATGCATACATAGATACATACATATCTATCTATCTATCTATCTATCTATCTATCTATATATATATATATATATATATATATATATATATATATATATATATACATGGTTGTATTGACGTGAGTTTGCGATCGTCAGACAAGGTTTATCTGAAGATCGGAAAAGCGTGAAACCCAGGGTCACAAACTCACATCTATCCAACCAAATATGTTAGCTCTATCTCTGATATTGAGCGCTTTCTAATAACTACCATACATATAATATATATATAATAATTTATAAAATATATTACACACACAGACACACACACATATATATATATATATATATATATATATATATATATATATATATATATATATATATATATATATATATACACACACTTTTTCATATATACATATATATATATATATATATATTTGTGTGTGTGGTTCGGTTTATTAGTTTTTTATCATAGTCTGGGACTTCGCTAGTGCAGGAAACAGTGGTTTTCGTAATATATTAAATATATTAGGCCTAATTTTATGTGTGGGTTATAGTATGTTATTTATAATGATCAAAATAGTTCTCGAACTGGGACATAAGTAAATAGGTTTTCAACATCGAGTGAGGCTATGTTTTCATTGTTAGGTTTTTCTTTTTTTAGAATTTGGATTGCCTCGAGAGATTTCATGCTGTATTTGCTAGAGTGATATGATATGATAAGTTGATTGACGGTTTTTGTTAAATGATATACATGAGTGGAAATTTGTTATATAATGGAGTAGAGACGATAGTTATATTTGAATGATTTTAAAGTAGCCAGGCCTATATTTGCCAATGATTTTTGAGTGTTTTAAACTGTCCTTTTCAGCATTGTTAGCAGTGATTAGTTTGTTTATTTTTAATTTTAGTTGGTTGGTCGGAATTTTTGTTGACTTTTTTGAATTTTGTGTGGTCGTTGAGAATTTTCTCAAGTTTTTTGTAGTTAGATTTGTTTAAGGCAACGAAAATGTTGGTTTTGTCTTATTTTGATTATTATATCAGGGTGATTACGTAGTTCCTAAGCGGTAATTTGTAATTGTTTAGTGAAGATTTTTGAGATCTCCCTCAGCCATGAGTAACTACCGAAGTTCTGTTGCTGTTTGTGATGAGTTGTCTGCCAACCAGCAATGACACAGCGTTCGTGATTTCACATTTAAAAATGGTAATCTTCGAATGACCACAACAAATTTTGTCCTTCATAGCCATGAACACTAAATATCTACTCTATATTTAACAATACTCTGATGATGAAATTCTGCTATGTCGAAAGTACTCGGAATAAATTACAATATGTGGCAACACGGTTTTTTCCTCTCGTATTTTAATAACTACACAAAAGTAAAGCTTATTTGCGAAAATGAAAGGATCTCTCTGAATGAAAACATGCTGCTGAATTACACGAATTTTATATATATATATATATATATATATGTGTGTGTGTGTGTGTTTTTTGTGTGTATATATATATATATATATATATATATATATATATATATATATATATATATATATATACTTTTTCTTCTTCTCCAACTTCTTCTTTTTTTTATATGTTGTGTCTCTTCATGATGTAGGCGATCATGGATCTCCATATCGTTCTTTTCCTTTGTAGCTCTTAATAGGCTTTGCCTTGTTGTTACGTCTCCTAAATCCTGTGTCGCCATCCATTTGCTCAAACCCATTAAGTATGTCAGGCAATGCTTACTCCCGTCCTTCTTCCCCTTTATCCGCCCCGTGAGTATCAGATTTCCCAATACCTCCTTCCTCAGTATGTGTCCCAGTTATCTCAGCTACCTCTTCCTGATGTTATGTATAATTTTCCAATATGTCCAAAACATCGTCGTCGCTCAGATATTCGGTCCATGGTAGCCGTAGCATTCTTCTGTAGAAACACACTTTCACTGTGGTCTTCTTTTAAAGAAAGGAAGTCATACGAGGCTATGCCGAAGGATAGAGTCTTGTCTAGGGTGGTAGAGAGCTACCCGACCCATTTTTTACAGGATTTACGGGGAATATTTGCTTTGGTTTACTCCATAATAAAATTGGCCTTGTGCCACATTCCACTGTGTGGGGCGGTAGGTGAATATCTTTTGTAGAAACACTTTTTTGTTTCTTCGACTTTATTCTTCATTTTTGAAAAGATCGATTCGCAGTCATTCAGGAGGACAGATATCGCGTAACAGTTCAGTACTCTTTTCTTTGTTTCTAACGAAATTTTCCTGTCTTGTAATATTGGGCTTAGCTTTTGGAATGCCTTTGTGGACATCGCAATACATCTTCAGATCTTCACTCCCCAAATACAAATTTACGCTCTTTTTAAATGAAAATAAATGCAGTGTTTATTGACTTGCGAACAAGATTAATGGTTAAAAGTAAGAAACAATAATGTGTATTTATTTACAAAGAAGAGTAATGGTTTAAATTAAACACTAAAGGAAATTAAATGCAGTTTATAAATGTTCAAACTAACGACAACCACTTTTGTGAATACAACCGAAAACACTGGGCTGTGGATTCGACAGACGTTATGAAATATTACATCCAGAATTGCGAAAAGTTTTCTTAAATTTCTTCTTTCAGTTCATCAATTGTTGCTGGGGTTCTGCTGTAAGTCTTATATTTGTTTTATACCAACTAAAAAGAAGTCCATTGGAATGAAATCTGGGGAAGGTCTAGGGTTTCTATTCAATCTTTTCAACCAAACCATCTGTTCAGATGAGTTTTAACGCGATAGTCACTTACATCATGATGTTAGTAGGAATTTTGGTGAAAGTAAGATACTTCGACGCGTAAACCGACGCATGTCTACAGCATGTTTAGGTAAGAATCGCAAGTACCAGTACGGTCAAAAAAAGAATGGTTCCACCTGACAAAATGCTGATATCCCACACCACAATATAACACCTTAAATGTTCAAATGGTCTTCCATAGTAACCAGCGGATTTTGAGGATCCCAATACATGTAACTATGTCGATGAATTGAGACATTTAAATTGATCTTATCGCATCAATTCCACGCATTTGCCGAGGTAAAATTCACAAAATTCTACTCTTCGGTCAGGATCATTATCTTTTAGAGCATGTGGATTAATGGTGGAATGTAACATATACAATGGATTCGCTTCGGTTTGGTTTTTTTTTTGTTCATGATCCATTTGACGGGCAGGTTGGTTTGGAGGTCGGAGGATGGTTTTTAGCAATTGTTCTTCTTTTGTGGGACTGGAAGATAAACTTCATTATCTTTTAGAGCATGTGGATTAATGGTGGAATGTAACATATACAATGGATTCGCTTCGGTTTGGGTTTTTTTTTGTTCATGATCCATTTGACGGGCAGGTTGGTTTGGAGGTCGGAGGATGGTTTTAGCAATTGTTCTTCTTTTGTGGGACTGGAAGATAAACTTCATTATCTTTTAGAGCATGTGGATTAATGGTGGAATGTAACATATACAATGGATTCGCTTCGGTTTGGTTTTTTTTTGTTCATGATCCATTTGACGGGCAGGTTGGTTTGGAGGTCGGAGGATGGTTTTAGCAATTGTTCTTCTTTTGTGGGACTGGAAGATAAACTTCATTATCTTTTAGAGCATGTGGATTAATGGTGGAATGTAACATATACAATGGATTCGCTTCGGTTTGGTTTTTTTTTTGTTCATGATCCATTTGACGGGCAGGTTGGTTTGGAGGTCGGAGGATGGTTTTTAGCAATTGTTCTTCTTTTGTGGGACTGGAAGATAAACTTCATTATCTTTTAGAGCATGTGGATTAATGGTGGAATGTAACATATACAATGGATTCGCTTCGGTTTAGTTTTTGTTTTTGTTCATGATCCATTTGACGGGCAGGTTGGTTTGGAGGTCGGAGGATGGTTTTTAGCAATTGTTCTTCTTTTGTGGGACTGGAAGATAAACTTCATTATCTTTTAGAGCATGTGGATTAATGGTGGAATGTAACATATACAATGGATTCGCTTCGGTTTGGTTTTTTTTTTGTTCATGATCCATTTGACGGGCAGGTTGGTTTGGAGGTCGGAGGATGGTTTTTAGCAATTGTTCTTCTTTTGTGGGACTGGAAGATAAACTTCATTATCTTTTTAGAGCATGTGGATTAATGGTGGAATGTAACATATACAATGGATTCGCTTCGGTTTGGTTTTTTTTTTGTTCATGATCCATTTGACGGGCAGGTTGGTTTGGAGGTCGGAGGATGGTTTTTAGCAATTGTTCTTCTTTTGTGGGACTGGAAGATAAACTTCGTGTCGCATTGGTGGATCTCCGTGAAATTGTCTTCTAAATTGTTTTTGCACTTCTTTGAGCATTTCCTGCTTTTTGCAACCTTTTATGAAACATTTTTTTTCTTTTTCAAAATATAATCGTAATCCCCCACCATTATTATGGATCTGAATAAAAATCAACAAGTTATAAGGAGTCAAAAATTGTCTACATTATAGAATAACCTATACACTTACACACGCATACGCACGCGAGCACGAACAGACGCGCGCGCGCACACACATACATACATATATATATATATATATATATATATATATATATATATATATATATATATATGAAGTGCCTTTGGGCAACACATTTCCATGTACTCATGCTTGGTTACATACAAATATTTTGTATAAGAGTAAGTGCCGTTGCCGACACTGTGGTTTGAAACTAGATCGCTAGATTCCATTATTAAGTAGATCATATGATCATAAAAAAAGGGAATAGGAAGTAGAGTCATGATTATATGTTCACAGTTCAATTTTCTATACGGATTGAACTCTTCTGAACTTTTGCAACCGGTCATTGTTACCTGACGTGTTTTCAGCCACTTTTTGAACTGTTATTTTTTTCTTAATTACAACACTTCTTTACATTAATTGCCTTTTATTTTACATTATCTTACGTTTCTCTACCGAATTTTTTTTCTTTGTTATTTTTTTACCTCCCCCATATTTTTTACATTACCCCCATTTAATTATTCTTCTTCTGTTTAGATTTTGATTTACTCTTATTTTATAGTTATTATTTGGATATATTTTTCCATTTTAAATTTCCTGTATCCCCCGCCCCACTCAAGGTTTTATTTGATTATTTTTTCTTGGTGTAAAGTTTTCATCTGAATTTTTTTTGTGTTTCTTATTTCGTTGTTTTTTCCATTTACATAACTGTTAATTTCTGTGTGTTTTTATTTGTTTAAATCCCCTGTGTGTTTATATTTTCTAAATTTTCAGGATTATTTTGTCTAATTTTCGTGTTTCATTCGTTACTGGTCAGACATGTTTTTTAACGGCGGCCATATTGTATTGGTAACATTTGTTATTTTTACGTATTTATTGTTTCGTATTTCTTTTGCAGATTATCGTTTTAATTTTTCTGTTGTATTTTTATTTTAGTTTTTTAAATAATTACTGTTTATTGTTATTTATCGACCCTTTTTCTGCATTACTGTATTTAGTTTTTTTTAGTTTTTGCACGTGTAACCCGTTTTTTTCGTTTAAATTTTATATGTGATTGTTATCTGTTTTATCTTTGTCTTTATTGTATAATTATTTTTTCGATTTTAGTTTAATTTTCTTCTCGTCTGTCATTTACGTAATTTTTTTATGTAATCCTTTTTTGTATGTCCGACTGTTTTGTCTTGTGAAATTTTCTCAGATCTGAAGGAAATTGAGAATTATCTTGTCATTTTTGTTTTAATTAATTTTAAAAAATAATAAAATAAAATGGCCTCGAAAAAGGCGCTCAAGAAAAATTTATTTGGAACTAAAAAAAAATGAACCACAGACAAGAAAACTGACGAAAATAAAAATAAATATACGGAAAGTGCAAAAACTTTGAGGAATCCTCGAAAAGTATGTAGGTCGGAAATGAGCAAAATGTAAACGAAAATATGTTCAAGTTCACAAGGTAAGATTTTGGAGGAAAATATGTTGGTCAAAACAAGCCAAAATTCACTATGACCTCTGAAGCTATAATTGACAAGAGCAACAAAGATGACAACATAACGGTTGCAGAGAAGCCCTCTTGTTGGACGTCCCCACCAAAATGTAAGATCAACAGCAAGGGTTTCTTGGAGAAAGCCAAGAGCTACGCTCATCTTGTCACTAAAGAAAATAACTTCAGAAGGTTGAAAAACGAATTATGTCTGTCCTTCTGGTTGATAGGCATTCGCGCAAAATTTGTCGCTCCACAAAAGACAGTGTCATTAAATCATTGACGTCCCACGAGTTTAAATCACAGAGAGTCAGAGAAAGAAAAGAGATTTTCATGCCTGACTGCGAAGCTATTAGCACTCGAGACCTCATAACAAAATATCTCTTTCTGAGGAAAGATTTTCAAGGCAGGCGTATGACCATGTACAGCAGTATATGAGGACCCTTCTCAGATTGTCGGGAACACTTGATCGCCTATCTGTGCCAATTTAGATAGATACTCAATGCTTCGTCTGACGATTTTACCGGGGGAGGGGGCTTCGAGATGAATGGTGGATCGTAAGACCTTTGTCTTCATCCACATCTGCATCTGTAGAGGGACAGAAAATTATCATAGTAACAGACCGAAGACCAAATTGGTCACCTCTCCTCTTCCTACCCAAAGAAGAAGGACTCTGGAGTTTTGGCCTCCGCCGACCCAAATCCGCCTCTGGCCAAGTCTGTTGTTTCCGTCTCAGTTGGGTCGGCCCCGATTCACTTAAAAGCCTTTGCCCGCCGCTAGTGGAGTTGCAGTAAAGTTGATGAATGACAGGTAAGGCTTGAGGAAAACACTGGTCAGTGGTTCCTCGTCCCACTGAAGCCTTTATGGAGAATGACACAGGAAGCCCCATTCCCCCTAGCAATTCTAAGGGAAACTCTCCGAGCAGCTATTCAGATTAACTTCGTCAGCAGAAGTTAAGATAGGAGCTTTCTTTCGAGAAGGCGAAGAGAATTCAGAAATTAAAAGAAACACAGAAATATTCCAAGAAAGTCTGGTACTTCCTTCTCGCCACCGTCTTCTACCTCAAAACAACGCCACGCCCATTTCTGAGATCCGCATCTCCCACTCACACTAAAATTACAAGCTTAACCCTGCCTCACAAAATCATCATCTAAGGACCATTCCACCTCTTCCAACACCACCATTGCCTCTAAGCCATCTCCTGTCAAAGTTCCAGTCGGTACACTAAAAAAGGCTATATGTCCGTCACCGAATCAGCAGAATGAACAAGAGAAGCCTAAAACCGTTTATAACATATGTGAAGACGTGCGCCAGGTTTCAAAAGAATTGGAAGACAAGGCTCTCCTACACGCGAAAAAAATGAGAAATTTCAAAACTTTTTTGAATTTCCAGAAGATAAATAATCTTGATGTGAAAGACCCAGGCACTTTTCTGAATGCCAAAAGAGTTTTGACCGTCGTTCGAGCTGGTATGACTGGTCAGCAGATTTGGGTCATGGTCGCGGAACCAATCGATGTGTTTGGTATCTTTCCGCTCCTGGCTTTCTTTGACAATGATTCTGTAAATAAATTAAAGCTATATTATTCAGTGAGGTTCCCGCTTTTGTCACCCCTCCCTATATGGAGATTTAAAGCTAACTTTCCTTTTGGATATTGACGCCCACTCGCCTGATGGCACCATCAAAACTGAGATGGGAACCGGTACGATGGGAGAGGACGTCGGTGTCCTTACCCCGGCTACGTTCAATCCAGGAGAGCAATTCTAATCGTCTCATAATGTCTCTCTTGTTAGCTATCGTGAATGCCCGGGTCCTGAGCTCGGTGTCTCGCAGGGTTAGGCTTTGTCAATGTCTTCAACGTTTTGGGGTGAAATGTATGTTGTGAGCAGAAGACTCAGTTTTCTTCACCTGTTTATGAAGCCATTGTGACTAGAATTTTTTGTTCTATTCTATTTTGATGGAGGCTCGGGAGGTATCACTTATCGAGTGAGCAAGTCTTTGAAGCTTGCGGGTGCACTTAAGGTCAAAAACCACGGCACATTAACACTCTCGCTTATGTGGCTGTTGGGCTTTACATTTGGTGAATATTAGTAAAAATTAAAAAAATGTATATATACTATTAGATTGACATCTATGTCCCTCCCTTTTACTATTGAAATCACTTAAAACAAGCGCTATTTCTTCTTCAATAATTTTTCCTTCCCTCTTTTGGATCACTTTTCGATCTCCCTTCCGTGTACTTGCTTCCCTGAACTGCAATATTAAAAAACTTAAATTCAATATCAATTACCATCTTCTGTGTTTAATACTCCCAATTCTCAGTATAGCTAAGTGTTTTTACTTTTGACGCGTTTCGTCAGCGATATGTGATAACGATATATAATTTTTAGATATCGTTATCTCACACTGTCGACATGGAAAAACGCCAAATTATAAAAAGAATGCAGAAAAATCTTAAGATCGGCCAACTGATTTAGAAATTGAAAAAAATTCTTACAAAAATGCATTGATGAAAAGGTCATACGATGAAAGACACACAATTCTTAGAACATCACGTAACATTTTTCCAACATACACATGCTATTTCCTAAAAGTATTTGTCAAAGAATTAGAAGTTTTTGAAAAAATATGTTGGAAATCCTAATCTAATAGAAAATCTATCGGACATAAAGCTTTTCAATACAGAACGAGAAACCCTCTAAGGTTTAAAATTTGCCACCGGAATCCATAAAGGAGACACAGTAGGCACTATGGTAAAAAAAAATCATAATCAAAACGACTCCCATTTCACCAATTCGAGGGGCATAATCACTGCTCACTATAGAAACCAACAACGAAAATACATTAGCACTGAGACATCTAGATGCACTAAGGAACCTAGCGAGAAATAAAGAAATCTACATCTCTTCCTCAGAGAAGGGAGCGGGAAATGTTAACTTGTACAAGAAAAAATACATAGAAAAAATAACTCACGACACAAAGATTCCAACAAATATGAAAAAATAGACGATCAAAAAATAACTACCGAAACGCCAAAAAATTAACAAGGAAATAAGAAAACTAATTAAAAATGAAAGCCAAAATATTATGGACTCATAGAATACCACCCTAGAACACCCAAACATTACGGTCTTCCTAAAACTCACAAAACTGGTACCCCAATGCTCCCTATTATATCAGGAATATATAACGTCCCCCAACTGGCGAAACAAATATTCTAACCCCTCTCCTTGGAACAGTCAGTTCATTTAACATAATGGACTCATGTAGCCTAATTGAAAATCTAAGGGATATGATCGACAAACGCATGTCCAATCTATATATAAAATCCCCTCTACAACAATGGACCCGTTTGGAAAATGCCTAATTGCCTTAGAATTTATCGAATCCTTTCTTTTCCAAAACAATTTACTCAAACAATCAACATACTTCCGTTATATTGATGATGCTCTACATATATATCCTAGAGATACTGATAGATACTGACCTACTAGATCACTGAACACACAATAGAATTTATATACGATATGGAAGAAAAAATCCTTACCCTTCCTAGATATCAAGCTACAGCGTGTTAACAACCATGTTTAAAAATGTATCCACGTCAAATCGACGAACAAATAGATTCTAATAAACTTCTATTTCCACCATAACAACAAAATAAAATCTAACAATAAATCGGAATCTATTTCAAAGCAATAAGAACATGCAGCACGGATTATTTATACGAACAGAGCGAAATACATTGAAAACATTTTCAAACTTCTCCATTATTCTAATTATTGTATATTCTATGCGAAACAAAGTTCCATAAAATATTCGAAAACCAAAAAACGGCCCTTCCTAAGAAAGCTAATGAATAAAAAATATATTATCCTCCCTACTATACAATTGAAAAGAATCTATATAAACTCAAAATAGTCGTTACTACTAAATGAAAAATTATAGATTATTATTATTTAATCAATGCTAAACAAAACGATAAGCTAAAACCTGAAGGTAGAATTTACTTCATTGCCATTAATAATTGTCCCAAAAGTTACATAGGAGAAACGTCAATGAATCTAAATAAATTATTATATGATCACAAAAGGGACATTTTACAAAATAATTTATCAAATGCATTGGTTGTCTACTACAATTTTGACATAAGAAATTCTATATGTCCAGGCATTCATTTATATATATATATATATATATATATATATATATATATATATATATATAATGTAAATCACCTTGTGATTAACTTACTGTCTAGACATATAGCCAGAATTAGCATGGGATGAATATAACACAAGCTTGAAGAAAATGAAAAATAGCCCCTGAAGTCATTGAAGAAGGAATGGAAACCATTATCATACTTATTCTTTGAGAAACTTTTGCCAAAAACTTGTGCTGTATTAATCATGGCTGACGGAGGATATTTTGATAAGAGTAAAATTCAATCATATAATGTTTTTTCTCTTTTTGTCCGAAACATTTTCAAATTAAAAATCCTGTCTCACATTTTTAACCATTATAATAACATTCTTTTATTTAAAGTACAAGACAATTACATTTTAGGCCAATTTAAATAATTGCCAGTCATCGACTGAAATTTTTAAACTGTAGTGTGTATATATATATATATATATATATATATATATATATATATATATATATATATATATATTTATGGACGGATGGCCACTTGTATTCAAGGATCTCCGCTAACTATGCTGGCTATCTAATTCGTGTTTCAGACACCAGCTGAGGCACATTTGTTTTTGTTGAACACCCATAGACCTCAAGCTTGCTTTATACTGCAACAATAGTGAGCGGAACTTAACTTTTCTGATTAGAAAGCTCGTTATCAATAGTCTGAGCAAGAGGCGCAACCTCAAAGTCTCGGTTGCAAGAACTTGTGATATCGGGCTAACATCAAAAGATCCAAAAAGGGTTCCGTCTACCCATTTTCACTCATAAAGATTGTAAAGTAAAATAAGCGAATAATATTTTATTTTGTTTCGATTGTCGTTAGATTGTTATGGTATGAGACGAACGTTCAAAGGCGAAAGTGATGCATTTAACCGTTTTCTTTTGATGTTTTAACATATTTGTTGTTGTGTGTTTTGGCTTAAGAAAGTAGTAATTGTTTCAGGAAAGGTGTGATTGTGAAAAACCAAGGTGTAGGTTTATATTTTGATAGTTTTCGATGCCACACTCTGACATCAAACACGTCCATTTCATACCATAATAATCTAATCACGATCTAAACAATATCCATTAAAAAATATTTAATCTTAGTCGATCACTTTACATTTTAGCAGAAAGTGAAACATAACAGTTTGTGTCCTTCACATGCTCTTAAAACCATCTGATAAATATCCATGAACGTTCTCAGATTTATAAGCCATGATAAACTCGCCTCTGTATATTATAGCTTGCAGCATAATAAGTCATACATTGCCTTGATAAAGTCGCTCAAAATGACGAAACGCGTCGGCTAAATATAATTTAACCTCTTGTATCTTTAAAACACAACACTCACACACACACACACACACACATATATATATATATATATTTGCTGGTGTAAGTTATCTCTGACCATTCATTCTATATATATATATATATATATATATATATACATATATATATATATTTGTGTGTGTGTGAGATTTTATATATATATGTATGTATGCATATATATAAATATATACGTATTTATATAAAATGGATTTATATACACACATGTGTGTGTATGTGTGTATGTCTGTGTTTTCCTTAGTTCTTCATATATATATAGCCATGGTTATTTTGAGCGAAATTTGTTACGTATTCTTGAAGTTTATCCAACAATAAATTTAGCCACCCCTTCCTGAATATGTGATCAAATAAAGGCAACGTAGAGATGCAAGCAAATGTATCTTTTAAGTGAGTACTTGAACAATCAAATAAAACTCCATTTTATATATGCAGAACAAATAATTACACGTCCTGGCAAATGATAAACTCGTCTATATATTGTTTTTCACAGCCCAGTCTTGGCAAATATTTCCAAGTAGTTTCTTGTCTGGTAAGGATTTTAGTTGCGTAATAAATATATTCAGTAAATATACAACAACATTTTATATCATTCGCCCTAAGCAATACAATATAGCCACTAAGACGGAATGGAAGTGTGGGAGAATATGAGAAAGAAAGCAAACAAACAAAAACTATTAAGGTGAGAGATCAACAAAAGAACTGGAAGTAAGAAGACAGAATATGAAATATGCTTTTTAGCTTTTGAATTGACTTTGAAACAAAGAAGATATTAAGTAGATAATGTGCTATTTTCCTCTAAACCTTTTTCTTTTAATGTGTCCTGATAGTATCAAATTTTCCAAGCCGTCTCTCCTCACTATTTACACTAGACTTTTCAACTGTCTCTTTCCAAATATGTGTCATTTTTGTTTTCATTTTAATCAGTCCATGGTATTCTCAGCATCATATGTCTCTACTGCTTTAAATCTCTTCTTCATCTCGGAGGATATTGTCCAGCATGTATAAATAAGATACAGACTTTTTGTTGATCATTTTCTGAATGAAGTTTCTCCTTCAGGATATATTTAAATGTTTGGATAGTCTCAGATATCTAATTTTGAATGGCAGGACTACTCTGAATTCAAAACTTGTACAAAACTACGAGTTTGCACTCCTCTCTTATTCATAAAGTGTAATGACAGTTCACAGATAATAAAGAGGTGTAGAGATACATGATCGCCAATCTGATAAAGAGGACAAAGTATTAAAAACTGACACAAAAGCAGTGCGTATGAATACACTCTCTCTATTGCACTGAAGTGATGACAATGGTTGTATAGCTGGAAAATAAGCGTGTGTTCGCACTTTTGTTATTTTAGAAATTGAACAGAACCTGATCCACCCCGTTGACATCTCCAAGATCAACGGCAATGCGGAACTAAGTGACAAAATTCTCAGGTTTCCTGAAAGGCAGGAGTAAAAGAATTACACTTCTCGATGCCAATTTCATGACCAACTACCAAGTCTGATTTTAAAATTGTCCAGTTTTATGGAAACTGGAGACTACTGTAGATAATAAAGGACATATATCTTTGAATAGATAAGGTCACCTACGTTGTGAAATGATAAGGCATTTAAAACGCCTATAAAAGCGAATAACGTATTGGATAATTTAATACTCACAGTATTGAATGAGAATCAGAAGAAGACCACAAATTATGCAGCAGACAACAGCAAACAAACGGACGAAAAAGTAAGTACTCGAAAGCATGAAATCGATTCTTAGATCTGAATATATGTTTGAAAACAGCAATAAACAGCAAATAAATACAATATAGTAAGGTCACACTGGAGGAGGCGAAATAGAGGGATTCGTGTAAGAGCATGTATATCTGCTTGTTAACAAGATCTTTTGATCAAAAACTTTTGCAAACAAATGTGGATTTGAATAAGAAATGATCTCGTTTATTTAAGAATATATTATCGTCTGCCTAGAAATCTCATTTAATGCAATCAAAGCGTTTGTAATCTTATGATGGGGACTGTGGGTATTAAGGGGGTTGCTTTCAACAGATTTTGAACTCGGGAGAGAGAACAGCTTCAAAAGCCCGAAGTCAACCAGACTTTCATCACTTTCTACTTGAATCGATTGATTTATACAACAATGCTCTTTCATGCGTTACAGAATCACTCAAGAGATTAAATTCTTTCCGATGGATCATATGTAATATTTGTCAGTTTCATTGAGATAAGAGGGAAAGAATCTGTCCAGGAGGTACTTTTTTTTATTAACATAAGTTTTTTTTTTCTTTTAACTTTCAAAGCAGACTGCACATCAAAATCTGTTACTATTGAATCGTTTCTATTTAACGTCATTTAAAACAACCGAACCATGATAAATACTTTGGGTGGGAGGGAGAAAGAAAAAGAAGACATATTGATAGAAACGTAAAAAAAAAAAAATGATCAGCTTAAGACGTTTTACGTCGTTTCAGAAATTTAACGTATGAGGAATGCCATCGTTTTTAATGTGGTGTATTATTTCTCGATTTGGAGGGAAATGTTTAAACCTAAAGATGATATGAAAACCAAGACAAAAATCGACTCTCTTAAAGTGTTTGTTTTTCTTGATAGTTCTTAAAGTAATAAAGTTATTAATAATCTGTCTATATTTCTGAGATGAGGTATTATGTACACTATTTACATTATTCGGACTTGAGTCGACTAATCATAGAAATGAATAAATATGTTAACCAGTAATAAGGAGTGCCAGGGAGAAGCGATAATAACAACAAAAATTGCAATATGAGTTCTGGTAAAAACGTCGAATGTTAACAGCAAAAATTGCATTATGAGCGCAGGAAAAATGTGATGAGACATTAGGTTTATAATACCCAGAAATTCATACACAGATGTCCTCAAGGACACATGCCACAGTAGATAAATGATTCTTGGGTACTTCCATGTTAGCAGGGTTTTAATCAAACAAAATTTAATTTTATTGTACTCTGAAATAAAATTTGTTCAGTTTATATGCATCTAAACATAAAAATAGTGTTCAGCTCCATTAGACATTATAAAATACTCTTTAAATTTCGTTCATTTTAATAAAAAGTTAAAATTCGGACAGAACTTATGGGATGACCTGATAGTATCCGTTAGATAATAACAGAACTATAATTCATATTAATAATATGTTTACATTTGTTTCCTCACCGGTAAAACAACTCTGAGTTTCCTGCACAATGCAATCGTCCGATGCTGACTGAAAACTGACTTTTGTATAATGTAAATATATTGATATTTCTATCGTACTGTAATGTTAGTAGTGAATTTCATTTATTTTCCGATGTGCTTGTTTGTATTTAAATTATAGCTCAGTGCTAGAATTTTACGGTGACCCAGTACAACCTGCTGCATAAGAAGAGATGGGTATCTTTAGACTTGGAAAGTCACCCACCTATGAGAAATAAAACCCCGATTCTAAATATCTGCCGTCTTGTGGGATACCAGAGGAAAGGCTTCAGCAGTTAACCCTGGGGAAAAACCCGAATTTCGGCGCAGATTTCAGATTCGTTCTGGCAGCTCCTGCGACGGTGCTGACACCAAACTATAATGGTCTGCAGTTTCATTGGATCCATTACTGACGTAGAGAGTGGGGGGGGGACATGCTGCATGAACAAAATCGTGATCTCTGTACCATCCTGCGCATATTTTTCTATAATAATATTTCTCGAATACACGAAAATACGTATACTGTTTGATATATAAATGAAAGTTTTATTCAAATACAAGTATCCTCTATAATAACGTTTACATAATATATATATATATATATATATATATATATATATATATATATATATATATATGTGTGTGTATATATATATATATATATATATATATATATATATATATATATATATATATATATATATATTTTTATGACTTACGTTTCGTTATTTACCAGCTCATCAGGCACGAGAAATAATTTATGATTTAAAATTAATATCATGAGAGGAACACTAAATTACATGCACGTTCACAACTCAAATTTAAAATAAGTCAAATATAACATTGGGGTGTAAATGCAGAAAATAGTGTGTAGGTACGGTGGCAAAAAAATTCAATTTAAAAAATTAAAAGGAAGTTTAAAGTTTAAAAGAGGAACTTTCTTTAACGTTTTATACGTTGAAGCGGGGGTTAAAGAGGAGCATTCAATATAAAAACCTAAAATATGAGAGCGAAATTTGGATAATATATTTAACCAGAATTAAAATATTTTAATGAAAAATCTATGACTACAGCCTAGCTCATTTCGTTTATTAAGGAGATTTACATTATTAATATTTTTGAGGATGAATCTTTTTTTCCTGCAAACACAGGTTGTATCGTTCTCCTCGGTCAGAAAAGGGTGTAATTGTGGCGATGAAATCCCAATTTACTACCGGTACCGGTGTGCAGTCATTTGTTTGGATATTCCAGTAGAATTTTGCGAATGCTGTGGCATTTGTGTTTTTCTTATTGTTAAGAGTCATTTTTGTGATGATAAAATCTCTTTTTCCAGCTATTTGCTTTTGATTAAAAATAAAAATTTGTTTCGCCATTATGCCTGATGCTAGCCTTATAGATGACGCCGTTATACATACATTTGTTATCCATCGGACATATAATGACTTTACGGCAATTACACTTTTTTCTTTTATGATAATATTGCTATTAGTGTTGGTTAAGTATTTGTTTAAAGTTACGATATTGTGCTGTGCTTTATATTTATATTGCTCAAGGTTTCTAGTGGAGCTGTAACTAATATTAATGTTTCTATTATTGAAGATTCTGTTGAGTAAAGGAGTATGGCTTAAATATTTTACTACTAAATTTAGGAAAATCTTACAGATGTTGTTTCTTATAGTACTATTAATAGTTGGGCTGAACATAATTTGGTTGAAGCCAGCTCGTGCCTGATGAGTTGGGAAACATCGAAACTTATGTCACATTCAAAAAGTAGGTATATGCATATTTATTAATATACATTTCTTAGCTTTATTTAACCACATGGATCACTGTTATCTTTGCACCTTAAAGTAAATTTGGTAAATATTTATTTGCTTACCTGTGTATGCATGCTAGAGCACGCATATACTGTTGCTACTATCTAGTTACTTCATTTAACCACCTCTATACGTCTCTCTCTCTCTCTCTCTATATATATATATATATATATATATATATTATTATCATTTTTATTACAATACCAGTAAATAAATGAACTACTCAACTATTATTACAGCAATATCGAAGCCAATACTTTAATCTACTAGGCTACTGCCCGTGGGACAATTCTGTGTGGAGAATTTGGAACCTTAATCTACCTTACTTGCTGATTAGTCCTGCAGTTGCCATGTTTGATTGCCTTACTGAAGCATTCTCTTTTCCTACCGATGCTGATGCAGCTGAAGAATATCTTTTGCCTTTTATTGTTATTAAGGAATAATACACGAGTAGGTTAAAGGATTGGTTCGTGAATTTGCTGAGTAATTATAGGTTCAATCGCTTGTTCCGGCAGTGGACATGGTTCAAACGATGACAGAAATAAATAAGCAATACTAAAATAAGAACTAGATGAGATATCCATAGACATGAGAAGAGGAATGATAATCTACCACCGTAGATTAAATAAAGGTTTCAGTTCGACATACCCTGTGGGTTACTTAAATCGACACATACACGACGAATGCCGATAGTAATATGTCGAAAATGATTTATTTTTCTTTTACTCTTAAATATTTCATCATGTCAATATAATTCTGGTTCTCACATGTTGAGGAAACTTTCTCCGATAGAACAGAATATCATCAACTTTGAATAGACCAGTAATTATATTGACTAAATTGCTAAACTGAAAGATAACACACCCTCTCGTTACCGACATCTAAGTCCTGACTATTTTCATGAAAAACTAAAACACTTGCCCAACCGTTAGGTCTCGCCAAAGTAGCTCTACATTCATCATAAGAAATTCCTCTGGAGAAATCAATTTTCTTCGTCTTATTTTCACGTTTCCCTTTGTGTTTTTTTTTCTCCAAAGATTGGTTCCTTTCAAGTTTTTAGCCAATTTTCTTAATTTTCTGCATCTTCTCTTCTTTCATTCTTGATGGCAGATTCTGCACACGTTTTCTTGATGGTCATTTCGATTGCCTTGCTTATTACCAGTTATGTCTCTCAAAACTATTTTTTACATTCTTCAACTCACCTTTTTTCATTTCACTCATCTTATCAATGCTTTGAGTGTCTTTTTTCGTTGTTCTCTCGTCTCACCTTAATGATTTTTTCACAATAATCAACGCGTTCCTATCATCCAGATTCTTGTCAATATATTGCCATACTTTTCAGTTTTTATCTCTCACATGACTTTTGACTTACTTTTTATATCTTAAAGCATAAATATCAACATCTATATTATGAGATATATGGTATTTCGCCCGTAAGAACTGGCAAAAACTATTTGCATTAAATTTTTACCGGCATTTTCTGTCTGTTAAAATATTTATTACATTTTTTTTCGATGTTCGAATAAGATGTTGTACATCGGGATTAAAATTGTGTCTTAATTTCATGTTTTATTTTGTTTCATTCAAGTATTTTCAACCGTCTCCATCCTTATCAAGAACTGGGTGTTTTTGGTATGATAAACAAGATTTTGTTGGCTATAGCCGGAAATACTTTGAGAGTTGGAATTTGAATCAGTTCATAGTAAAGGCATTTGAAACGGTAAAGTTAAAGATACTTTATCGAATATTTATAAATAATGAAAAAAAAATGATGTGTGGCAAATGGTATTTCATTTAATGCCTGCTTTGTTTCTCTGGCATAATAAAAGTTTCCTATACTCCGAGCCTTTACTTGTACTGGGTACAATGAAACATTTTGGTATTATTTATCTTTCATATTAGTAATTTGTGGAATCTGATACGTATAGGGATATTATTAAATTCCGACAAGTGACACGTCAATATACGAGAGAGCATGACAACTTACGAACTTTTCTTAGTAGATGATAAAACTAATGTATTTGTTTGTATCCTTAAGTCGTATATACCGACAAATTATTTTAATGTCTTTTTTATTTTCAATGTCGATAGGATGATATGGTTAAAATTGAATACTTGTATGATGTGTTTTTATATAAGAATGTTTGCTTGAATTATTTTCTATATATATTTAAGGATGTTTTGATATTTTTAATAAACGATTGGGTTGGCGAAATTATTCTTGATAATTTTTTTGTTTTATATCGAATAGTTCATTAGAAAACAATGTGTCAGAGGAAGAATTATTTTTTGACATGATTAATCTTGTTTTTTATATGTCTTATTTTTACAAGTTTTTAGATTTTTTTAAAAGGTGTTATTTTTTAAAAAAATCGGCTACGTAACGTAAGCAGATTGTAAGCAAATGGAATACTTTTTAAACCTTAATCTCCTTTGACCATCATTTGATGAATGTAAAGATCTGTCGAGAAAGAAATGGAAACTGCTTAACATTTATTCATGTCCTGTTTATTTCTTCTCTTTCAGTTTACGGAAACTATATTCTTTATAATTTGATTTAATATGCTTATTTGTATTACTACAATTAATAAAATTTGAAAAAGAATATTTTACGAACAAAGCGTTGTAAAAAATAGTTATTTATTAGGTGTTACATATTGCATGTTTTATAAAAATGTCGAGATTTCAAAAGAGCACACGCACACACACACACACACATATATATATATATATATATATATATATATATACATTCATAACGATTTCGATCATAACTGTGTTCTCTATAGATTGTCCTTATGCCAGACTAGATAGCATTTACCTTTGCCATTGATCGAAGTTTTACGACGTTTTGGATGTTATTTTTCAATTAGTCTGAAAATCCCAAATGTCTTTAGTCATAACCTAATATTCTCATACCAAAGTTTTGTTCAACTCATCTTGGAGTAAACGTATCGTAGACAGTGCCCATAAAACAAATTCGTGCAAATATTACTTCAGCTAACAGCTATACAGATAATAATGGCGTATCATTTGGGTGCAATGGTTGACTTCTAAACTTACCGATGTTCATACTTTAATGTGTTGCTTTCCTACTGATAACTCTTTTCTTTTTTCTAAATATTAATTTTTCGTGTATTCATATTTCTGTAGAAAGAAATTAACTCTCTACTCTACTTTAAATGTAAGTTTTATTCAAATAGTTTCTTTTCTAGAACTTCTCGCTTATAGAAATCTATTCTCGTTAAATACGATTATCAAAAATCTAACTGCAATGTCATTGATTATCTTTTGTCTTCTTAATTACTGTTCTTTTATTGTCATCTCTTCCATCCACGTTATGATATGAATCCCTTACATCTTAGTGACTTTATGACCTTTTTTGGTGTGAATGATTAAAAGAAAAAAATATACTTGGCAATTGTGCTACACGGAAACCGATACTCTTAAATTGTTGCCTCCTTGACGAATCGACAATGTTGCGATTTGGAATCTGGTCTCATGGTCAAAATTTTTACGGTTTATCTACCCGAAAACGCGCCCACTTGATTCGGATATTAGTACTTTAGAGGTTAATAATTTACATAGTGTTTGTTTAATCTTCATTTATTTCCAACGTCAAAATTTATTTTATTGAATAACAACTACAAGCAAACATGTAGTAATATTATCTTCAATATTATAGGAAGCTGAGTTCATTTTTATGAATATCTATTTTTGTTTAATCTTTTAAACTACTCAGAACATTACGGCGATTCTTCTTTTTTATGTGCCGTATTCCATCAGGATATGGGCGGTTATGTCTCTCCACCATTTCCTACCATTTATAATATTTTTGTTGTCTCTCTTTATCCCTTTTCTGTCAACCATTTTCACAAGCTCGTTAGGTAAGTTATATATTACATTTTCTTGTCCCTATTGCCTTCAGTATATCCTGTGAGTGTCGAACTTTCTATACCTTCTTTCCTTATTAAGTGCCCTAGAATTTTCAATGTTAAGTACAAATATTCTTTTGTTTCCATTTTCTCTAAAACTTCGTCATTGCTAATGAGTTCCGTCCATGGAACGGCCATCATCCTTCCGAGGAAGCACATTTCTTTGATTTCTTTCTTATCTGTTCGGTGATTGTGCAGCAGTTATAAATGAGATAATTTTTGTTGAGTGTGTTTTGAAGGAATGTTTTCAATGATGGTGTGAGGAATATTCATTTTTATACTTTTACTGTACGGTGTTTTCAAAAACGTAATTATTATAAATCATTATTATACTTTTACTGTACGGTGATTTAAATCACGTAATGCTTATTTTTACGCTGTATTTTTTAATTTTTTTCGTTTTGTGATTCTCTTTTAGTTGAGCTTCATAAAATTAATAACTTAAATAAGATAATTTCCTTCTTCTTTTTATATATGGCTTGCCCCTTCACGTTACAATCTCCTATCTTTTGTAGTTCTTCATAATTTCACTCTTCTCGCCGAATGCCTGTTCTACCAACCAATTACACGAAATTGTTTGGTAGGTCATACGTTATTTTCTCTTGTTACTCTCGCCTTCAATATATACGCTGAGTGTCAAATTCTCCAAGACCTTAGTAAACAAGTGTTAATATCTTTTTCAGTTTTAATTAAAGTATTGTCAACTATTGTAGTTTTGTATTATCGTTTCTTAAATTGTGTAGTTTTCATGGCAAATATTAGAAACGCTTTCTACGGTTATTAAGAAAAAAGTAAATATTATTTTGAATTTATTATTAAATACAGTATTGCAAACCATTATTTATTTTTTTCTAGTAAATCGACCATCTTTATTTCAATTAATAGTAACTAGCCAGGCTATTGTCTACTGTCATTTGCAAACACGTTAAATTGTATTCATATTAGCGGAAGCATTGTCAAACATTGTTAATTTAATAAAAATATTTCGTTCATTATAATTTTAGTTGCTTCACGTAACAAATGATTTGAAATTTATATTACCATTAGTACAAAAGCAATTATATTATGTTGACTTTTATTGTTATCATTGTCAAGCATTATCATTTTCTCATGTGTTTCATAAACAGAAAGTAACGGTTAGAAACAAAGAAAATCATACTGAAATGCTATATAATATCAGTCTTTCTATGCTAGTTTCGGAGATGAAGAAGATACTTGAAGCAACAGAAATGTGGTTCTACAAAGGATACTGAGAATACCATGGACTGAACATGTAAGTAATAACGAAGTTTTAAAGAAAATGGAAACTTATACTTAACACCAGGAAGAATTTTTAGGACACATAACAAGGAAGGAGGGCATGGGAAATTAGATACTCACAGGGCAGATTGAATGCAAAAGTGACAGAGGAAATGAAACGCTTAACCTACACGTAAAATCTGAGTAAAGTTTGGAGGAAAAAGGTTTAGGTTAGATAACAAAAAGAAAATAATTAACAGCTTTGAGGGCAAGCGTCATGATCGGCCACGTTCTGAAGGGACACGGCGAATAGAAGAAGAATTTAATTCATTATAAATTATGGGCTTTTCATTACAAATACCTAAAACCATTAGTAAATAATTAGTCCCATTCTCTTGAATTATTTCGATGAAACAATTTGAAATATTTTACAATTTTATTAGTATTTTGTTTACCTTAGGTTTATTTCCCGTGGACCTTGATGAAGATCAGTCTGCTTCGGATATTGTGAATTAAATCCATACAGAATCAGAAACTGTACTTAATATCAGAAACCACTCGAAGACTTTCAGCAGAAGCCGGGAAAATAATGCTATAATAAATATATTGACCTTCAGTACTAATTCAAATAAAAGGTAAGGAAGATAAAAACAACATCACCCCCCACCAACATTAATACTGGAAAGAGAGATAACAGCTACTGGAATTAAGAAACTTATTAACCTGAAAAGATGTTTGAAAAGAAATATTTTATAAATCCCACCCGAATGAAGTACTTGATGCTTGGTTAATTAAAACTGAATGTTTCCTAAAAGTAAAAGACTGATATTACCATTGCCATTGCCACTATCAATAATTATTAATGCTATCAGTATTCCATTCATTAGAATGTTATTTAAGTTTCATTACAAATACATAGAACATTATTCGATAGATTTTATTAGCATTTAGTTTACTTTCGCTTTTAATCACTTCACAAAATTTCTGATGATCGAAGTGGCTGCAATGAAAAGCAAATAAATTTAAGCTGACGTGAAAACGTATATAGTCATACAGTATATATACTGTTCTGAAAGATTATATTTTCTAAATATATAAAACCAATCTGGACATCCAATAATCTACCAACAAATAATTGTATTCTTTTCTTATAAAGCAAACATATTTTGGTTCAGCGTCGAAGATCTGCTTAATAAGTTATCGTAATTATGAAATTTAAAAAGAAATAGTAATAACATAATATGAAGAACGGAAAACAAAATCGAAACTAGCAGCGGCATATCCACTCTCCAAAAATATTGCCAATCTGATTTCTGAATAGATATTTTCCTACAGACATTGGCTTTCAATAACACGACCGATTCGTGCGAATAAATATCACAGATCGAATAGTGTGATAAGAAGTGTCTCGATCGGGCACCAAATCTGACACTTGCTAACGTCGATAATTGCAAATTATTATCCTCTCTTTATTCAATTTCATCAATTACTCCGTAGGATTTCATCAAGTTGAGCGCCATGTTCAAATTGTTTTGTAACATCAGTATGATATTTCATAAAATTGCTAAAATAAACGATGTTATTTCGTAAACAAAATTATCCGAAAATTTAGGTAATTTTGTATATATATATATATATATATATATATATATATATATATATATATATATATATATATATATATATATATATCAGGCCATCCCATAAGTTCTGTCTGACTAGACAGAAAATCTTCCCGTAGTACGTTACTGTTTTTTCTGCGCTAGATTAGTTGCCAACCAAAGCTATAGAACCCAGTCTGTCCGGCTATTTACACCACAGCTGGGGAAGAAGAGATGGATTCATACCTTTCTCAAAAGTATTTGCACTTAAGATATGAACGATTCAAATATATGCACTATACACAACTCCGATAATGTAACATATATTAGACAAAGCTGATGAAGGAAATTAAATTAAAATTGAAAATCGATAAATAAAATAAACCCAAAAATAACCAAATTATTGAAATAATATACAAAGAAACAAACTACGAAGAAAAAAAATCTATGCACGTAAATGTAATAATGATAATTATTAACAGCAAATAATTAAGTAATCAATAATATATAAATATATAGTCGAAACTTAACAAACGACTTTATAAATAACTGCATTTAGATCCGTAAATATTTCTACTCAATGATCTCTAGAATAATTTGAAACAAAACCGTTACCGCCTAACTAATAACCGTCATGGACAAATCAATAGACATAACTACCCATAATGCACCACTGAACAAATCTATCTATCTATCTATCTATCTATCTATCTATCTATCTATCTCTGTCTCTCTCTCTATATATATATATATATATATATATATATATATATATATATATATATATATATATATATGTATGAAGAAATATAGTTTTAAGGTGTGCTATATTTATGGGATAAACCAATCACACAGCAGCAATTTCAGGGAATATAAGACGAGTGTACGATGGTATCACGACGCCAATGGGACCAGTGCAGAACAAGGCAGCTCCCCTCAAATTCACCACTGGGGAAATCATCGTAGACAAGGGGTAACAGATGGAGAGATGCGGGGACACTATTCTGATCTCTACTCCAGGCAGAATATTGCGACGACCACAGCCTTTAATGTCAGTCATGGAGGACCACAATACTGAACCGACCATAGAGGAGCTTAACGAGGCCATTGACAACTTGGCCTCAGGAGAGGCCCCTGGCACTGACGGGATCCCTCTGACCTGATCGGTCACTGTAAGACTGCACTACTCTTCCCATTACATGAGGTCCTCTACCAGTGCTTGAAAGAAGGGGCCGTATTTCAGGATATAAGAGATGCCAAGACCGTCACCCTCTACAAGAACAAGAATGAGCGAAATGACTGCAACAACCACAGAAGCACCTCCCGACCCAGCGTTGTGAGCAAAGTCTTCGCTCGGGTCGTCTTGGTCCACCTACAGAAACTCGTTTTTTTTTTTCTGGGAGTTTGTTTTGTTACACGTCGACCTTGTTCGACGTGCTCGCAGTTGTGTCTGTTAGAGCAACCACTGTACACGTCGACGTGTTTAATAAAATGTCTTAAGTTCAAATTACCTTTGCTGATATCTTTCACTTCCGGACTAAAAAAAAAAAAAAAAAAAAACTTTTCGCTACCCGGCCTGGAGAAAACGAGAGAGAAAGCAACGTTATTATGATCGAATCGCCGCCGTCGGCCCAAGATTACCTTATACAAAATTGGCATGGTTGAACGAATTCTCAGGCTCAGAGAAGTAAATTTTGATGAGAAAAAAAAGTGGTCATGACAGTTCAGAGATAATAAGGAAAATTGCTCTGTGGAGAGCAATGATCTCCTACTTACTGAAGTCACATGATATCGTTGTGCTTTTGTCACCATAGGCGCTTTGCGTCGAGATTTCATATTATGCATTAGTAATATTAATCTTTGTGTCACCGTTTATATATATATATATATATATATATATATATATATATATATATATATATAGTTAATATCTCTTGTTCCTTACTTGATTTCCGAATGCAAAACATCTCTCGGTTTACATCCTATTACGAGGCAGACAGACTAGCAAATGTATTTTGATTGTTTCTCCATAATTCACCTAGTGATGTACATTATCGAGTCAGGAAATAACTAAAGACATATGTGTACATCTTTATTTATGTAACATATTCATTTGTAATTGAATATGTTCTCTTATACTTAAAATGTTTTTCATTGAGTCCACGTGTTAGCCATAAACTTATTCCCCCGTTGAAATATTTTGGCTCGAAATTGGCCCTGTGATGGACATACATATAACTTCATATATGAGAGTAAATCAAAGATTGCCCGCACTTTAGTCATAAAATATCTTAAGATTTGTCACAATGTCCTATACTCATGCGTGCTCATAGCTGATACTATTGTAGTAGCGTGATCAAAGTTTGAGCTGGATCGCGCCAGTTATCTAGGTGTTGTTACAGTTTAAACATTGCCACGCTGCTAATACTAAGCATCAATATGAATTAAATATATATATATATATATATATATATATATATATATATATATATATATATATATTCCGTGGCGGAACTCATAGAACTGTGCCCTCTGGAGCCACGACTACTTTCACCAAACCTCTCCTCTAGAAGATTAGAGGCCGGTTCAAGCAATGATAGAAAGTATTAGGAGGATTCGATAATTATATTTAAGTAATTCATCGGGTCTGAAAAGAAACCTCAACAGAATGCAGAAAGCACTGGACGGCCGTTTCGTCCTATATTTGGGAATATGTGAGCGAGCGGCGCTATATTGAGTCTGATTTGCAATCTCTTCGTCACTGAGACCCAGTGGAACAGTTGGTATGATGTTTGCTTGACAACCTAACTGTCAGGGTTTCAATTCTCGGTACTGGATGGGTCGCAAATATAGGACGAAACGGCCGTCCAGAGCATTCTGTTGAGATTTCTTTCATACTCGATGAATTACTTATATATATATATATATTCAACGAAATATAATAATTATTATTATTCATATAGGATAAAGTGTTCAGTCTCAGAGATAGACTGTAAGTAAAAAAGTGAACATTGACAGTTTCATGCTGAACGCAATTATCAAGCCATACCTTTCATAAGTAGTAAATACGCGAATTGCACAATGCTTTCCAAGCATATCTGGGAAATTAAAAACAAAAAACAAATCACAACATAAATATTATGGAAAATAAGGAAAAGGACATCTGCCTACAATAATCAATTCAAAAACTGCAAAGTCTGCTAGGTGCCAAAAATAGACATAATTACGTTCACAGACGAAAAGAAACTAATAAACGATCAGATCTCATCTCAAAATGCAGACACGAAAACAAATGTTTACTACATTCCTTAAAAATCAATAACTGAAATGAATAAATAAAAAGAAATTAACAATATTCAAAAAAAGGAACATAAATTATTCTAAATAAATATAAAAATGAATTAAATAATAAATTGATTAACAAAGCCCTCCAGACATAATATCCGCTAATATAGACTACCTACAATGCAATAGACTAGACACAATGCACCACTGGCCTGTATATATAAATTGCTGAGAAAAAATACAACGCATGTGACCTGATGACTACGTTTAGCATGAAATAGTCTGTCCCCTGTGACTGTTGAATTCAATGTTCATTTCAAACATATATATATATATATATATATATATGTGTGTGTGGACCTTAATATCCACTTTTATATTTACAGACGCCATATCCCAGATATTGAGTAGTTTTACACATAAATATTGCATGTCTCAAAATTATATTGTATAATATCAAATAATCAAAGTTAAAGGGAAGTTATATACAAAACTATTACAAAATAATTGAAAGAGAAGAACTATTCTTTATATCTATTTGTAATTTCGAACTAAATATGACAATATTACAATATAAATGTTCTTACCAATCTGGATCATTTTTCCAATGTATGCCGACGACAACATTTTCTAAAGTCCACGACCATGTCAAAAGTCTGGTTGTTTCATTAAAGTTAGGAGTCTAATGTGGTATTAAATATTTATGATGAAACTAGTTCTCTGGATCACAGCTCAAGAATTAAGGTCAGCTTCACAAAACCACTCGACAGTGGAATCGGGTGATTCAAAGTCTATCAATAACTATTTTAATGTGTATTCCTTCATTAAATCGCATATTATCAACCAATAAAACTAAAGAGCAAAACAAAAAGAAATCGACAAATATTTATCGATAATATAAAAATATTATACTATATAAAGCATAAAACAATAATATTAGTTGCCTTAACCATATCACGTTTAAATACTAGTTCTTTACATCCAGCAAATTTAAGCAACATCAAGCTCAGATCGGTAGCCGTTAGTGGATACCAGGTCCTGCAAGCTTCCCGACGTGGCCTAGGAAGCCGTCGATGGATATAATCACGCTACTAATATTACTGATCGAAGACGTCGATATGTGAAGCTGTTTCAGGACTAAAAGTTGAGAAAACCTTTCTCTAGAGCTGGGTAAGAAAACTATTTGAAGTTGTCTTAATGAATAAAAAGTTAGGTCAATAAAATTTCATTTTCAGTGATTATCGATAGAGATACACTTGTTGACATACAAAATTGTCTTTGATGATACCGTTTTGAAGTCATAAGGTCATGTCTAAACTTTTCTTGTAAAACAAAAATCGATGTGAAATATTTCTTATTAATAATCAAAGAGTTTACCTTGGTCATAAACTAAACGTGTATAACTATATACAAACTTAGACATGATAGCAAACATTAACACATTTTTGGAAAGTTATTTTGCTCGAAGAAAAGAAATATATGTTAATTGAAGCAGGAAAGACATCTCAAGGCGCTGTATGTTTCCTTTTAATCAACGTTTCACTGTGTGTTGTTTCAACTGAGATAAGTTATTTTCGAGGTCTTCTGAGAAAATGCACTTGGAAATAAATGAGGTCGAAAATAAACATTGAAATATGCCGTTATTTTTTTTCTTCTGTCATTACCAAGTTTTGCTTAGTCTACAAAAGTGACGATAGCGACCTATTGAGGTAAAATAAGCCTTTCTAAACTAATTGGTAAGACACACGGATTTTCCTCACATCTTTCATCAGTAGCCTTCCAGGTATTTAGAAAGTTCTTTTCTTCGTATGACAAAATATAACTGTAACGAGAACACCGTTAGAATCGATCTTAGAAGCAAGTTAGTTTGCAGGCCGATCTTGCTGTATATCTGAGTTCTAAAACCTACTGTCATTATCATAATGCTATATTCTTCTGTTTGAGATTTTCTAATAAGGATAAATACATTAGGATAAATAACGCTACTATGACAAACTGAAATTTCCTTATATGAACACATTCGGCGTATTTTTACTAAAAGATCTGTACTAATACCGCTTGAAATTACTGAAGTATTTCTGTTAAATAAATTTCTTTCTGGATATTAGGTTTCTTAAATTCAGTAGCAGTTATCACGATTATGAGTATTGATGAAGGTTCTATTCCTAAAATTTTCTTCGATGTTCTTTGGAATTTCAACTTCTTGATGATTTCCTTAATTCATCTTCGATTCGCAATATGCTATACATTTTCATTGTTGCTTTTTTTTTAAGTCTTATAGTGGTAGGTTTTCTGTTATTGGGTAATGTTCTTTTTGATTTTGTCCCCGTGTTTCCAAGACGCTACACGGTATCACGTGCTGGAAGCCATTTTTTTAATCTTTGAACTGATAAAGCATTTGTATACAAATTGACAATTTGAACATAACTGCACAAGTTTGGCGGAATACATGTCATCCATATGACAGTTTCCCTTTGATGAGGCCATTTAAGTATAAGTTTTGACTTCTGAAGTCAATTTTAAGTTTTTGTAGCATCCTGCGTTGTTGAACAGAGATACTGTTGTGTTCTGTGTCGCTTCTTGGTCCCCACGTTACTACATAAAGCGATATCAACGAATAGGACGATTTCTTTTTTTATTCATTTTTATAAGAAGATAGAGGAACAGACATGGCAGCTTAGATTCTAAGAAGTTGTCGAAAGAATGACGTAACTGAAAAGCATGTCAGGCGTTGACTCAGCATCCATCTGCGAGTGGTCTTAGCCGGTTGGGTGTGGAAAACGTATCTGAGCTTCAAAATTCTTGCGGTCCTCTGTCGAATTCATGCCGTTTTGGTCTTAATTCAAAACCCATATAAAGGCAATCCATTACTGTCAGAATACCACGGCTACAAGGCACTGCGTCTAATTGCTGATCATTCAGACTCTGGCCTTCACATTCTAAAAAATTCATCTATCTCATTCTCATCCTATTCTGTTCACTTTACTTCTCGCCTGCACTAATTTTTTTAACTGATCCATACACCGAGCTATTTGAAGTATTAATTATTTAATAATTCAACAGATTGAATTTTTATAATGTATTCAGCGTATGTGCCATTAACAGCTTCATTTAAATACCAGAAATACTAATTTCTGTTTTGTAAATAATTATCCAGATTTTCGCGCCATGCAACATTTATAATGTATGTTGATATTTCCTTCAAGATCATTCCTATCACAACTAGGAACGCCAATGTCATCAGTATATTCAATCCTCTGGACGTGAAAGAAAAAAGAGCATTTCATTTATTTCAAGAAAGAAAGGAAGAAAAAGATTAAAAAAAATTAGCGGCTGAAAAAAAAAAAAAATTAAGGAAGACAGGAGGAAAAGAAAGAAAAAAGAGTCTTAAATAAAATTAAAGGCTATAAGAAAGAAAGAAAGAAAGAAAGAAAGAAAGAAAGAAAAAAAGTGTTAAAAATAAAAAATTAGAAACCGAAATAAAAAAGTAAGGAAAAAAGATAGAAAAAGTAAAGAAAGAAAAAAAGAATGTTAGAAATAAAAAATAAATTCTGTAAGAAAGGAAGAAAGAAAGAAAAAAGAAAGAAAGAAATAATGTTAAAATAAGAATTGAATTCTTTAAGAAGCAAAGAAAGAAAGAAAGAAATAAGAATGAAAAAGTCTGGCACAAAGAAAGAAAAAAGAAAGAAATAGAAATCCAAAGTAAGAAAGGATGAAAGGATGTTAAACAGAAAACGTAAGGGCTAAAAGGAAGAAAGAAAAACAAAATAAATATTTAGATAAAAAGTAATAAAACTAAAAAAGTGAATAATTTTTTTAAAATATTATGGAAGAAAAGAGAATGGCAAGATCTTAAAATCTGGAAAGAAAGAAAGAAATCACTGAAAAAGTAACAAAGAAATGAGAAGAAAAATGATGAGAAAAGAAGAGAAAACAAATAAATAAGCAAATTCCGCGGGAAAACAAAAACGGAAAAGGTGACTTGGAAAACGCTGAGTAAGGCCTGTATATGCTAGGAAGAGAAAATGTTAGTTTTGTACAATGAGAAAGCAAAACAAAATTAAAGTATTGATATTAAGATTGAGAACACAATAGTAGATAATACACTTGACAAAAATGGGGAGAATAAACCAATTATATGATTATTTTTGAAAACAATACCAGATTAAGTGAGAAAGTCGTATAATCCCTATGACATCTCTATAAATTGTTAATGTGTTCATGCAAAATCTTCGGTAAGCCACTGATAGCCCGTGGCCGTTTTTGGGAATGAGACACTTGATTTAAGAACAAACAATGCTGGTGGATTCTGTTTGATGACAGTCTTATATTCACGATCTTGAATGGTGATGATAATACTAAAACTAACCCTTTCCATTCGGGAAACATTCGACACCAAATAATTAAAGTTATTGTAGATTGAATTTTACCAAAATTTCCTGGTGAAACTGTTTTCCAAGAAATTAGCCAACTCAAGTACAATATTATTGCTATAAGGCCTTCCGATGTGATAGTCATTCGAAACTTTTATGTTAGCAAGTGCAAAATGTTAAAATATTGATCATATCATAATTTTCTACTACATTTGTACGTGCTACCAATTCGTATGTGTGAATTCTGCTGTCAAGATTGGTAAAATGATGGGATTTTTTTCCTATGATTTTTTGACGTTACCGATTTGGAAATTATTCAATTAATGTATTTCCTACCGATTTTTGCTGTTTCCGATGTTTTTATTGTGACATTTTGTCGCGTTTTCTTCCCATGTTTGCTGTTACCGAGATTGAAATCGTTCAAGTAATGTGGTTTTGCTCTATTCAGTTTTGCTCTAAACAAGGTTGCAATTCTTCAAGTGATGCGTTTTTCATACACATATTTGCTGTTAACGATATTGAAATTGTTCGGGTAATGTGTGTTTCCTGTCAATTGTTGTTGATACCAAATGTTAAAACCGTTCAATTGTGTGTTTTTTCCTACCCATGTTTGCTGTTAGTTATGTTGGAATTGTTCAAGTAATGTTGCTTTCCCTATCGATTTATGCTTTTACCGATGGAGGAATTGTTCAACTAACCTTTGCTTTCCCTATCGATTCATGCTTTTACCGATGGTGGAATTGTTCAAGTAACCTTTGCTTTCTCTATCGATTTATGCTTTTACCGATGGTGGAATTGTTCAAGTAACCTTTGCTTTCCCTATCGATTTATGCTTTTACCGATGGTGGAAATGTTCAAGTAATGTTGCTTTCCCTATCGATTTATGCTTTTACCGATGGTGGAATGGTTCAAGTAACATTTGCTTTCCCTATCGATTAATGCTTTTACCGATGGTGGAATTGTTCAAGTAACCTTTGCTTTCCCTATCGATTTATCCTTTTACCGATGGTGGAATTGTTCAAGTAATATTGCTTTCCCTATCGATTTATGCTTTTACCGATGGTGTAATTGTTCAAGTAATGTTGATTTCTCTATCGATTTATGCTTTTACCGATGGTGGAATTGTTTAAGTAACCTTTGCTTTCCCTATCGATTTATGCTTCTACTGATGGTGGAATTGTTTAAGTAACCTTTGCTTTCCCTATCGATTTATGCTTTTACCAATAGTGGAATTGTTCAAGTAATGTTACTTCATGTAATTTGGTTTTTCCTACCCATTTATGATATTACTGATTTTTAAATTGTTCTTGCATTGTGGTTTTTCCTATACATTTATGCTGTTACTGATGTTGCAAATCATGTTGATGCGATTTTTTCTGCTTGGTAAAACTACTAAATTCTGATCATGTAGCGCCTGGGTATACGAAATGATGAAGTATCTTATGCTTTGTTTTATTGAATTCACTCTTTTCAGGCCATGTTTAATTAATTGTGTGACAAAAGGATTTATAGCTGTTAGTTTATACACTTTTGAATAGCTTTCCTCTTATTCATGACATCGCTGTGAATGTCTACACCTTACAAGGTGTTTTATGGATACGATTAGAATACAATTATCAATATTTTGGTTTTCTATCAACTTATAATGTGCCACATATGAATGTTATAGAACATATCCTGGTTTCAATTGCATCATCTGCTATCCTAATGTTTTATGACTATTCTATATATCATAGTATTTATTCCGCTTAGAATTTATTAATTCTAAATTTTGATTCGTATAAGATGGACTTAATGTAGATGACGTTGCTACTCTCATACGAATTCCAGATTATTTTCTGGAATGAAGAATCTTGAGTTCAACCCCATGGAACAATCTGTTTGGAATATTGGTCTTTTTTTCCCCATTATTATTTTATCGTCTGTATCACGTTATTCCTGCCAAGAGATATCATTTTTTTAAATCGAATTCAATATTAATTAGAAGCCTTTAATCTTATGGCGTTGATCCATGGCGATCACAATAAATGCAGGAGTCATCAATGGAGATAGCAATGTGTGCTTTTGTACTTGGTGTCACCTTCAAATATTAAAACAACCACAGCTTTAAATGATGTCGGTGGTTGCACCAAAAGAGACGCAAGAAAGAATCAAGTTGAACACAAAAGACATAAAAGGAAAGTGAAGGTAGGGACATATAAACCTTCACCTTCTTGCAAGGAGGAAATAGAAGGTTCGATATCCCCGAAAGGACACCTCCTCCCCTCAGTCTGATTTAAGTTAACTTAGTCCTATGGTCAATAAACATTCATTTTACGCGTGAACAATTTAGCTTCGTATTATTTTCAGACATTACTAACATAATGTTTCACAACAACGAAATACTGTCATCAGAATTCTCTCCATCAGTATCTGTGCACTAACGTCTAAAAGGAAAACAAGAGCGTCGTATTCTATTTTAATCATTTCACCCCAAGAAAGGCGTGCATATCACTGGTATGTGAGGTTTTTTGAAAGTGAACGTGTGAGAACAGTACAGGGAGAATTGAGGAAAGGACAAAAGATGAACGTGATTCAAGAAAGAATATGGTGATTGACGTTGTATTTAAATTTTTAAAGATTGCATTTGTCAGGGAAGCAAGCAAACGGAACGTGGTTTTATAGGCGGTAAGTGTGAGATAATAACTTTTGGAGTAAAAGTGTCGGTTGCATTTAGCTATTTCAACAATAACAGGGTTGAACTTAGATTCCAATCTCGTAGCACGCTTAAATTTATATAGTCGGTGCACCAGGGAAAAACAAGTTCGTCAGTGCAGTTGCCATGAAAACAAAGTAGAAAAGACAGAGGGAAGCCACGTCACGTCAAGAACGGAGAGATGAATAGAAGCACCAGACCATATATGGCAGCAGTATTCAATGCACAGGCAATGTAGATTCTACCTGCAGATTTGTTTGAGATGTGCTACCTTATATTTAAATAGGCTTTATATATATATATATATATATATATATATATTCAACTTCAATATAGCATGATTGGCTCGTGGAACACAATCGTCATAATCGTTGGTTTGGCTTGGCGCTAAACAGATATAATTGGTAAATTTCTGGATCAGTGCAATAGTTCCATAATTATCCCAAAAACCAATAGTCGATATTAAAAGCCAAGTAAAAGCCAGCATTATGAATTAAAATTATTCAGACAGCCTCTATACGAAAACCGTTTCTAACACAATTATTATTTGTAAATATTTTTTCACTATTGTACTCTCTAAGAAAAACTTTGTTTATTTCTCTATTCTCTTGGGAGTTAGTTCACTATATTGAAATGTTGGTTTCCAATAACACCAGTTTCCAGATAGCATGATTGTCTGGTGCAATACAATTTTCACAGTTCCTTTTTCAGCATGTGATCTCAGTGCCAAACGGAACCGCAGTTGATTAATATCAAACCCGAGGAATTAGAGGAGCAAGAGAATTTTAGATTTCTCACAAAAGCCAATGGTCTAAATTCGAAGTACTTAAAAATCAGGATTGTGAATGGAGATTATCCAGTTATCTATCAGCTGTCAATCTGCCGCAAGACAATCTTTCAAAATCCACTTGCCATATTATGCTTTATTGTAATATCATTGTTTATTTAAGTTTCCAGATATTCCAGAATTCAAAGCAAATTGGCCACGAGGAAATTTTCAAAAAATTAAAGAGCTTTTGTTAATCACATGATATTTTAATATTAAAAATGATCACAATTCCAGACACTAGAGACACACAAGATAATGGTACCCAATATAAGTATTAATAATGATTAGGCTGTGTAATACAAGTGAAGAGTATTTGATGGGGTGATTATATGGAAAAAGAATGATATATTGGCCTTTTGTTTTGCTTTGGTTTGCTTTCTTTTACGGCATATCAACCTCAATGAGTTATTTAATTCCGACAAGATATTGAATGCTAGTAATATTTAAAAAAAAAATTCATTCTCAAAAAATTTACTTCTGCTAAGATTTTTTGTTAAAAAATGTATTGCTGGTAATAATGTATTGCTAGTAATATTTTTTCCAAAAATGTATTTCTGGTATTAAAACTTATTTTTACACTTACATGACGTTTTGACCCCAATTTGAGGGTTAACTATTTGTCCATACCTAGGACCATAACAGGCGCTACCACCTCGGGTCAGAGTGGACGTGGGAACACCAGCAATTAAGAATTGTCACTTGGCTTAAAGAGGTTAATGTTTTTCCTATAAATGGAAGCACTCACCAAATTGTCTGAATCAAAAATGTTAGTTCTTAAAATGTTAGTTCTTAAAATGTTACTTCTTAAAAACAAGATGTCTGAGTGGAGTGTTTCATACATTTAGAACAGGAAATGATTATCCAATATATGTCACCTTCCGTCAGTCTAAGCCAAACTTAGCCAATAGCCATTTTTTAATTACCAGTGTAATTCGAAAATCATCCGACAATTTATTAAATTTAACGGCGTCAAATAAAACGCAGAGACAAATAACTCTTTAACAATCTTAAGAATATACTCCTGGTGACCTCACGCAAATATGCAACTTTTGAAGCCTCATCAACTGTTCCCTCACCTTTTGTAACTAAAGATGCTCGGTTCGAATCACACTTTCAACAGCAAATTTAGCTCTATAAAAAACAAAAGGTACTAAATACAAACTATAAGGGAGAGAATTGCAATGAGCACAGTGAGTATAAATTCGACAATCAAAAATTAAACAGGCTCATTTAAATAATATATCATTACCAAGTATCTCAATAGAATGGAGAGAAAAGATAATGTGTTCCCTCAAGGCTGAACAATAAACTGAATACATTTCTGTCAGACCACGTTCATGTTTCTCTCATCCATACCCTTTTATTTTCTTGTATTTTAAGGATAAAGCGGAAATATAAAGCAATGATTGTTAGAGACAAAGAAGTAACGTAAATCACCTTACATATTGATACAGGCAGAGTTTATAAGCTAGTCGATTTATATTATTTCCCTCCCCCTTATTTCTCTTAATTCTATAATTCTCTTTATCCAGAAGAGTTGCAGAAGATATATTCAATAAAATGGCCATTGTCTTCAAACACAACTTTCAGACGATTCGGAATCTCCTGCAACTCTTCTGGACTTGTCTAAGTTGGTGAATGCATCCATAATTCAGGCCTTCAGTTCATTTTTGGATTTTTTGTCTCCCACTCAACTGTGTCCCACATATAATAATCAATTTATGAGTCAAAGGATTTACGTGGTCAGATATATGGGGTGATAGGGTCGCAGAAATTGTGTGACAGCCATGAGAGGGTACTCCTTCTTGCGTGACAGGGTGAAGTGACAAGGGACATTTCCTGAGCTTTTTATTGTGCATTTGATGTGCAATATATATATATATATATATATATATATATATATATATGTATATATATATATATACTCGACTCTCCCGTCGAATTCGACGTATGAGGGTCAAACAGATTAGTTCCTAGGAAACCGACAGCCCGACAACAACACATGACATTTGATTATATTGGTATCGTGCACGACCATCTACACTTTTTCAAGGGCCGAATACAGAGACTTGGTGCACTACGTGCCACAGGGTCCCCAAACACCCCTCCGCAGGTTTTGAATTCAGCGTTCTCCTAGACCAGTTGCCACCCACATCTATAGAACCCAGTCTGTCTATTTAACCATAGCTGGAGGGAGAAGGAGAGGATTCACATCTTTCCCAAGGGTATTATCACGACTGGAATTCGAACTCGGCTCTCCGATTCCTCAATTCAAGCCGCTATGCATTACTCCACCGTGCTTCCTATATATATATTACCTATATATAAAACAGAAGTAGAAAAATAATTTGGTATACACCTCCATGTAACTAAATGGTAAAGAACAATTTGGGACAAAAATTCCTCGCATTAATAGTCAAACACTTTCCTAGAGAAAATAAAATAAGTTCTATTTTCAATAAAAATACACTAAAATTAAGTTACAGCTGCACTGAAAACTTAGAAAAATTATTAAGAAACATAATGTTAATGTCTTAAATAAACACTTAGAACAGAAACAAAAATTTTACACAATAGAAAAATAAAAATAAAAACAGATGAAAGTAAACAAAAATTATGTAACTGTAGAAACCCTCACAAACCTGTCGTCTACAAAATAAATGTCGCACGGAACATTAGTATACCAATGCAATATGTCTTCTATTGAAAATCCTGAAAACATAAAAATCTATATACGCTGCACAAACCATGAATTCAAAAAGCGTCTCAATCAACATCAACGTTCCTTTAGGATAAGTAAATATAGAAATCAAACATCTCTCTCGAAATACTTCTGGCACCTGAAAGAATCCAATAAAACACCTACAGTAAAATGGAAGTTAATAAGAAAAACTAGAATATGGAGGTCATTACTTGACCCATGTCTTTTGTGCATACATGAGAAACTATATATTACTAAGTATATAAAAAGAAAAAAAATACTGAATCAGAGAAATGAAATAGCTATATTTTGCAGTCATTGTCAAAACTTTGCCTTAAATAATATTTAAAAATAAAATTAAAATATCCGACCTGGTAATATACATACTTACATTTGATATTAAAAATTAATTTTATATAATGTTAGTAATTCTATTACATATAATTGTTTTTAAAAGAAATATACACTATTAAAATTAACAGTGAAAATATTTTACAATTGTAGTAAAATAAAACGCATTCTAACCTAAATATCCTTTAAAATTGTAGTTAAATAAAATAAAAAGAATTCTAACCTAAACATATCCCTCAAAGTACTTCTGACACTAAAAAGAATCCAACAACACACCTAAAGTAAAATAGAAATTAATAAGAAAAGGTAGAATATGTAAGCCAATAAATGACCCATGTCCTTTGTGCATACATGAGAAACTATATATTACTAGGTTTATATATAAAATATGAAAAAAGAAAAAAATTACTGAATCAGAGAAATGAAATAGCTATTTTTTGCCGTCCTTGTCAAAAAAATTTCCTTAAATAATATTTTGAAAAATAAGATTTAAAAAAATATGTGACCTGGTAATATACATATTAATATTTGATATGGAAAAATAATTTTATATAATGGAAGTAATTCTATTACATTTACTTGTTTTAAAAAGAAATATAGTCTGTTAAAAATTAAAAGGAATAATATTTTAAAATAGTAGTTAAATAAAACGTATTCTAACCTAAACATATCAAAAATATCTTTAAGTATACAAATAAAAAAAATGCCGTAAGTATTTTGCCGTTAACAATAAAATTAAAAAAACCCAAAAAACAGACAACATAAATTTAACGGATATCAGAACTCGTTGAAAAATACACCCCCACCCGTACTTAAACTTAATCCGTTTTTCGAACGTAACAAATAACTGATACAACAAAAGTTAATAAAAATGAACACGCTACCACCCCTTGTCTG
Organism: Acanthosepion pharaonis; assembly: GCA_903632075.3. Lineage (NCBI taxonomy): Eukaryota > Metazoa > Mollusca > Cephalopoda > Sepiida > Sepiidae > Acanthosepion > Acanthosepion pharaonis. Next base: position 2,843,704 of record CAHIKZ030000291.1, read on the forward strand.
AATGATTGGATCTCTCTGTATCCTTGGTAACCGTAAATTATGAATTTCCCTTGCAGTTAAAACTCAGTAAATTTAAAAAAATAAGTTATTGCAAAATTTGCTTGAGGATGAAATGGAACTAATGTTTTTAATCTAATTACAAAATTAAATTTAAAGTTTTTAGCTTCCATTTTTGAAACATGGTTATTATTTTGTCGCGAAAAAACACATTTTGAATCAGTTAATTTATTATATATATATATATATATATATATATATATCTGGTATTACTCTTAATATTAATATATTATTATACTCTTAATATTAATATAATTTATATTGTAAAAGATTACAAGGTTTCTATTTTGATTGTTTTTATAATCAACTTTGCCTGCTTTATCACACACATTACATTGACTAAAAATAGAAACTTTAAGTTAGATTTCGTCCGATGCTTCGTCAGAGGAAATATCGTCGGAATTATGAAAACCTGTGAAAGGATTCAGACCTCTTTGAAATAGAATTTAGAGAAAGAAGGAGGACGGAAAGACAAAATTGAAGTTGCCCAGAAGAAAAGTCTCGTCAAAGAGTGTCAGTTTATGTTTCTATTTCTTCTGCCTACACAGAGTCGGATGAGCCATGTTGATAACAAACGCTTCCAAGATGTTAAGATGGTGTTTCGTCTGAGCGCTTTGCGGCACACAAGTGAAATCCGCTGAATGATTGGTCCCACAGGTGACAGAAATCAATGAATACACATGGGCCTGTGAGTGCCCGAATGCTAATGGAGTATGTCTATATATAAATCCGTGCACGTGCTGCGCCATCCGTACTTCCAGTCGCTGCATAGTCTTAATCTGATAGTCGGCCTAACGCCGACATGTAAAACGATAAATAACGGAAATGTTTGACTACTGAGCAAGACATCATTACGGGCAGATGGAAAATCACTTCTAGTAGCAAAGAATGTTCCCTACTGCTACTTGGAAGCAGTACAGGGGCATTTGAGGAGATTTTATCATCGATAGATTGACTCAATAGCGAATCCAGTGTAATCTCATGTAGACCGGACATTTAGCTTCACTAAGTATTTAATTTCATTAAACTTAGAAATTTTAAGTCTAATGTTTGTTTTAACAACAACTTCCTGATAGACGTTGGCAAGAAAGATATCTTTTTTGCCTAATATATTTTTTTACAACTTGAATGGTATTTCGTTATTTTTTAATCCCTCTCATAAATATCTATTCGCGAAAATTTAGTTTCATTTCCAAATTTCAGAGCCAGCATGAGGAAAAAACGGCGGTTGTTGGTGTAAAATCTGTTTCAGTAGAATTTCTGCTTTAAAACAGTATTACGGAGGAAATGAATGCATTTCAACTTAGTTTTAAAGTTCTGAACTTGTGGAAGACAATTTTGCGTAATTCAAATATCATGCATATTACTGTAGTGTTAACTTTGTTAAAATTATCCAAAAATTAGGAAAGGGCCTAATTAAAGAGACTATCGACGGTATAGAAAACTAGGAACAAGTTTATTAAATCATCACACATAGAGCAGACGAACTTGAGTGCATCAAATACTACTAAAATCTAACTCTAATGTGGTAACTTGCCATATTTATAAAATAGCAGCATGGCCCGGAGTTGCCCGTGCTTGATTCAAAAATCGTACGACTCATACAGCAATCGCTATCACTTGACTTAAAATATTTTTGCCCTTCCTTGCCTTTAAAGGAGTGCCCTTTGCCGTGCTGATGTTGCTACATGCCTTACTTCTTGCTTATCTCACACTGCGAATTTTTTCTAAGCTCTATACTAAACATTAAATCTGTTACGAAAAAAGAACTAAAGAAAATGAACACAAAACGATCAGCTTTAAAAAAGGATCCGTAACTGGAAAAACCGAATAAAAAAAGAATGTTAACAACAAATAATTTTTCACACCCAACCCAGTTCTGCGGAATCAGAATCAACGTTGAGTTTAAGCAAGCGAATGAGCCAATTGGAGTAAAGTGCCATGCAGATTTAAATTTTTCCCACTTGTGACGAATGCAGCTATCGATTTTTTTTTACATGCTAGCATGCTAGTTAACATTCGTGTCAGTCAGCTGTTGGCTCTCACGCTGGCCAATAGAATCTTCCTGCCTATTCGTGGCAACCAGCTATTGGCTCTCACTCTGGCCAGTACAAAATGGCCACTAACTACATGAAAACTGTCGTAGAAGCATGAAAAAATCGATTATTTCTACTGTCGATAGGAGTTGGGAAATGCAAAGTTGGTCTTGTCCTTTCCGCCAACTTGGAGCATGTGCATGTAAATTTTGGTGCAAATCCGTCGAAATTGCGGCCGTGCATTTTACACACACACACACACACACACACACACACACACACATATCCTGGCTTTTATAGATCGAGATAGGAGTAGTTGTATGGGAGAGCAGGAAGATCTGCACTCCACAAAATAACATGCTGAAGGCTGATAAGCAGTAAAAAAAAACAAAAACAAATCAAATAATCTTAACAGGTTTTATGTGAGTTTCCGCTGGGTATGCTTCTTTGATACTGTCTCAGGCTGTACCATTTGTGATACTGTCTACGGACGAGATGCAACTGATGGCTTTCATTTCTAATGGTTGAATTATTTACTGCAATTCTGTTGTCTCTGTTCGGTGTTAACTATGAACCATTTCAAAAATCAAGAACATTTGTCTTAGATTGAAAATCAGGACTCCACTCTACAGCACATCTAAACGGAAAATTATTCGTATGTTTTTGTGCAACATGAAATCCACCTATAAAAGGTAAATTTACCCTGACAAAAAAACTTACTACCTTTTAAATGAAATTCTGACTTGTTGACTGGATAGTATTTATTTTAGCAGCTGTCATCTATCTAATAAAAACGATGGGCTTCCAAATACCCTCAACCTCCAAACCATATGCACTGTTATTTTGTTCATTGTTATTAGTGTGAACTTACAGTCACCTTATTCAATTATTTTTCCCTAGATATTGTTAAACGCAATAGTTTTATCAAATAAAGTTCACTTACGTAGAGAATATATTTCCCTTTTACAGACAGTAAATAAAATATAACTATCTTTAGGGAATGCAAAACAACGAATTGTCTCAGAATAAGATGTGACCTCATAGCTAATCAACACAGGATGTGACTATTTCATTTAGTTATGTGGAAACTATTTTGACAAAGGTTAGATTTGTATCGACCGCTTATAGATAATTACTAACATTAGATTACATTTAAACAAAACCAGAATGAGATACATTGAGGCGTCAAAAAATGGTTCCTCTAATCTTTTGATTATAAAGTGTTTACTCATTTTGAAAATATCTATTAAATATTTTAAATATCTATATATTTTAACTTTCACAATTAATTGTAAAATACAAAGACGCTTTTAATTGTTGAACACTCTTGATAGTTTTGATGTTTATTAAATAAAGGCGCATTGTTATTGGTATGATAACAACCTCTTCATAATATTTCCTAATTTGATACCCGTATAGGGATACAGAAGGCAATTTTCTTCTTTGTGAAGATAAGTCAAATGACTGATTAGTGACCTCACTTCATACAGTGACAAATGTTGTCAGTCATTCAGTTTGTTTACAGTACCCATACCGAGCTGTTGCTTTTTTTTTTAGCTGAGACCAAGTTCATATCAGTCTCCGCCTGCTCATGCTATAATTTATAAGCCCATAAATCGGTTTCCCTTTGGGAATACTGTATATCTTTCTGAGATATAAAAAGAAACTCCAGCTCGCAGTCATCAATTTGCGAAAACCGATGTCTTCCCATATGTGAAATATCTTCTAGCCTTGGACATAGATTAATCCGGCTCGTTGGAATCTGGAATCCTAAACATGGCTTCTCAAGAAATCACAGACTATTCTCCATGTTATTTGTACGAACATTCCTTTTCGTTTTTCTTTACACTCTGCTTTGCCGTATATATATATATATATATATATATATATATATATATATATGTGTGTGTGTGTGTGTGTGTGTGTGTGTGTTTTTCTCCGCTTGGGACACGTGTAAATATGTACATATATAGTTTTGTATATGTCATAGTGGTATAAAAAATGTCTGTGAGAACAAAGGATGATTTTGATTCTTTTTCTTTTCCAGTCCTTCCTTTCCGTCCGTGAACGACAGTCTTATTATATCACAGATAGAATAATAGCCATAATGAAAGAAATACAAATGGTAGAATAAAACTTTCTTTCATAGATTTTCCGTTACAATGTTAACCACGATGATATCTTATTTTCCTGGAATGTTATATTGTTATCTATTACCTTTATACATTTCTGAGTGAAACTGTATAGGTGAGGTAATAACCTAAATGCCTAAGTCACACAACCCACTTATAAATGTGATGGTTTTGCTCGTTTCCGTGGGCGTAATCCTATCTTAAGTTGAAGGACCCATTTCTGTAGATTTCAACAGGGATCGAACACTGATTTTGTTATCAGCCTACCAATTATTCCACTGTTGCCCTCTCTTCATTCTAGCAAACCCGAATGGCAGAATTGGATTAAGATATATTTCTGCTGATTCAGGTGGAACAGCAAATGTCAGTTTTCCAGTAATGTAGTTAAGTGAACAGAAATAAAAGAAATTTAATCTTTTTTCAGATATAATCAGAGTCTGATCTCAACTCTACGAACATGCATAGCTCTGACTTAAATAGTTCTTCAACGAAAATATATCATAAGTATTTGTTTTTAATTATAATTTTTAAGTTTTCCTGAATTTTACAAATATCAGATACATAAAATGGCAAACAAAAGAAATGAGTCATGTAAATGAAAATCAAATTATTTACGCTGGGATATATATTTATATACACTTTCAAGATTTGTATCACTGATCAGTTAGATTTTTTCAGCGTCATATTGTCGAAGTGCGAGGATCTGAATGCCTGATACTGTAAATAGGATATGAAAATTGGTCAGGAGCCAATAGAGTAATGTAACGTTAATTTAGACAAATATTTGATGTCATGAAATGTTAAATTTAGTAGTGAATATTCTTCTTATTGCCGCCATTTATAGCCTTTGCTCGACATTCGTTGACATGACAGATTTCAGCAGGTCAAACTTGTAACATCTGTAACTTGTTTCATTTGCGTGATGTATGGAAAAGCAATTCGTTATCATGGCTTCATTTATCTTTTGTTATGAGATGAAATTTCAGATGGTATCTTAGAATATTATTTCAGTTTTGGTATTCAGTATTCCATAGATTTTTGTCAAAATTCCGTGTAAAAAAAAGAAAAAAATGTCAATGCAATGATGGTTATTATATAAGCGTAGCTTAGATGTGATACAAGGCCAAGAGTATGGCGCACCCAGTGAAATAATAAATGTGAGTAAAAGTAATGTTTTGTGGTGCGTCCAATCTGGGAGAAATGTTTAGAAAGCTAGTCTACTTGACCATTACGACTGTGTAGTGAGTTTAATTCCCACTAGTTCGCTTTGCACTGAAACGAAGCTCTGTATAGTAAATATGAGTAGTTATATTTCAAGCAAACAAAGGCGACATGAGAAAAGGTAAGATTTGTAAGGAAACTGAAACTTTCATTTATGCCTCTCTACTGGATTTGTTTTACATCAAAGAACATTGATTCATGTTCTTAATAATCAGTTTCTCTGTTTAGAAATTACCGATTCCTCTTACGCAAGCTTTAGGCAGTAAACATGGTATAGGCACTGATCATTTAACTGTTCCATACTACATTCTAAACGAATATAGCAATACAAGACATCATCTCCGCTCAAGGCCAATGTACTGATCATAAGAATGGTATTCTGGTGACATAGGTAGATATATTTGGAATAAGAATGATCTTCAAAAAAAAAAAAAGACAACATCATTTGCCAAGTATTCCAAGGAATTGGACTCAGACCTTTCCAAAACAGAAATTATGATCTGGAATTGGAATGAAAGCATTGATGGCACCTACCCAGATTCCTTCATAAAATTTCATGATGTGAAATTATTACTAAATGATAATAACAGTTGTAAATAGATCAGTTTTCAGAAATTTAATAAGAAAAAAAATTGAAAATAGATTAGGTTTCGTGAGATGTATTTTCATCCAACACCTCAAATTGCTAGAAATCTAAAACTCGAGTCATATTCTTAAATAACCTCGTCAGTTCGAAACTTTCATAGGGATGTCAGGCATGATACCAGACATGTTCAGAAACACAGAGTCGTATACACGCGATTTCTGAAATCAACAGTTAAAAACGGCGTTCAGCAAGAGAAGCTTATGGCGAAAGCCACACGTTGTTGAACACTTTCTATAGTAAAAAAAGCTAAAATGGATATCTGATGTAACTGGAAGAGAAGACAATGACTTAATCAAGATGTTGACATTTCACACAAATTAATGATGGAAAAAACATTAACGGCTATTCTACTTGAGAAAGCTATTTCCCTGAATAATTGTTTTAAGAGAAAGATTTTATACATTTCAACCGTCAGTGCTACCGGAAGGTAGGTCAGTGATTCCATAATGTTTCCTTATAAGGAAACAGCTAATATTATGGCACATGGAACTAGAACAGTCTACTCCAGTGAGTGAAATAAAGGGTTAAGTTCGACATTCCAACGACCTGAAGAAGGCCGGAGCGTACAACGGCCGAAACGTTGTAAATAATATAGCGACAAAGATGAGGACAATAGTCCGAATAATGTAAATAATGTAGCTAATATTATGATTGACATTACATTTACCAAACCAACATTCATAGAATTTTCAGGAAATAACTAAATAGAGAAATATATTTTATTAGTTTTAAGTTATAATACGCATTCTTTTAAAAATATATATATATATACTGCAAATATGTTGTTTCGGAGTTTGCCGAATTTCGTATTCAAACAGGTTAATCTACACTGTAATAAGTTGAATTCCAATAGGAATATTTTTATAGATCCGTCTAAAAACAGTATTTCTGAGACTCGTTTCGAAAAACCCTCGAATTTTTGATTTGCTAATAATCAAATCAATTTCGAGGGAAAAAAAGGTTTTAAAAAAAGAAAGAGCTACAAATATGAACTTCTGCCGACAAAAAAAATCGCACAGATGCAGGTCTGAAGCCCAAAGAAAAATCCCCGATACGAGTAAACAACTAACTAACAAAAGAGCTCAATACAACCGTAGAGCAGACTTAGATACACCTAGTGAACCAGACAAACCTACCTAGGTTTCACCTAAACGGATCGTCAGAGAAAGTAAGGCTCACTTTCCTGACGATCCGTTTAGGTGAAACCTAAAGGTTTGGTTGGCTCACTAGGTGTATCTATCTATCTATCTATATATATATATATATATATATATATATATATATATATATATATATGTGTGAATGTGTGTGTCTCTGTATGCGTGGGTGTGCGTGTATGTGTGTAACAATTTCAGATAGTGTATATCTGTAAAAAGAAAACTATGAATAAGGATAAAAGGAAAACTTATCTGATGCGTTTCGTCCTCTGAAAGACTTTATAAAGACAACCGCCTTGATAAAGTACCCTAGAGATGCTTCCGATAAGTTTGTCTTTTGTTTATATATTATTATATATATATATATATATATATATATATATATATATATATATATATGTCATGGTTGCGTGCCAATGATTGAGTCTGTGTGAATGATCTCGCCGTTCAATCAGGGACATTGTCAGCCCATTCATCTTCTGTTTGCTTCTTCTTTTACCTTACGAGCTATTTTATACAGTGGATGGGGGAGGATTGCTGGCTGTTATGATGTAACTATCACATTTCAACTTTCTCTTCCATATGCTGACTATGAGGTTTTCAAAGATTCCTTGTCTGATACTCTATCGCACTGAATGTTTGAGGTACGATGCCTAGTATGATCTTGTAGCGTCAGATTTACAATGTTGGTTTATTTACTGTAATTCTCCTGCCAACATCCAACATCTGGACGCATACAGATGAACTGAAGAAGCCAATACAAGCAGCAATCTGATTTATGTTTTCTAACAGATTTATCTAATATAACTTATTTATATTTATATACAAACGTTGGTTTCTTGTAATAGTTCACAAATAATAAATTGCGATTATTATTAAATTGAGATTTAATATTTGCATGGATTCGCATGTGATTAAATATTCTGTGGTTTAAATTGGATCAGATTTTAATGCAAATGTTATTGTTTAAACAGACTTATTTTTCTTTCTCATATAACAAAATATGATGCAGTTTACAGTATATATTCGATATCAAAAATATTGACCTTGATTGTAAATAATACACAGTGAAAAACTGATATCAAATTCAAACTTCTCTCTGCTAAAATTAAATTATATTTCAAATATGAATATAATTTAACTCCTGTTTACAAATTTGATCGAACTTTTGATCAGATTTGCCCTGTGGAATCATAAAATATGTTGTTTACATGTCCTGGAAAAATATTCACAAATTGTAAAATTAGATTAGTCTGGTTCTTTCGTAATTCATATCAGCGACTGAGCTTTTCATTGCTTGTGTGTCTGTATTCTGTGTAGTGTCAACAGGTGCATCCTGATTTTTTTATTATTATTTTGTTTTCTTTCATATCCCATTTATACGAAAGAATATCGAACTGGTCTGCTGATAGTCATCTTGTACTTCCTGCAATATATGTGGATGGGATGTAAGTCAGTTTCATAGTTTGTACATACATTACGAGAATGGTGTTTCTGGTCAACATGTTGGGTCACTGCGATCCCCAGGGTAATGATTTCCGTCACTGATTTCCGATTCATATGCAACGCCGTACATTGAGGGATGCCAGCTGACCCAGAAATTTCAGATATATTTCTTCCGACAGAAATTTCAGATATATTTCTTCCGAAACAAACTCATTATCACTATCATTTATTCGTCTGAGATTGAGATGCCTAAACTTTGTATACACTGAGTTACTAGATGTCCACAGTGAATCAACAGATATCCACACCAAGTCATTAGATGCAGGATCACAAATGAGCATTTACTTGACGTCACGGTGCAGAGATGTTAGTGGAGGGATAATTGAGTACTGGACATTTGCGTCTCGGACAATTGCAGCCCTGGACATTTACGTTCCTAGACAAATGCGTCCCTCGATAATTGCTTACCTCTGATAAATTTGGAAGTTACCAATTTTTTAAAGAATTGTTTAATATAGAAATTTGCACACCAATACATTTAATTACGCTAAAAAAGCAGTGACGTAGTTACTATAAATAAAAAAATTAAAGCAAGAGAAAAATAAGCTAGCTGTTTCAGTTCACTCCAGCAGTGTGTTCAGAAACATCTAATAGATTCTGGATTTTATAGATTATATTTTTATTTGAAACACATGGCTAAGTTCCAAAAATCAAACACTGGTTGAAAAATATTTTTGGAAAATTACAGCTACCACTATCATAAGAAACAATGCCGATGAAAGAACAACATACTGGTGATGTGTAGATCGATCTTGCAACACTCTTAATCTGCCATTGCATTTCAAACAAGAATAAACTTTTATTTTATTTTATTTCTTTCATTTCTTGTTTAAAAAATATGACTACTGTCTATGTTCTTTTTGTTTTTGAAAATTATGGTAATTGCATTTAAAAGCTTCTAAAAAATAATCAGAAGTACGTAATTATCCAGTGACGCAATTGTATGCTACGCAATTATCCAGAGACGCAAATATCAACTACACAACTGTTATAGAACCGGTAATGTTACCTAGCATCACTTTTACATCCTGCTTTCAATCAAATTTTCGTATATTTTTTTATCCTCAGAATGAACATTTATAATTGTTTTTTGTAAGGTCTACTTAGTATATATATATTTTTTTAGAGATAGACACAGTCAGAAGTGAGAAGTTACATGTCGTCACGGTACAGTAACGTTATCTATGATTACTTTTACATTCGGGTTTCAGATAATCATTGGCACATCACTGCATTGTATGATTTGTTTTTGGTCTCTCGCTAAAGTAAATCATCAGAAAAAAAACATCTCTGTTTTGGGTAAGGTTTACTTAGTAAATATTCTTTTTAGAGGTTGACACACTAAAAACTCCTGATGCGAAATGTTATCGCGCGAAAAGCGAAATCGGCCTAACGAGTTCAATTTCCGATCACTTCTATTTCGTTCAATCCGCTCGACCGTATTTTCCTCGACCTATGGCTTCAATTCTTTCTTTGTGAGGGCAACCAGTAGTCAAATGAAACTCTAAAAATAAAAACCAACTAAAATAGTCATGACATGTCTTACCCACGACACAGAAGAACTGTTAGATAAAGTACAAGCAGATCCCGATGGGATTAGGAAAACCGCGACATAATCTATTAGACTTGCTACTTCCTTTTAACTGGTTTCTCTCTAATTCATTTCTCTTTGTCCCACATTTATATTCTTAACATCTTCTTTTTAGGCTTATTATCTTTTTCTAACGTTCATCCATCTCTGTTTGTAACGCTCTCCCTCTCTCTCTCTCTCTCTCTCTGTTTCTTTCTCATTTTCTCTTTATATATTTATACAGAGTGCGATGGATAAATTTTCACTATTTTATATTTTTAATTTCGCACATGCGTATTGTTTGCTTTTGATTGAGTACCATCTATAAGAGAAAGGGCATCATGACGCAATTCATTCCGCCAGAAATTTGGAAACGGCATACTGCCCTGCTTGACATTCGCGTCCGACATTTCAGAGTGATTGGGTGTAAATCTGAGGACAGTGCTGAGGGTTGGATGAGTCTCATGGTGAAAAATGGCAGCTAGGAAAACTCGTTCTGATCGTTCTGATAAGAAAAGAAAACCCGAACTTGTTGTTAAAGTCATCAGACTCAACACGGAGTTCTGCATCAAGTGCACTGAGGAGGTAATTCTGCATTGGTTCAAGAGAGTGGCTGCTGGAAGACCATATGTCTGGAAACAGGACTGCATCATACCACACATACAGAAGAGTTTCTCGTCTGGAGACCGTGGCTGAAGCCAATAGCAATTTTACTGAATAAATTTGCTCTTTACTATTCCAATATATGTTTCCGAAATTTTCGTAAATATAGCTGTTAGAAGGAAATGTCAGTATTATTTTTCATTTTTGCGTCACTTAGAGGAATATTTATCTATAGTCCCTTGTGACATACATTGGCGACAGATTGTTGTTAAAATCTCATTTTGGAATAATCAAAATGATCTAAATATTAGATTTTCCTCCGAATATAAATAAAATGGACCTCCGATTTGGAATTTTGATCCAGAAAAAATCAATGGATAGAGAGATGTAAAATGCCCCTTCAAATTTTTTAATTCTGTGTTCTTCTTACACGGTATTTTTTTTTCTTCTTTTTTTTTTTTGCAAATTATTAGTGAAAGCTTGGAATTCCTTTTCAGGTTCTTTATGCTTTTAAAATCAGTCAAATCTTATCGGTTAATCTAAAAAAATGATTTTCACTGTATTTTCAGGGATATTTTATCAAGATTAGGGATATTTGTTCCATTAACAAAGATTTACTTCAATCTGTTGAGTAAAAAAAAATCAAAGTATTTTTTTACATTCATGGTCCTTTAAATTTTTTAATTCTGTGTTCCTCTTACACGCCATTTCTAGTTTCCCGCGTCTATGGCAACCGCTGATTGTCAGCCATTTTCTTTTCTTTCATTCGTTTTACCTGATCGAAAGGTAAAAAAAAAAAAAAAAAAAAAACACTTTTCTTTTCAGTTGTCGATGGATTGGATTTTTGCATTTGATAGAATTAAAAGAGATTTTTTTAATGCCATTTACCGAAATCTTGGCAACGTTTCTTTTACAAAGGGGCAAAAATTAAACCGAATAATAATTAATGATTCTGCTAAATGACAACATCTGCTGTCAATTTTTTAAAATGTTACGCAACTATTTACCCTCATGTATATGTCGCAAGTATTCGGACATGTAGCAATTTGATGATGCATGAATTGGAAATTGTTGAGGGGATCTCCCCTTTTTACAAAAATGGACTCACCCAGTATATACATATAATACGGCTACGGGAAGACCCGAGAGACGAGAGCAACCGAGGGTGAAGGTAACAGACAGAGAGAACGAACGTAGCGATCAAGTGTAACAGTGAGCGAGCACGTAGACTCAGTAAGAAGTCATACAGCGATACTTCATTACCAAAGACTGTATAGATATTTTGCTACTAACCCGCATTCCTGGAACTACTAACCTGCATTACCAGTTTGTATTATTACGTGAATACATTATTTTCCTATATTCATTCTTGGCGTTTGTTATTTATTGGCACCGGATTTCATCCCGGATTCCACAACAGAAATAATCTCACATGTAGTAAATTCATGGTGCATCTATTGCAATTACTCGCATACAGAACAATTTTATGATGTATTTATCGGTCCTGCTCTTGCATGTAACTTTCACGATGCCTGCATTGGTTGTGATCTCAGATGTAGCAAGTTTAAAAAGCAGGCATCACGATGTCTCCCTCATGTAGGCATTTATTGATACATGTGGTGGAATACAATCACATGTACGAATCTCATCATGTGATCGCATGTACAGGAAATATTCCCACATGTAGCGATTTCATGGCGTGTATATCGGAAACACACACACACATGTAGCAAATTCACGACATATATATCGTTAGTACACACGTAGCGATTTCCTAATTCATGTATTGGCGGTACAGTCACATGTAGTAATTAACTGATGCATGTATAAAGTTTATAAAGCTATTTCTATCCCAGTGGTAATGTGGACATTTTATTTCTTTAAGCGATGCTTCTGATGATTAACTTCATTACAATTGCATCTGCAGTTAGCAATCTTTATTAATTGCTTCCCTAAATAGACCAACTCCCGTAACTCCGACTTTATTTCAGAAGTGAATTATGATTGATTTGACCCTCAGTTGCTCTTCAAAATCAACTTCCACCTGTCTTCAGATTGTCTAATCAATATAAAATAAGGCGAAATCGAAAATATTCGCAGACAGCCAGCATAGTACTAAGTCGTATAACTGAAGAGTAACAGAAAAAAACATCCACGGAATATTGGAAATGATAGTTAGGACACAAAAACACTATGGTGGTTCACAGGGTTTAACTAACATTCATTTTCTTCTACCACGCTATAAAATTTAATGAATGAGTGATGTACATATCACAAGTCTGATATTCTTACGAAATTGTTTCACATTATTCCCAAAGAAAAAATATGGGAAAAAATTATGTCATCGGTACTTTCGATTTGCAAAAGCAAACGTCTTCACATATATTGACCACACTACACTAGCCTGTTCATTCACTCTCTCTCTCTCTCATATATATATATATATATATATATATATATATATAAATGTGTGTGTGTGTTACTCTTTCCTATCTATCATTCTCTTCAAATCTACACATGTCTCTCTCTGTCCCTATCTTTAATTTATCTTTTCGAAAACTTCAGAAAAGCTAACGCTGCTTTATTTCCTTTTATGTGGCAAAATAAAATCCTTATATTTGCCTTGCTAAAATCCACCAGACAATGAAACGTGCCCCAATAAAGGTTATATATATATATATATATATATATATATATATATATATATATATATATATATCTGTGTGTGTGTGTGTATGTATGTGTGTGTGGGAACAGAATAAATCCAAGGGTATTAATAATGTAATGTAGGGGGTAATTGAAATGAGCATTTTTTTATCCAGCTTCATATGTGCATAAGTTGAATTTCCTAAATGCAAGCAAAGACTCAAGATTTCAAGATTTTTTAATATATTTTTTAATTATATATATATATATAATATATATATATTTATATATATATATATATATATGTGTGTGTGTCTGTCTGTGTGCTTACATGAGTGTTTACATGTGTGTATGTGATTCTTTGTATATCTATCTATCTATCTCCGTTTATTCATATCTATCTTGAAAGAGACATCCCGTATATCATTCGGCACGCCATACATCCAATATCGTGACTTGTTCCCACTGATACATAACAGGAAAGACAGTAAATTATCGTCATTCTAAATCTCAGAAGATCGTGTTATTATTTATATTGCCATAAAGCAACATTATTTTAATTTGTTTATTATATTTGACGTATCCTGGAACACATTTATTTGTGAAGATTTTTTTTTTTCTTAAAAGGATGGAATTTTCGTCTCCAAACTAAAGAATATTATTCTATTTTTTATTATTGGTAAATCCCACTGTAGTCAGTATCAGTTTGAATCATTTTTTGAAACATCCTTATAAGATTTATATTCTATAATTATGGCCTGATGTGGCGTTTTCATTCTGATAGTTTGCCGTTATTATTTGACAAGTCAATGCCAAATAGATGATAAAGAAGGTGAACAAATATTCTTCCCTAGGTCGGTCCCCAATGCGATATTCAATTGAAGATTATGCTTATATTGTGAAATCCTATGAAATTACCAAATAGCATTTGTGGCTAATGGTGGCAAGCTATCAGAATAGAATTTTTTAAATTGGTCCACTTGCCAAGTATTTTGGTTTCCACATATAAAAAAATATCCTTATATCAAATTTCGTTTATTTGTTTGTTTGTTTTTTAATAATTTTACTCCAAGCAAGATAATAAAGCCTCTAGGGCGCAAATGATTACTGAATGTTAGCGAATATTAGAAAATAGACTCTTAAGGAGATAGGACAATAAAAAAAAAGCAACAGTTAAAATGACAGAAGATAACGATTGAAATTTCATTTGAATTTTTGAAGATCAAACCTGACTGGGAACAAAGAATACGGAAGAGAGGTCCACAAACGAAAAGTGCAATAGAAGAAATAGTTAGCATAGAACTTACGGTTGGATATAACTTACGGTTACCTCTAGATATTTCAGCTGTAAAATGATGAGCGCTTACGCTAGTCTAGTACTGCACTTAAATTCATAAAATTTGGGTATGAATGCGTGGTGTTTATCAGAACAATTATCATGAAATTATCTATAGAAAAGCCACAGGGAAGCTACGTTACGGTGGTGGGAAAGGGATTGACGGCAACTGGCCAGGTCAGGACCACTAACATTGCAGATTCTTCTTTGGATTTTATCATGAATCTCTAAATATATAGCAGGAGAACCAAACCTGGTGTGACAGCAATATTAAAAGCAAGGAAAAATGGTAGACTTATAGATACGCAAACAAGTTTCTGGTGAATGCAATTGTCTAGTAAGGCAAAATGAACCAACTTACTTAACTGCAGACTTAGTAATTGATTCAATATACTCTTTCAGAACAGCTGTAAATATTAATGCGAAATGATACTCTCTTTCTGGAGGTTAGCATCAGCCATGCTGAACGAACGTAAAAAGCGTACTATAAGATGAGAACTGTTTCATTTTTGTTATTGAAAAGCAACATTCACATCAATTTCGAAATTTATTTATTCCCAAAGAGTACAAAATATGACAAGATCAAGTGTTTATTATGGAAATCACGCGCATCTGCATATTGTTGCTGAGACAAATGTCCAAGTAAATATCGGTTGTTTTCACTTGAAGTTCACTCACCAGCACTGCCGTATAATTGGCATTTCCAAGATCAGACACGTTTTATATTTTGCTTTCTCTTGGACGAAGAGGTGACTAAGTTCATATGCATACGTCTCTCCATCAAGGAAATTATTGCAAGAGATTATGTTTCATACGTGACTTCCCACATATTTTTATGTGTTCTACTTGAGAATGATACTGTCACACTTGCATTCGCAGCAGGTGGAAATGTTTACTACTCATCTTCCACCGTTCATGGAATCGAGAGACATTTATTTCAAAATGGATATCAAGAAACTAGGCACACTTCAAATAAACAATTCGTTTTCTTATTACATAGATTTCTCCCACCCATATTTCGACCTGTATAAAAATATGATAGGCTGGTAAACACGCGTTAATTTGGGATTTGGCCTTGTAATTTGTTTTCGGTAACATCGCCTGGGATAACATGATGCTAGAAACTAAGTGTCCCGAACGGTTTAAGAAATTCAGAGGTGACGCAACCTTCTCGAGGGTAAAAGAAATTATTTTATATTAACAAGAAGAAGCAAACACCAAAGAAAGTAAAAGAAGTATTAGGAAAGACGAGAGAAAAAGAAGGAAAGAAAAATGAAATCAGAATAAAAGAAAAAAGACGAACAAAGAAAGGAATGAAACTCGAATGAAGAAAGAAAGTAAAGACTAAAAGAAGAGCAAAGAAAAGAAAACAAAGGGAAAGTAAAAGTGAAAAAATTAAAGGGGATTAAATAAATAAGGAAGAAAAGTGAAAAGAAAAAAAACAGTGATACCGAAAAAGCTGAAGAAAGAGTAAATGGATAGAAAGAAATTATTGAAAAAAAAGAGATGGAAAAATTAAAAAAAGGAAAAGAAAGGAATAAAAAGAAAGGAAAAAAAGGAAAGATGAAAGAAAGAAAATAGACAATAAAGAATGGAAAGAGAAAATGGGAGGAATTATAGAAAAAAAAAAACGAGAAGAAGAAAAAATGAAAATAAGTAAAAACCTAGGAATGAATAAAGGAAGGCGAAAGAAAAATGAATGAAAACAGATAGAAAAAATTAAAAGTAAAAAAGAAAACATTAAAGTGAAAGAATGAGATAGTAAAGTAGAAAAAAGTGAAAGAAAAGAAGAAAAAAGAAAAAGAGAAATGAAAATAAAGGAAAAATATAAGAAAAGAAATAAATAAAAAAAGACGAAAAACAGAAAAGAACAAGAAAAAAAGAAAAATTGGCTAAAAAACAAGGAAATTAAATAATCCGAAAGGAAAACGAAAAACTGAATAAAAGAAAAAGCAAACATATATATATATATATATAGTGATTTTCCAAGCGTAGCTTAGATGTGGCACAAGGCCGAAAGTAGGGGGGGTACCCAGTGAGGATCGAATTCACTACTCAATCGTAATTGTTCTAGCGAGACAAGCTTGCTAGCCATTACACCACCTCGAGGTGCCCCATATATATATATATATATATATATATATATATATATATATATATATATATGACATATATAAAATATATATATATATATATATATGACACAGAGAGAAAAAATTAAATGAAAAAGTAATGGAAAATAAAAAAATATAAGAAAAGAAAAAAGAAAGAGAAATAAAAATAAAGAAAAAGGAGAGAAGAAAGAACGGAGGAAAGAGAAAGTAAAGTAGAAAAAATATAAAAAAGAAAGAAAAGAAATAAAGGAGAAAGAAAGTGGAAAAATAAGGAAGAGAAAAAACAACATGGGCTAATAAAAGTGAGAAACAAAGGATAAAAGCGAAAAAAGTAAAGAAAAAAAGCAAAGTAATCGGAAAAGAATGGTGCAATAAAAAATAAATAAAAAAAAGCTAAAAAAAACAATAAAAACGTAAAAAAAGAATCGATTTGACAAAATAAATAAAATGCCAAAATATAAAGGACGAATTTTACTCATTCAACGAAAATTTAAGAGGAAAAAACTAAGACGATAAAAATCTCATTAAATTGAAGAATAGTTATAAAAACTGAAGAACTGACAGCCAAACACATTATTGGACAACTCAAGAACATTTGAGGCGCGTACAGAAACCACTTTAAATATTAGACTTTCTTTGTCTCATGAGAGACCGAACAGGATTGTCCGTCTCACTGATTAGGCGGTTTTAAGTATTTAGTAGATTTACCAAGTAAAAATCACATCCACTTAAACATTTCAAGAATTATAAGAACATTTCAATAAAAGACATTTATAGAAATATAGAATACAAGAACTTTAAAACTAATGATCTACTTAATGGCCTATCTTTAAAATCTTCCTCTGTCAGAGAATCTTTTTTTAAGATGATTTTTTTTATTTCATTCCTTTTTCTAAATTTTACTCCCGATTACATCATTCTTATATTCTCCCTGCAAGTGTTTGGGTTCCTTGTGCAATATCGGCAAAATGAATAAAAATAAAAATGGTGAGTCGAAAAAGATCACCTTTATATAGGGAAAAAACATGCGTTTCGTTAATTCTTGTAATAAATAGACAATACCGAATATCAACGTCACAAGCATTATTCTGCTAAGTAATTAAGTGTTTTTTAAACAGAGTGGTTAGTATTAAAATGACTAGGACGGGATTCTTCATTATTATCCCAGTTGTATAAACAGTATGTGTTAAATAACCGAAAGATCAAAGATGAAGTCATGTTCATATTGGAGATCATCTGTGTATGCTGGCTTGCAAATAGTCAAATCGATATTATTTGGCCTTCAATCTTTCATTGATCTAATCTATATAGTAATGTTCACACAATACAAGGTACTTGAGCCACTCAAAGATGCGGCTTACTTTTTAAATTACTAGAAGGGATATGGTAATTTTGTAAGAGTATCATAGATGTGGCACAAACCGAAAGTATGGGGCCCCAAGTGACGATTGAACTTACAATTCAGTTTGCTAACATTTTTGTCATGTTTGAATAAAGATAATAAAATCATGGTCTATAATGTCGCTTGGAGTCGACGTAGTCTGATTGAATTCTGTAGTAAGGATATAAGGCTCGTACCATGTTTGCTCTCTGCTGACGATTCTCAGCGTCATTATATATGCTGTTTGAACGAGTCGAAGTCATATTCTGGAGAGGTGCTGTCATCTTCACAACACTTTATATCACATTGAAGTACTATTAAGCTGTGATATGTATGAAAGAAGAGAACGCAAATTATGCGAAGGATATAAACAATTGAGCCAAGGCAAGATTGTAGTAAAAAAAAAAATGTTTGATAGAACTTATGTTTGGAATACGGAAGAAATGTAGGTGATTCGAATTCTTGGAGGCTTGGCGTGTCCTGAGACCTAATATCTGAATTAGTAAAACAAAAGCTGGAATCTTATTTGCCATGAGAAAAGCGACCGGGAATGCTGCGTATAAATTCAGTCAGATTACGTTGACTTCAAGTGACATTATATATCATGATTGTGTTATGTTCATTCATTGCAATAAATGAAGATAACAAAATATACTATACACTTTCGGTCTTGTCCCACATGTTATCGGATTAGGATTGATATTCCATATTAGGGCGGATCAAAACGATTTTAACAGACATTTAGATGTAAATTTTGTCAAGATTGAAATAATAAAAGGAATTGCAACGGAAAAATGTTTGTTAAATAAGTTGTCAGTCTTTAACAGATTAAAACTGTCATGACAGTTTTTTGTTGTTGTTGTTTTTGGCTCCTCCCAGTGTACGGGTCATGAATCCCTGTCAAGTCTTACGTGGACTACCGTAAAGGAACCGGCAGTTTGAGACATGATTGGCGTTATTGCGCTAAGATATACATAAGTTATAAGAAATTTAATATTGAAGATTAGGAAATTGAACATTGAATAGTCTCCGCTAAATGTCGTCTCTTTCAAAACCGCAAATTGCTAAAAGCCAAAACATTAAGCTAAGAGCTCGAGTCATACGTATGGTAAAAAACACGCTCAGAAAGATCTAAATTGTAGGCTGAATATAACCACTTTTAAAGACTAATGGTTAAAACTGATCAGTCGCCTACTAGAATGTAAATGGATGGTAGAAAAGACAAAGCTTACTAAAAGTTAAAATGGATAGGAAGTTGAGGAGAGTCATGACCACATATGTACTGAAGTGACAGGGAAAGTAGACGAAGAGATACATAATTTAATAACAATAAAACAAGAAGAAAAATAAATATATTCCATCATAAAACCTCTATAAAAAAACAACTCAATCACTTTGTGAATCCTATTTCATCAGAGTTTAGACGAGAAGAAAAATTAAGCATAACAAAAACACACACCTGAGACCAACGACGCAGTAATCATTCATAGCCTAATATCTAATATTTGGCTGTTAGGAATTAATGTAAATTGATCTTCAAATACTGATAAGCGTCCTTGATTATAAAACTGGGCACATTGCTGGATGTTTTTGTATAAACGTTCAGTTATGGCTTCAAGAGTTGTATTCACGAATCTATGCAAAATGTCAGTTTTTTTTTTCATTGAGAATATTGGCTGAGAAGTAGAGACTGATCCTTTTTTCTAGACTTTCATCTATTCCGAAATATTAATCAAACATACAGACACCAACAAAATTGTTCGTACACCTAGTAATTTTGAATATTTTTATCCATATCTCAGAATCTAATGATCGATTTTTATATATTAATAAGCACAAAATAAGAAATATAAAACTCAATTTTCAGAATAATAGTTTAAATACAAAAAATTTGACAAACGAATTATGCAAAATAAAAAGACAAAATTATTCACACAGTATGGAAAATCAAAAAAGTTGAACCATTTTCAAAATATTAATAGTCAAGTGCATGGCCTCTCATCTTTATAACTTGCTTCAATTATTTTCTAAAGTTTTTGCTGACATTTGAACAAGACTTTCTGGGATTTTCTTCCATTCTTCAATGGTTACACATTCTAATTGATGAATGTTTTTGGTGACTGACGATTTATTCGATATTTCAATTTTTGCCATATATTTTCAATAGGGTTCAAGTCAGGGCTCACTGAAAGACATGACAGAACAGTAATTCTCTTTTTCTGAAGCCACGTAGTTACTCATTTAGTTGTTTGGGATCATTATCTTGCAGGAAAGTAAATCGCCGACCTAGTTGAAGATTTTGCGCTCATAGTTGTAGATTTCTATCCAGAATTTAAGAATAGTCTGCAGATTTCATAATTCCTTTTATTACAAATTTATTGTCCAATCCCACTTGAGCTAAAATAACCCCAGAACTTCATCGAGCCGCCTCCAATTTTTAATCTTGCCACTGTATTCTTTGGGAGGAAACCCTCACATTTCTTGTGCCAAATCTCCTGTATATCATGATATTAAACATTTTCAATTTTTCTTTCATCACTACATAGTACTTGTTCCTAAAATCAATTTTCTTGTCCAAGGATGTTTTGGCAAAATTAAACCGAGCAACAATGTGGCATTGTTTGTGAAGAGGGGTACTTCATGGTCGGTTTCCATACAACCCATTTCTATTTAAACAACGTTGTATTGTGTGAGTCCTTACTCTTGTACCCATGGTAATCAAACTTTTGGCGATATCTTTCAAAACAATTCTTGAATTTATATTAATCTCGCGACACAGTTTTCGTACAGTTATCGGTGAAAATTTGGGTTTTCTTTCACGCTCAGGCAAATTCACTGTCGTGCCAAACTGTTTAAAGTTCTTTATAACGGATTGTATTTTAGATCTAGGGGGACAGCTAACCGGTTTGACAAAATTCTGTAACTATTTCCCCGACTTTAAGAATTCACGGTCTGAAATCAACTCTAAGCTCCTTTGTCTTCCCCATTATGTTGTTAACGTAAGAATAACAATGGTGACACTCTATACACTAGGAGATATCATTGCAGGAATTATCACAAATTGTCTACTGAATAAATAATCTAGAAGGCTTCACCGATAAAATAATTATGCAAATTACTTATAATTACACAATCAGTTTAAAATGATATTTTCTACGGTACGAGTAATTTTGTTTTTTCCTATTTACATAATTCGCCTGTCAAATTTGTTGTATTTAAATTATTGTTCTGAAAAGTGAGTTTTATATTCTTTACCTTTTGTGCTTATTGTTATGGTCCGGTTCCTTGTACCACGAGTGATAGTCCAAGGTAGAGCAAATAAAGAACTCGAACACGTATATGGAATAACACAGATATATTACAAACAGGAAAGAAGAAGAAAGTGTTAGTACGAACAATCAGGTTTAGTAGTAATTGTCTGAACGCGACTCTGTTTCGGACTAACTCTGACTCGACTGACTGACTCTTGACGGACTTCAATCCAGACTTCAGACTGAACAGTATTTAGTCACCCCCCACGAGGGCATCATGCGGCACAAGGCCGGTGGGCTCGGCCAAAAATATGCCCTTTGAAGCCGTATAAACGGGTTCAGAGTCGGTTTACCTCCCCGAAAGAGACTCCGCCCTTCGGCGTACCCTCGTTCGGGTTCCTCTCCGCCCGAAGGCAGAGAGTTCAACCGATCAGCCGATCAACCGGTCAGCCGGTCGCCCGACTTTGGACTGAACCCTCTGCTTCCTCTTGAGAAGCAGTATTTATTATATATGGAATAGTCCATTATGTTATTATGGGTAAGGTGCCATAACACTTATTAACCTAAAATAATCCTAGCATCATACGGGTAGTAGTTTCTGGGAAATGGATAAAATATTGAAAAAAAATTAATGAGTGTACGAATAATTTTGTCGTTGACTGTATATATATATATATATATATATATATATATATATATATATATATATATATATATATATATATATACGAGGCTCCCACTTTATACGTCAATATTGCTTTCATCGGTTCCTGAAAACTGACATGGGAATATTAACAAGCAGAGGCATAAATGCATATATAACTGATTTATTTTGTTTGTCAGTATTACGTGCATTAATTGCTAACGACAGGTGTTATTTTCACCGCATTTTATTGAAAACATTATCACAAACAGATTCATATTACGGATATGACGGTCATTGCTTTCTCTCTTGCAATAATTCTTTTTTCGCTCGGAGTCAACCCCTTACTTATTTCAAATACAATTCAATATTAAAATGACTTGCAATTCATTACGAGATTAACATAATATTTACATTATAAATATAACATATTGATACCTCCAACAATGATTGAATTTATTTCTGTCACCTGACAACATATTTCATTATAAAAATTAATAGGCTTAGGCATCAGCAATGCAGTGGCATTAAAAAAAGTATTGTTCCTTTCTGTAACACCTGATTTAAATTCCCGACAAATGGTAACCATTTTCTTCCAATTTCCATGTATATTTCTTTACCATTATCATTTAAAGACTATTTGTAAATATTCATTTCACCATAAGGCAGAAGTTAAAACCTCTAAGACGTAAGAGAGTAAAGGGAGTGAACGAGAATGGGAAGACTTAAGTGGGGATATGTAAGAAGATAGGACAATATAAGAACAGCACTTCAGAGAAATAAAAGAGGGCGACTGGCGTTGCATTTAAATTTTCGTAGGTTTTAGGTTAAAGTGAAGAAAGAAAACAAAAGATAGTTCCACAAGTGATAAGTGCATGAAAATAAACTACTAGAATAGAATAGACGGCTGCATCTAACTAATTCTACAGTAAAAAGGTAAAACTTAGTTACCAATCTATTTACATAATGAATATTCATCTCATCTTTGATGTTATTATCACAGGTTTTGTTTCTACGCTCTCTGGATTTCATTAGGTTTGACCAGATGGATACCTGAAAAATGTCGGAAAACATAGCAGCAGAAATGTTCTGATTAAAACAACAAAGACTAGGATATTATTCCGAATATATATATATATATATATATATATATATATATATAGTGATCGTTTAATATCAGCAATTCTTACTCTGTTTTCTGACTGATACGTTCTGGCAGTTAAGCAGTTATCAGCCCGAAATTTAGAATCAGCCTGATGTGCCTAGTCTACTGAGTTAACTACTGAAGAAATGGAAAATCCGTATATCCTCCGATTTCAACCAAATGGCTTAAATCGGAGAGTAAACTGCGTGACAATGAAATCTGGGAGAAGGGAGGGGAATAATTCAAAATATTAAATAAGGTAACAGAAAACCATATCAATATTTATTCAGAGAAGTCGTAGTAATTTACTGCTAATAAGGAAAATGAACCTGTGGAGACTCATTATCTGTTACTTTTTCTGGCAAGATTTTCAAATCACCTGACTATTGAAAACCACTTTCTGATTTCTAATGCACAATATACAGCTTGTGTGATAAAATATCCTTAAATTTAAAATTTTATGAAGTTATCTACATAATCATAATTTTGAATATATTTGGAATGATTAAAAATAGAGTTTGCATATCAAAAGAAAAGAAAAATAAACGCGACGTTTGTACCAAAATGAAAAAATAAATACCAAGAGGAAAAAAAAACATTATGTCAGTTTGATGATGAAAGTTGCCATTCTTTACGAACTATTGGAACATGGAATGTCCATCAGCGCAGAAGTTTATTGCCAGCAGTTAAAGAAATAAAAGAAATATTACATCGAAGGCATCCTATGATAAACTCTACAAAACAAATACGAAGAAGATCTCTGGAATGGGATGTTAATCTATATTCATAATATTCACCCGATTCAGCATATATAGATTTTTATTAATTTCGATCTCTAAAAGATTTCATATATGCCAGAAAAATGAAGTTGAAAGAAATCTTGGAAGTAGTTTGTCGAACAAAAACAGGCTTGATACAAATCTGATTTTAAGTTGGGCTAGACTGGTTGATACTCTTGGTGATCTTACATACTTGATCAAACGTTTAAGAATCTAGCAAACATTAATATTAGTCTATTGTTGCAGGATATTGCATCAATCACCTTTAGCTATTGTAAAACAAATTGCGATCATAGGCAAATATACGTCATACACAAGTTGTAAGGCAGTATATTATCTTGTTCTAGAAGTTTTGTAATTGTTACAAAATAGATTTACTACGTATATATCATTTTAAAATAGGTACAAATTCGTAGTAACTGTACAAGGAGAGCGGCACTTAGAATAGCAAAGTTAAAATGGATTGTAGCAAGATTTCAGTTCAAAATGCTATCACCATTTAACAAGCTGGTAACTTATCCTGACCGAAGGTAAACGTCCTACCAACTAAAAAAAAAAAAAAAAACATCACGAGAGATAATCGTATCAAATCAATAGTTTTAGAACCTCGGAGAATTTCATGTGAAATAAATCATTCTACTCTGATTAGCAGAGTTACATGTGTGGGTCTAAGCAGTGTTTATTACAGATTCATCAATGTATTTCGATATCATGCAAACCTATCCGTAAACCAAGATTGGTTGTGGAAATGAAAACAAAGCACCCGACATTTGCCAAATAGCATGAAAATTTCACAGCAGAATAATTGGGGAAACGTTATTTTCTCAGCTGAATCCCCAATACGGCAGACTGTTTTGAGTTAGAAATATGTCAGAAAGCCTTCGGAAAAGAGATAGGATGAAAAATATAACATTCAAACAATCTCCCAGTGAGATGAGTTTTGGACAGCCGGTTTGTATGCCCTGCAATATACATGGACGGTCAAAAATATCTGGAAATGTTGCAGTAATGATTAATATACACATGGTTACAACATATTTACAATAATAATACCCTATGCCACAAAGCAAAGTAAATGCAAGAGTATCTTTAAAAAGACAAGGCTACTATTTTTGATTCTCAATCACATAATAAATGAATAGATTATTTTGAAGGAGAAGATTGCAGATAAATACATAGGAAATGTCAAGACCACTGTCTTTTGGGTAGAATATTTCAATGTCTCATAGCCAGCATGATTAGTCGTATCGAATAGTTTCACAAGGAAAAAAGTGACCATGCAAAATAATACTGGATTATTCGGAAAATAATAAGTAAATTTTCTTCCTGGATTAATGTAAACATTTTGCAATCCTGCAACATCTATACATTTCCGTCATCGTGGTACAATTTATTTACCCCTTTACGGGAAAACTCTAAATACGTGGACGCCAAGAAATCATTGAGTACATGTTCTTCATCTTCTTTGCAACGGAATTATTTTTACCTGACAAAATTTTGAAGAATCTTGAAATATTGGTAGACAGTAGGCGATATATCAGAGGAAATATGGTAGAAAGGAAAAATCTTCTCTCTAATCGGTGAGATTCTGCAGTGTCATTCTGGCAACACGTGACCAAGCATTGTCTTCAAGCATATTTCACCTCGATTAACTCGTACCTTTCGCACTTTAATTAACTGAATTTCAAAGAGTTGCTAGTAGTAAACTTAGGTTATATTCCAGAAAGCTCTAATGATAACGGCAATGGTGGACAGACAGACAGTCACTAGAATCTTTTGTTGCTGCAATTACGAAAATGGAAAGTGTTTGCGTTATGCGTCATGTTTAAGATTGCCATAAAGTAATTAATTTCTCATCATAAGTCATTATTTCCTCAATAAATGCATCATTTAGAATATAGAAGATGCAGCATCGAACACACTTCGAAACCTCGAAAATTTTGATTTTAATGAGGAATCCATTTATCGATATTCTTCATCTTGCCAATTTTCTTTAGATGGTCCGATATTGTGTTGACAATCATTATCTGAGACCTTTCTCTGACATTTTAATATGGCTTTTGTTCGACTAATGTTTTCATATGTTGATTGTCAATTTTAAATGGACATCTTATACCAATTTGAACGTTAGGACTCATATCACCACTGTGGACTCTAGATACAAGTGCAGCAATGTCAGCTGACAAATGGTTTCTTCACCAAAGTCACGTTAATGTTGGCATCAGTTTGAGAAGCATTTTCACCAAAGTTGAAATCATGAAAAAAAGTAAAGGTGTCTCTTCTTTTTTCATGATTAAAAGGAGTAGTAGATAAAGTTTTAGGCTAATTTCTGAAAGAGATTGGTATAAAATTAACAAAGGTTACAGTAGTCACTAGGAATGACTAATCTATTTTGTACAACTATTATAATAATATATTAAAACAAATCAGTTCATTATAAAAATAATTAAGACAAAAAATATTATTATTATAAATTCGTATATTTTTTCCGAACAATCTATTATATTAGACTAAAATTCAAAGTTTTATTTTAGAATCGGAGATTCTTTTCTGAAGGAACTAATATGGAAGAACACAAAAGCTTTAGTTTAAAATCAAACATTTTCCGAAGAACAAATATATTACAGCACAATTAAAAGGTTTATTTTAAAATCAGACAGTATTGGGCACCTCGAGGTGGTGTAATCGTTTGCAAGCTTGTCTCCCTTTAAAAAAATACGGCTGGTTAGTAAGTGCAATCCTCGCTGGGTGCCCCTTATTTTCCCGGCAGTGTAATATATTAGAACATCATTAAAAGTTTTATTAGTAAATGTTGGTTTTGTTTCCCGAGCGCTAATATCGCTTAAAATTTTTCTAAAATCGTCATAATTCCGTGCAAATGTACATGCTGAGCTCGAATTAACAATTAAATTATGAAGAAAACCTTACCGTTTTGGAGTTATCGACAAGAAAATGTCGGACTTCTTCTTGGTCATTCGTCCCCCATTACTGCCATCATGAATTCTCATTCGCTGCTGGATACTTGCGCTTGCTTTTGGCCTATTTACTTCTTTTACAGAATTTCCTTGCAGAAAATAACTACGCACTACCGTAAAGAAATGTAATTTTTTTGTGTGGCTTTATTTATAAGAAAAACAAATTAAATAATACAACAGAAACTGTTTTTCCCTTTTGAATAGCAATGACAAATAAAAAGAACAAATTAAAAAATAAAAATATTGCATTTTTATATTGTAAAATTGAAAATAAAAAAAAATTAATTCACAAACTTTGTAAATTATTTAATGTTTTTAATTTTTAATTTGTCCCCTTTTCTACACAGAATGAAAACCCCCACTCTAACCTTAACACTTAACCCTAACAAACTTTCGGGTTAGGTGTTAAGGTTAGGTTAGGGTTTTCCAAGGTAAGGTTTCTTCATAATTTAATTGTTAATTCGAGTTCAGCATGCACATTTGCACGGAATTATGACGATTTTAGAAAACATTTAAGGGATATTAGCGCTCGGGAAACAAAACCAACATTTACCGTTTTATTTTAAAATTGGACATTACTTTCCGAACAAGCTACTATATGAGAACAGTATTGAACGTTTTATTTTAAAATCCAATATTATTTTGCAAACAGCCAAATATATTGGAACACAGTTAAAAGCTTTATTTTGAAATCAGACAATACTTTCCGTACAGCGGAATATATTCGAACACAATTAAAAGATTTGTTTTAAACCTACAATTACCCGGACTCACATGTGTTCACCAAATATTGTTTGCGGAAGAAGTTTCAAAAGGCATGAATTGATAATACATTAAATCTAAGCAACACTAGCGTTTTCCTTTATTCTTGGAGAACTTTAAATAGTATTTGTTGGAAATCAGAGAGATACGAGAAGCCCCAGTGTGCAGCTAGTGCATGCAATTGTACATAGATCTATACCTATATTACACAGATTAAGCTTACACTAGATAAAGCTCAGTATGAGGTACTTGAAATTGTTATGAAAGCTTCCGTAAAAGATTTTTTTCAAATGTCCGTAACTTCTGCTGGGAACAATCTGCTTACATTGGAAACGAGTTTCGTGAAGAGATAAAAACAGAAAGGAAAGTACGTCACGGATGTTTACTCACAGGATTAATTCAGCCTGACCAGAAAAATGATATTAAATGGATTAGAATAAAGGTTCGTATTTATTATCAGCATAGGCTTATTTATCAGCTTTCATTCGATAGTTTACCTTCCGATAATGACATGTTCGTAAAGAAAACGGTGTCTTTTTGTCAATGTAGTCGACAAAAGGACGTTATTTTTCTTTTATTTAAAAAAAAAAAAAATTTCACCCCAAGCAAAACGGGAGTGGTTGCAAAGAGTGAAAGTAAGAGAATATACTAAGTATAGGGAGGATTGAGAAAAGGAAAAAAAAACGATGAACGGGATTCAAGATGACAGACGATGGTGCTTGATGTTTCCCGTAAATATTTGAAGGTTGTAGTAATCAGGGAAGCAAGGAATTGTGAGGGAGTTTCAAAGGCGGAAACTGCGAAAAAACAAACAGTTGTTCTAGAAGTTGGCGATTACATTTAACTATTTCAACAGTAAAAGAGTAGGACTTAGATACCAATGTATTAGTACACTTAAATTCATGTAGTCGGGTACAAAAGATAAAAAAGCTCGTCAGAGCAATTGCCATGAAATTCTTTACAGAAAAGACAGTGGGAAGCCACGTCAGATCGGCGAGAAAGAGAATGAGGTCGAGATATCTGGTCAGGATCAATTATATTGCAGATTATTCTTTGGATTAAGTATAGTTTATAATGCAATTGATCTTGACCTCGTATCCCGACTACAGTTACTTCCTTACCGATGTCACGTGGCTACCTCTGTTTATTTTGTTCTACAACTATTTTCATGCTCCGACTGCAGAAGTTTAACTGTGCTACTAAAATAGTAAATGTAGCCGGCAGTTTTATTCCAAGGTTTCTTTTTTGTTGCACTTGTCACATTCTGATTTCTTGCTTTCCTGTCACCTAAAATATTCAAAATTCAAATGCAATGTCAATCGCCATCTTCTGTTTATGTGAAGCTTGTTTCTTTATTTTCACTTCCTCACATCTACTCACGTAAATCTTCTCATTCTCTTTCACTCTAAAAAAACCCTGCATCCTCTTGACATTATTGTCATGCTTGACGTGAAATTATCACAAAACAACACGGATAATGGGAAAAGAGGTGGTTTTAAAAGCAATACGAAATACAAGCCAAATAAGGTGAACAGAAGTTTAGATTGGAAGAGATTGCCGGATGTTGTTGGTCTTGAGTAAAGAATGATTAGTGACATATTGACTTAGTAACATAGAAATGGCTGAAGCAGGGAAATAGCGAATAATGTAAATGACAAATCAGAGTAAACGGATGGAAAAACAATTATGAGAAAAAACAGTGATGGTTTGCAAAACGTTACCTAGAGCAGCAAGATATAGAAAGTTGTGGAGAGAAATGTCCAACTATGTCCTTAAAGGACGAGACACGAACAAAGAGAAAAGGAGAATATTTGTAAAAGTCTGTTCCTTATGGGATTTAAATCTTTTTGTTGACCGTCTTTTTAATTTATTAACAAATATTAGATTCAGTCTGTTTAAAGCCGAAGCTTATAGCAAGTTAATTGTGTGCAAGACTCTATTGCGAACAGTATTAATGTTTCATGTTTTCAAAAATGTTAAAAATAATATATCCCACAATCTGCATATTCAAGAAATAAAGAGGTTATTAAGATTCATATATTTCGTCGCAAATACACAATGTCCTGAAAATATACTTATAAAATCTGAGGTGAGGTTACAAATATGGGGATAACGTAATAGTGTTTTATTGGATTCTTTTAAGTGCCAGAAGTATTTCGAGAGAGATGTCTGATTTCTGTATGTATTTATCCTAAATGAAGTTTGCTGTTGATTGAATCGTTTCTTGAACTCATGGCTTGTGCAACCTATATATATTTTTATGTTTTCGGGATTTTCAATAGAAGAAATATTGCATTGGTATACTTATGATGCCGTGCGACATTTATTTTGTAGAGGGCAATTATGGGGTTTCTACGTTTTTACGTAATTTTTGTTTATCTTCATCTTTTATTCATTATATTATCTTCATTTTTATTTATTTTTTCTAATGTTTAAAATTTTTGGGTTTCTGTCTAAGTGTTTATTTAAGATATTGGAATTACGTTTCTTAATAATTTTTTCTAAGTTTTCAGTACAGCTGTAACTTAATTTTAGTGTTTTTTTATTACTTTGTTTACTTTCACTAGGAAAGTGCTTAACTATTAATGCAAGGAATTTTTGTCCTAATTTGTTCTTTACTATTTGATTATAAGGGGGCGTATACCAAATTATTTTTCTACTTCTGTTTTTTCTATCCTTTCCATTTTAATTTTTTATATAAGTTAGTTTTCGGTTTTTGTATCGACTATCTTTTAGAGCTTTATTATAGAAATTAATATGTTCATCGAAAATCTTGCCATTTGCTGAAATTGTACTTATTCTTTTTCAGATAGATAAAGGTATATGCTTAACTATAGATGGGGGGTGATTTGTATTAGGGTGTATATATAAAGGATTGGTATTGGGTTTTTTATAAGGTGTGTATATATTTTTCGTTAAATCTAATGTTATATCAAAGAAGTTAATGTTTTTTTTTAATTTAGTGTTTACCGTAATTTTTTAAGTTGATGCTTTTAAATTCTTTATATAATATCTTTCTAATTTTATCGATTCTAAAGTTAGTAGATTTCTGTAAATATATATATATATATATATATATATATATATATATATAGAGAGAGAGAGAGAAAGAGAGAGAGAGCACTCATGTCAACAGCGAGCCTCGGTAATCTGTTTCAGGCTTGAGCTTAATCTTCAGTCCTTTTGTGTATTTTACTAATATATACTTGTCAATGGAGCATCACGTGTTGCAAGGTCTATTGTATTATCCTAACGATTATTGTGTAGGTGTAAAAATTATATGTATACTGCAACATTGAGCAGCATATATAAGACGTCGCTACCTGTTACTTTGAAGTTTTCTTAGAATAGATAGACGTGAGTTTAAATGGGAGGAAACAAAGCAGTTGTTAATAAGAAGATTGGAATTAATGTATGCAAGTTTCCCTAGAATCACGACTTTATAGTCAGTCTATGACCTTAACAGAAGACGTTTGTACTCTTATGGTTTTGAATGAGCTAAACCTATTCAACAGGTATACAGATGGATCCATGTATTCTCTATCCGCGGACAGTTCGGAAAATTGGAATCTCCTACATACACACTTACACACACACACACACACACACACACACACACACACAGATACACAGACACACACACAGATACACACACAAAAAAAAACACACACACAGACGCACACATATCCCGAGTGCGATGGATAAATTGTCATCTAAATTACGCAAAACTTTAAAACAATACTGAGATTTCATTTTAACAGATATATTTACCAAAATTATATTAAAGAGTAAATTTATTAAATAAAATCGCCCAATGGCTTTAAACACGATCTCCAGACGACTTCGGACTCTCCTGCATCTCTTTTGAATGCTCTACTTGTTTAAGGTTGTGAATATTGTAATATTTCTCGTCTTCAGTTCATTTTTGGTATTACAAGTAGTTTTGTTGGTCTCTTGTTCAACTGCTCCCCACAAATAATGATCAAGTTGGTTGCCGTCTGGAGAGTTCTGTGGCTAAATGTAAGGGCTGATGTGGTCGCAGACATTGCCTGACAGCCATGGCTGTGTTCTCTTGTTTGTGTGGCATGGTGCAGAGACCTGTTACAAGAGATGGGATCTTACAGTAACCTACCTCTTAACTCAGGGCAGTACTACCACTTTAAGGCAATTGATATAAACCTCTATGGGAAGATGAAGGGAGGCATACCGAATCCTCTGCACTCTCCTCAAATTGATATTCACACACAGAAATATTCGTATTATGAATCAGTGTCTCTCCCATGAACATCAGTATATTTAAAAAACAATCAAAAACAATGAAAAAAAAACATTAAAAAACAATAAAAAACAAAACAATAAGCTCTATCTTGTGCTCGACGATTTAGGTAACCAACGAAACTTAAGTCACGCACCAACAGTAGTATATATATATATATATATATATATATATATATGCATATATATATATTTATCTATGTATATACAGTGTATCACAAAAGTGATTACACCCCTCACATTTCTTCAAATATTTAAGTATATCTCTTCATGGGACAACACTGACAAAATGACACTTTGACACAATGAAACGTAGCCTGTCTGCAGCATATATAACAGAGTTAATTTCTTTTCCCCTCAAAATAACTCAAAATATAGCCATTAAATGCTAAATTCCTTGGCAACAAAAGTGAGTACACCCCTAAGAAACTACACCCCTAAAAAGTGAGTACATCCCTAAGAAACTACACCCCTAAATGTCTAAATTGAGTATTGCTTTTCATTTTCCCTCCAAAATGTCATGTGACTCATTAGTGTAACTATGCCCATGTGTTCATGGGGAGCAGGTGTATTCAAATTTGTAGTGCAGCTCTAACTGTCTCTCTTATCGGTCACTGAAAGTTCCAACATGGCACCACATGGCAAAGAACTCTCTGAGGATCTTAAAAAAAACGTATTGGTGCACTACATAAAGATGGCCAAGGCTACAAGAAGATTGCCAACACCCTGAAACTGAGCTGCAGCAAAATGGCTAAGATCATCCAGCATTTTAAAAGAGCAGGGTCCACTCAGAACAGGCCTCGGGTAGGTCGTCCAAAGAAGCTGAGCGTCACATCCAAATGCTTTCTTTGGTAGATCGGCGTAGGAGTGCTGTTAGCATTGCTGCAGAGATTAAAGAGATTGGGATTCAGCCTGTTAGTGTTCAGACCATACGCCGCACACTACATCAAATTGGTGTGCATGGTTGTCACCCAAGGAGGAAGCTTCTTCTGAAGGCAATACACAAGAAAGCCCGCAAACAGTTTGCTGAAGACATGTCAACAAAGCCCATAGAACTATGTCTTATGGTCTGATGAGACAAAATTTAATTTGTTTGGTTCTGATGGCCTTAAGCTAAGATAAGTGTGTCATGCCTACAGTCAAGCATGGTGGTGGGAATGTCATGGTCTGGGCATGAGTGCTGCAGGTATAGGAGAGTTAGATTTCATTGAGGGAAACATGAACTCCAACATGTACTGTGAAATACTGCAGCAGAGCATGATCCCCTCCATCCAGAAACTGGGTCGCAGAGCAGTGTTCCAGCATGACAATGACCCCAAACACACATCCAAGACAACCACTGCTTTACTGAAGAGGCTGGGGGTAAAGGTGAGGGACTGGCCAAGCATGTCTCCAGACTTGAAGCCAATAGAACACCTTTGGGCCATCCTCAAGCAGAAGCTGGAGGTGCGTAGAGTCTCAAATATCCGCCAGCTCCGCGACGTCGTCATTGAGGAGTGGAAGAGCATTCCAGTGACTACCTGTGAAGCTCTGGTAAACTCCATGCCCAGGAGAGTAAAGGCAGTTTTGGATAATGATGGTGGCCACACAAAATATTGGCTGTTGACATGTTGTATGTTAATATTGACAACTTTTCCTAAGGGGTGTACTCACTTTTGTTGCCAGGGATTTAGCTTTTAATGGCTATATTTTGAGGGAAAAATAAATTAACTCTGTTATATATGCTGCAGACAGGCTACTTTTCATTGTGTCAATGTGTCATTTTGTCAGTGTTGTCCCATGAAGAGATATACTTAAATATTTGAAGAAATGTGAGGGGTGTACTGACTTTTGTGATACACTGTATGTATGAGAGTATATCCGTGTGTATATATATATATATATATATATATATATATATATATATATATATATATATATATGAGAGTGTATATACGTTTGCATATATACGTGTGTGTGCGTTTGTGTTTGTGTTAGAGAGAGTGAGTGCGTGAGTGTTTAAATAGCTACAAAATCATTTGTAAAAGCAAAATAAAATTAAAGACAAAAAGGAAATGTTATGGTCTTTCGTCTGACGATTTGCCTTGATAGATTCCATCAGATATAGAAACGCCAAAAATAATGCTGCCCTGCTTTGATATTCCCACCAGAACTGATCCTATAGTTAGATCGATTGATATATCACGATGGTTCTTTGTTGAAGAAAGAAAAGACCGACTCAGGAAACAAGTAATCAAATTCTTGAAGGATCACGGACTTAATATCACCAACGCCATCTTGATCAACTTTTTAGACACCACTTTCGATCTATCCGTATAGTAAGGAACTTTATATACATTAGTAAACTATCCAACCACTCACTAGGTATCCTTAATAACCTTCGAAAATCTGTGCAATATAGACCCTCTACTAATTCTATTAATAAATACATCTTTGCCAAATTCAAAACCAAATATATGTCTCTCTCTCTCTCTCTCTCTCTCTGTGTAAAATTTCAGATGTAGCTACAAGTAAAAACAATTGTAAAAGGACAATATGATTAAAGGCAAAAGGAAGACCTTATCTTAACCGACGCATTTCTTCCTTTGATAGACTTTTCAAGAGACATGTGTTGTTCAGAGGACAAAACGCGTCGGCTAAGATAGGTCTTCCTTTTGTCTTTATTCAAATTGTCCTTTTACAGTTTTTATTTGTAGCTACATCTGAAATTTTTTACACACACTCACACACATGATTTGGAAAAAAGAAGAATGGTTTTTACAGTCGAGTTTATATAGAAATTGTCTCAATATTCTGTATGTCTGAGCGCTTTTTGGTGTGTGTATATATATATTCAGCCATGGCCAAAATTATGGAGCACCTATAAAAATTTGAGATAATAGTTTAAACCTACGTATTTCAAGGTTAAGAATCGTACAGTGAACAAATGAGAGCAAATGTAAAATATTTAACAGTAGATTGTAGTATTGTTTTTGCTTTAAATCCTCTCTCAAGAGCTTTAGCTGAGTTTCATACTAAATTCATTCCAATATTCAAAATGATTTATTGTCATACTAAAGATTGTTTCGTAATTTGATTCCTACCAGTGTATATTTAATTGAAAATGCCTCCAAGGAAGCAGCTTTCAGAGATTAAAAGGGCACAAATTGTTGCTTTATCTGGTGAATGATATTCTCAGGTAGAAATTGCCAGGAAGAAGGAATGTTCAAGGAAGGGGGTTCAAACAACGATTAAAACGTATAAGGAAACAAAGTCTTTAAAAAACAGAAAAGGACAAGGCCGTAAAAAGTCTACAACCGTCAGGGAAGACAGATCTTTGAAAAGAGCATCCCTTGCAGATAGGAGGAAAAGTTCTTCAGAGCTTGCTGCTGAACTTAGGGAGGATGCAAACAAAAACATATCAGCTCGAACAGTGAGAAGGTTATTAGAAGTGGGATTAAAAGGATGCAAAGCCAGGAAGAAGCCATACTTGTCTCAGACTAACAAGAAAAAACGACTGGATTTTGCAAAAAACCATGAAAATTGAACACCTGATGATTGCGGCAAAATTGTTTGGTCTGACGAAAGTAACTTTGAGGTAAGTTAACAGCTTGTATTTCCTAAACTTTGGATGTAATAATTGAAATTTTTATGTGAATACACATCCATAACATTTATTCAAAAATTGTAACAAATTCTTTTTTTTTCATCAGATTTTTGGCACCCCTGGAACGGTTTATGTTCGCCGTAGGGAAGGAGAGGCATTTCATCCTGATTGTGTGGGTCAAACTGTAAAATTTGGAGGAGGAAGCGTAATGGTTTGGGGCTGCATGGCTTCTTCAGGTACTGGAATGTTGTACACATGTGAGGACAGAATGAACTCCACAATTTATACTAACATGCTGGACCAGGTTTACCGAACCTCTTTGACTAAAATATTTAATAATAACATTCCAAGTGATGTAATCTTCCAACAAGACAATGCTCCATGCCATACGTCAAAAGTTTCAATCGGTTGGTTTGAGAAAAAAGGGATTCCAGTAATGAAGTGGCCCCCTCAATCCCCAGACCTAAATCCCATTGAAACTTTGTGGTCCCATTTAGGGAAAAGAGTGAGAATGCACAAATGTTCATCAAAAAAAGAATTAGAGGCCAAACTTCATGAAGATTGGCAGAAAATAGATCCTACAACCTGCAACAACTTAGTCAATAATATG
Source organism: Acanthosepion pharaonis (assembly GCA_903632075.3). Classification (NCBI taxonomy): domain Eukaryota; kingdom Metazoa; phylum Mollusca; class Cephalopoda; order Sepiida; family Sepiidae; genus Acanthosepion; species Acanthosepion pharaonis. The sequence continues at coordinate 2,880,134 of CAHIKZ030000291.1, forward strand.
CAAAAACGAATAAAAGCTGTTATAAAGGCAAAAGGAGGACATGCCAAATATTGATTGTTGTGATTAATGTTTACTCCACTATTCTTAACCTTTAAATATATAAGTTTGAATCATAATTTCGATTTTTCATTGGTTCTCCATAATTTTGGCCAAGGCTGTATATATATATATATATATATATATATATATATATATATATATGTGTGTGTGTGTGTGTGTGTGTGTGCATATGTATTATGTATGTGAAAGTAAATAAATTTGTGTGTGTGCATATGTGCAGGTGGAAACCCGTAAAAATTGAAAAAAATATGCAATATATTTATGTAATAGCAGTAAATGTGCACAAAGTTGGCTGCAGATTGTAATATCCACATTCGTATTTATTAATCAGTCAGCGACGTCATCAGAAACGCTCGGAGGCCATTGTAATTTCACAACATTAATTACACAACATTTCATATATTCATCGAGTAACTTCTTGCAATAGACACGAGATTTTAAAGTAAATTAATGACACATTAAAACGTATGAACGGGGTTATGTCAAGCAAACTTTTATTCATAGTCATAATAGTTGGTCAGTTTATACTAAAACTGACCAACTATTACTGGTATTTTTATACTTTGATAGATTTTGCGGGTATGGGCAGTATTTACCTAAAGCTGGGAAATTAACAGGTGATATCACACCGGAACAGTGTTGACCTCGATACAACAGCAATTAAGAGATGCTTCTACTCTTCTCAGAACCTCCAATCTCCCGATAAGAAGCCTTTCTGCTGTACATTATCGACTTCACATCGGCCCTACGACCATACTTGGTCAAGGCATTGAGGATAATGATATTTATTAAATATTGCCACCAAGTAATCGCTTTGAAACCCATTATACTGGATGTTTCTCCAATCCAATTGCTAAAACAAAAGTGTTAGGGTTAAGAAATATCTACTCTCTGACATTTGAGCAATGAAAACTGTAGAACACTTCCACACTTCAATATCTGACCCTGATTACAATGATGACATTACATGATATCCCTCAAACCAAAAATGGAGTACTGCTGTTCTAAGTGTCATATCTGGGTTACATCTTCCCACTCCTTACTTTCTAGTTGTGAAAGAGTTTGAATACGTCTTCACGACCTTCTGGGGAATTAATTATTTCTCCTATAGACGCCCCATGACACAAACGAAAAGTCAGAAGCCTCCAGCTATTTGCATGACAAATGTTCTGACTTACCACATTTCTTAGTTTCGCCAGCCGTGTATGACCCACGTAACTAAGACACGCCTGCCATGACAGTGAAAAGAATTCTCGCCAATGACATGCGACGTCCACTAGTATATAAAAAATGTTCCATTCCGACAGTTTCTTAGCAAATATTGTTGCTTTGTGGAACGGACTCTCATTTTTTTACAGCCTTAACCCATATAAATCTACGGTTAACCGATATGTTTCAAACATATACTCTTATAATTCAATATTTAATTCCTTCTCTTTCCGGCTACAACCGGATTTCGCAACCGTATACCTTCAGTGACTCATGCGTCTTGTACTTAAAGAACAATTATTAAAAAAAAGTTTTCACGGTAAATTTGCTATTAAATTACAGATGCTGGGAACATCTTCCTGATGTCCATATATTCATATTATATACTGCCTGAGTGTCAGTTTATAACAGTTATTTTTATAATGTTTTTTGATGAAATTATTTTGAGGTTGCCGGTTTTTATTATGCCAGAAATGTTTCTTTTTATTTTATGGATAAATAATGACCTAAAAAATGGTTTGCAAAAACTAAACTGCTCTCTTTTAACCGTCTTCTAGAATCTTCTTTGCCTTCAGTCAGCATGGCTGATTCTAGCCTCCTCCGGTTAACGTCTTTCACTGATATGAAGTTGAAATATTATATGACTATATTCGCAGTCAGGAATGTTCGTTCACTGTGTCGTAGTAGACAATTTTCCATAGCAGGATCTATCTTACACATATATGTATACGTGTACCATTTGTCCATGCATTTAATATTGCTTTTATATCTGGCTTCGGGATTGTTATAAGTATGTAAAGATCCTTGAGTGATCTGCAATCATATGTGCCCTAACATATCCTCTCGTCTTCAGTCACTTTGCCACCGACGTAAAGAAGCATCTTTCTTTCATATTATATAAATATTTGCATCGCAATTTTTCTGGTGAGCTTTTCCCTTCAGGGGTTCCTACTTGTAATGAAGACAGCAGTTTACATTCGACCACCGAAGGTAAGCAGCGCTGAATTTGTTCAGTATTTTGATGGGGGACTGATTTTGAAAACCGGGTGCTATAAACTTCCTTTTAAAACCCGAAATATATTTTAGCTTTAAATAATACACAAAGGGTTGATAAGTAATAAAAATAAATCATTCACTCTTAGCTGTGAGGTACATTTTTTTTTGTAAAATGTTCTACTCTTTAGAATTACTTAAAGAGGTTTATATAAGAAGTCTTATATTTTACAGTCTATGTTAATAATCGATATTATACGGCATTTTCAAAATGTTTCAAATCTTATCACCCACAGGAAGGCAATAAAGCCACTAGGACGGTAGTGTTTATTGAGTGTTAGAGTATATGAGAAGAAAGAAAACACTATTAAGGAGAGAGAACAATAAATAAACAAATATTGAGAGAGCCAGAAGTTAAGGACTGGCATTGCATTTAAATTTTCCAAGATTAAAATTCACTGCAAAGGAAGAAGATGTAAGCGTTTCACAGGCGAGAAGTGCGATTGAAGAAAAAGTTATTACAGAACTTACGGTTACATCTAGTCATTTCAACTGAAAATGATGAGAGCTTTCCGCCAATCTCGGACTGTGCTTTAAATTCATAAACCCTGGGGTACCATAGTGGGACATTTATCAGAACAATTACTCGGAAAGTATTCATAGCAAAGATGCAGGGAAGCTAGATTTTGGCGGTGGGAAAGGGAATGAAGCCGAGATGCCATGTAGGTCCAATAATATTGCAGATGCTTCTTTGGATTTTCAAAAAAATATCACCATATATAATAGGTGTTCCATACCAGATGTGTCAGCAATATTCAAATCAAAAACGAATGGTAGATTTATAAATAGGTAAGAAAGTTTCTGTCTAGAAAAATGTCTAGCACTACAATTTAAACTAACGTTTCCAGCATCAAGCCTAGAAACTGATTGAATATAGTCTTTGCACTTCATGTCAGCGGAAAACGTTAGTCCGAAAAGCGAAATCAGTCACGCTTCTGGAGGTTAGCATCAGACATGCTGATGGAAGGCAGAAAGGGTTTGCTTAGTCGATTAAAAGAGAACAGTTTCATTTTGAGTGGTCGTTTTAAATCTAACAAGGCATTCTTTGCCCCAGTTAAAAAAACAGATTGTAGGTCATTTTTTGAATCAGCTGCTAGTTTGACCCTATCTATCGATCAGACTTACGGGAGTAAATAGTTGTGTCATCATCATAGATGCACAATTCTGAAGCTTTTTATCTTGTGATGTTTTCCATATATTTTACGTAATTTATTCTTCAGTCTCTCCATAAAAAAAATGTATTAAAGTTTTTAGAAATGCCATCCTTACAAGCTTCTTACTCTTACGCTAGAAAACGTCCGTCTTTTCAAGCTAAGGGTTAATGTGGCTAGTTAACCATTACAATACACTAGTGAGGAGGGTCCTGCTGTCTTACAAAATTCGATATTAAATAACACAATGTGAGCTACCATGCCCTAAATTCAACAAACCATGAGCAAGAATGTCTATATTTCTATGTTTTCTTTTCACCTCTATTTCGCCGTGTCTTTTTCTTTTCATAAGTGATAAGGGAAAGAATAAGAAGATACGGGTAATATATGAAAGAAGCATATGAGAAGATAAATGCTCTAATTTTGGACACACGTGAAATTGGTAAATGTGTTATTGTTTAAGTTTTTCTCAATTTTTTGTGGCTTTTTATTTTCCTAGGTTAGTACCTTTATAGAATCAAAACTGATAGAAGTATGGAAAAAATGTACCTTTCGGTATACCTTAAAAATTCATATCATATTGCCCCAGGGTGTGACTGCCACGGCCATTAATTGACTATTAATTCATCATAAAAATTTAGGAGGTGGAATACTAAAACCTTCAACTACCTTAGTGTCGGTAATGAATTTAGTATGAGAGATAAGGTAATTTAACATTGCTACAAAACTAAAAGATTATCTTTAAAACTCGAGTAATTTTCTGAAATAGCCTCGTCGTAACAATACTTTTATAAGGATGTTACACATATATATATGTGTGTGTGTGTGTGTGATAGTGTGTGTGTGTATAAACTATCAGCTGCATACAACTGCTTTCTCATATCAAGGTTTAAAATGGTTTCTAGCTAATGGCTTTCGGGGACAATTCATCTTCAAAACCTTATGAACTGGCACTACACCAAAAAAACAGAAATCACATCACTGGATCCTTTTCAAATTAAATTTGTAGTTATCAGTATTCTCCCTACTCTGTTTTATAATCTTCATACGATAAAACCTCATCAATACTGTTTGAATAATATTGAAGCGATTATCTTTTTTCTATCTGGGCGCATTTTTCAAATCCCTTTTTTTGACCAAAATCTGTCATGTTCTTAATTAGCCTCGGTAGATCGAGACTTTCATGTGGATGACATGCATGTCACCAAAACCGTTCAGAAATATTGAAACACTGAATTTTCTATGACCAAGGATTTAAAATGACTTCAATTTAATAAAGCCCGTAGGTCAAACATGGGGAGCCTTTTCTGACTAGTCGACCGCATCATACCTGGCTCATCATACATCCAGTCGCACTAGTAGAAAGATTCAAGCCAATTTTTTTTGTTGAAGCTGTCTCAGCATTTAAATCACAGTAGACCATACACGTCACAATTTGCCGTAGAAATGGTAAAAGGTTGATTTAAAATAAATGAAGTCCCGGCATAATTTCATCACAGATAACAGTGGTTAACAGACACTATTGCATGTGATTTGGTTATTATTTATTCGTTTTCAAATACAAAAAATAATTTTAAACTAAAAAGTATATTACTTTCCTAAAGAAAAATATATTTCTTCTCCATAAAATATCTTAATTCTCCAGACGAAAATATTATGAACATCCTGTTTATAAAACAAATGATATTTACACGCATGGTCTTCCTTAGTGAAAATCACCAATCGTTTAAAATGATGAAAACGTTACCTTCAACAAAAAGTTAAAAAATTCAATAAACGTTGTGATTAATCATTGTTTATGTATGTAGTTACGTATGAGAGAATATGTGAGTGAACAAGTGAGGACGAAACGAAATGAAGACAATTTTAATAAACCTTATATTCCTCATGAAATTCACCGAACCATTCATCAGGCGAAACGGACCACTTTGCCCATGACTGCTGTAGGTCTTACTGAGAAGCATCCGTCTTCGAACATGTGAAATGGCGCTACAGATTCTCAAAAAAGAACAATATCAAATGACAAAAATCATATCACTTGAGAACTTTCAACATCAGCAACAATTTTAAATGGATAATGCATGCAAGTGGTAGGTCTTCCACACTACCTGGAGCAAAATGTTAGGAAGGAAATCTCTCGATGGAAACATGGAAAAAATGATAACACTAGTGGATCTGATAAACCTATTTTCCAGCAAGAATTTGAAGAGAAAGATTTGATAAATTTCAACTGAAAGTAGCACTGGCTGCTCAGTCAATAAATACCGAAAGTTTCCTTATAAGTAAGCTGCTACTATTACCATTATCATTGCCATTACTCAACATGGCACTAATCGACCGTCATATAGAAACGTACCTCGCAGAACAACCTTATACTGTATTGCTTTATTCTCGTCACCATCTTAAAATAATTGGATTCTGAACTGAATAATTTTTCTTAGCATACATTCGTTGTAGAAAGTTTTGGGTGGAATATGTTTTCATCATTAAAATAATATGAAGTAGAAATAAATTCTTAAATTCACCTATGTATTAAACTCTGTAGTCGAAATGGATAAGGCACCGTCGATTCAATCTCGAATCGTGTAATAACATGGAAATATAATTAAAACACAGTTTCATTTCTAGGCTTATTAAATGTGTTTCCTACTTTTGACATTTTTTTCTATTGAGTTTATCTTTATTACATTTTATTTCTTTCTTTTTGTTTTTCTTATTATTCTTCTCGTTTTATTTCCTTCTACTTTTTTCTTTCCGTTTTTTCAAATTCATTTCCTTCTTTGTTCAAACTCCATCTTTCTTTCGTACTTTCCGTCTCATTCCCCTCCTCTTTTTTCTATTCCTAATTTTCTGTGTAGGGATTTTATCTTTCATTATTAATTATCGCTACTATTTTCTTGAGGGTACGGCTTTCGAATAACTCTTTCATTGACGCTTTCTTAATGTTTGGAAAATTTATTTTGCTGTCCTGGTATCTTTCATTTGTTATTTGCGGTTTGAGCAATGATCGTTCTTTCAATATTCTTTCGTTCAGAAATTCATTTTTCTTTTTTTCTTTTATCACACATTGTTTCTACCATCGTTCGCATTATTATTGTCTTTTTTCTTTTTCCATCTTTCTTTTTTCGTTTATTATTTATTTTACTCACTGAATATATATTTCATCTATTTTTTTCTTATATAAAATTAACTCTATTTCTTTCCTAACATTATTTTTACCATCTTCACATTTTTCTAATTTCATTCTATTTAAAATCTTTCTTCACATATTTCAAATTTATTCTATTTTTTTATTTATTTATCATTTATAGAACTCTCTAAAAGTATTTTCCATGTATTTATCTTTGAATACAATTCTTTTTCTTCCTTTTTTTTCTTTCTTATCCCGCAATCTTTCTACGATTTTTCTTCACATTTCTAAAAACTTTTGGTTGACTATATTTCTTTTCTCTTTGTGCAACGTTCAATGTTTGTCTTCCTTTCTTTCTTTCTTTTTTATCTCGTCGTTTTTTTGGTCCTTTCTTCATAGTATATCAATTTTTCTCTTTCTTTTTTCCTCTTTGTGCAACATTCAATAATTATTTTTCTTTTTCTTTTTTTTCTTTCTTTCTTTCTTTCTTTTTCTCATTCGTTCTTTCTTCATATTATTTCAAAATTCTCTCTGTCTGTCTGTCTTTTTTTTTCTTTACTCTTCGTGCAACGCTATTTCCTTTCTTTTCTTCTCTCGTTTTTTATCACTCATTCTTTCGACGATATTTTTTCAGATTTTTTCAATTTCCTTATTTCATTCATTCTTTCTTTCTTTCTTTATCTATTTGTTTCAACAATATTTTTTAAAATTTGCAACCATATTTCGTATGTTATCATATTGCCACTTATATTACTTTTTCACTTGCATTAAATCTCATTTTCATTATTATTCCAATATCGACATTCCCTCACTTGTTCACTGCCTTTATTTATTTCCATCTTATCTTCGTTCCTTCTTTCTTTTCTGATTTTTCTGATATATCTCAATTTTCACCGATCTGTTTTCCATGCCCCATCCTCTTTTATCTTCATCATTCGCCTCTAATGCCGACTCTCACAAGAACGCTTTACTCATCGTTACAATCTAAACAATTCCGCTAAGAGACCAGAGGCACGAAACTGCAATTCAGAGTTGTTAATTATGTTGGCATCCGTCAGCCAAAGACTACACACTTGACCATTTTAAAGACGACACGTAGTGCTTTCCTCTTTCCCGGCTAACGAATTAATATTTGTCACGTAGACTGAGGCAAAGTAATTCGGCAAACGTGTAGAAAAGCCATCGGAAAACGGAGAACAACCTTTGCCATATACTTGTGCTGTCTGCTTTTACTTTTGTCCACCGCTTACCAAATACGTAAAGCTGTAAGTGACTGAAAGCGAGGTTAATCATTATCGCTTTAAGTGATAAGTCCGAAAATATATCTACTTTGATGGCAGAACTTTCTATTTATATAATTATTTTTATCCGAAAAAATGATTTAGTCGATAAATAAGAAAAAAAAAAAAATATTCGCACGTAGAAGTTAATGGTCATTATTATTATTATTACTCACATGACTGGGTGTGGTCGTTGGAGCACTGCGCAACAGATCACCTGACAACCTCCTCCATATGTTGCAGCGAATATTCATTGATGCGTTAGAAATTATTTCCCATCCCCTAATTTAATACTTACTTTTAAAAGGAATAATTATCTTTAGAAAAATCGTGTCTGACATTGGATTAGTGTGATGAGTAAAGGAAAAGTGTATGAGAAACTGTTACTATTTGTTTTTCTGATAAGTAATAGACTTTATTTCTCTTTCTTACTGCTATGTATAATAAATACCTGAATTTCCATTTCGGAGTCTGTCATCAATATAAAGTCATAAGTGTAATTTATTTTGTTAAAATTATATCCGTTGATACTAAATCCGGTTTGGCCTGCTAGAAAAACTCAAACCGTTTGATAAATATATTTGAATAATTCAAAATAAACCTTGGGAGCAAACGAGTCTCATAGGAATAGGAAATAAATTAAGAAAATAAAAGATAGAAAATCTGTGTAAAACAATAATGCGGCTTCTCACCAGATTTGTTTAACCTTTACAGTGAAGTAATTCTAAAAGAACATGAATGTCGTACCATATTTATCATGGGGTGATACAATCTTGAAAACATTCAATACGCAGAGGGCTAAAAAAAAAAAACAAATCAGGAAATTCTAAACCAAGTAGTAAATAAAAGCGTGCAGAAAGACTAAAGAAGAAATGCAAAAAGGCAGAATCTATGGTCTTCAGCAAGAGGGAGAAAGATGGCAACTACGGACTGGAGATGTGAAAATAAAACGAATACGAACATTTAAATACGTCAGAATGCTTTTAACAGATGATGCCAAATGTTCAACCGAAACCCGAAGGCGGATTATAATATTGAAAAATGCCTTCCAAAATCAAAACCAAGTATTAAGAATCGGAAGGTACAGATTAGAAACAAGTAAAAGACTACTAAACCGCTATATGATATCCATCATCCTATATTGAAACCATTCCTAGGTCAGCTGCTAAGAAAGTTGGTTAAACTGTGCCGTGCGGAACAATTCTTCTATCCAGAAATTATCTTACATATCTATAAGTTCGTCTATGCAAAGAATATTACTGTCACATATGGTCCGGTGCCTCTACCACTTACTATAAGCTTCTTGATAAAATACAAAGAAATATTAGCAACATTATTTACCCCCATCAGCTGACTCCGCTTTATTCACTTCTAACCGTCAGGTTGCCTCTCTGTGTCTTTTCTATAAATACTTTCACGCTAATTCGGATGAGCCGTTCGCGATGGTACCTGGAGTTTAAAAAAAAATAAACGCAGTACTAGTCTGGCGTCGAGAACTCGTCAATTTAGAGTTGAGCTGACTAGACATAACCTTAAATTCTATACTAACAGTTTATTTCCTCGCATGTGGAAGTCCTTTCCAGATCCATACTATTCAGCCAACTTTAATCTGCCAATAATTTAAATGCAATTTCAATCGCTATCTGCTGTCTCCTAGTTACTCTTTTCTCTTCCTGATGTTTCTTTTCCTAATTCTCCAACACCCTGTAAAGACTTAGTGGCTTTGCTGCCTTGCATGGGATGATGCCGATTAAAAATATCAGTGAATGTTAAGAAATGTCCTCAATAATACAGATAATAGAAGAGGCAACATACATGTTTCTAAATGTGGTTGCTGAGAATATTACGGACGAAGTATGTAAGCTTCGAGGAGGGGAAACGCGGTCAAATATGCGTCAAACTGAAAAGGGCTAAGACTGGGGTCCCTGGTAAACAGATCCTGAAAGTAGTTTCGAAAAGTCTCACAAATGCACGCGTTTGTACTCATGTTGCGTTTGTCTGGTAAAGTGAAATCGCGATATGTCGTTTGGATCCATTTCAAGCCTCCTCTTCACGCAATTCAGCGGCCATGTTCGTTGCATAGGAATACATTCTTTTTAACATATACGTAAATACAAGAACTATAATCTTCTTAAAAAGCAAGGAGACCAGTTCCACCCTAGCTAAGTTTATTTCCCTACTGTCATGGATTTTAATCATCCGATGAACTTTCGTTTCACATGCCGTTTGCGCTACTAATCTTGCTAGGAGTTGGCAACTATAAGCAGCAGCAAACGACCCAACGATTTTAAAATAGCCCAATTACTCCCAGCCACAGCACTCATCAGTTCCCGCTGTAGCATTAGTAGCAGTGCGTATTAGAAATCTCACTCTTCAAATAATTATGCATTCAATTCCCAGTAGGCAGCCTCCCTAAAATTACGCTTAACTAAGTGTACACGAACCCGGAGCCTATGATTCGAGTAAACTACAGAATGGAAACTTGAAGAATATAAGAGTCCTACATTGATTCACTTAACTAGAACTCGGTCGAGGTAGCTAGAACGGACCAGCGAATCAGGTCCGCTCCTATTAGTCCAAGTCAGCACTACCTCCTGAGATTGTTCATTACGATACTTATCGACAAGATCGAACTTGTCGTCAAGGTCACGAAATTTTGTCATATTTAGGTTCTTATTTTCCGATCTTTCCCCGTACGAACTAAATCGGAGACAGGGACGGAATTCTAATTCCTCGCTAAAACTACCCGATAAGATATGAGAAGAACGACTCTGAATTGTCATTGGATGCATAAACTACAATGAGATAAAGAGACATATTCTTTATGAAAACCTCCAGCACGCAACACCTGCCTGCCAGACCTGCAAAGACAAGGGCACACACCACATTCAAAATCTTGTTCACTAGCCAGGAAACAACTCTAAAGCGTCCATCAAAACATGTTGAATAGAGGACAAACCTCGTAGACAGAATGCATTCATAGGCGTTGAAAACAGGTTCCCCTTTACATCCAGCACAAGATACTGGGGATCGCGAGTGAGGATTGCTCTGCAAGACTCCGGCATCAGGCCCAGGGCATTCAAACGAGCTAACCAAAGTGTCATTATCAGACCGATTAGTGTTAGAAATCTGTATTGAACTTGGCGTGAGGGGGGACACCGACGGCCTGTTCCATTCATCCTTTGTCCATTTCACTGTATATGATGGCATCAAGAGACAGGATACCAATGTCCAAGGAGAATGTTAACTTTAACGCTCTATAAAGAGATGGGTGAACAAAAAGCGGGATCGTCCCTGAACAAAATTGATTTAACTCTTTCACATAGTCGTCATCAAAAACGCCAAAGGCGGGAATATGGAGAATGCATCGTTTGATTCTTGCAATATCTCCAAAATATTTTGAGTTTCCTGTACACACCTTACTAAAGTCAAGACCCGTTTTGCATGTGGGAAATTTTTAGGGACTTCAACTTCATTTGCCTTTTTTTTTTTCCAAGGTTCAGCAGAATTATCAAGCCTTTATTTTTTCTTGACTGTTTATTTTTTATCTGCCTCCTCAGATGTTACTCGGCAGACATCCTCTCCGCTATTGTAGGAGGGTGGGCGGATTTTAATTTTTTTTTTCTATATGCGATGATTTTTTTCGGCTCATTGGCTGCGTTGTCTTTTCTGTTTTTCCAATTTCTTGGGTGAGAACGTGGGTGTAGGTGACGGAGTGATTTGGAACTAGATACAGGAGAGTTCGTCTTTTTCGATCTGTTCCATATATGTGACCGGATATCGCCCTTGGGGCTTGTAGAGTGCCTGAAGTTGAGTATATCTTTTACCGTGGTGGTTTCTGGAGACAGAGTTCCCGCAGTCAAAGGTGTCTTACCAACAGCATGTCATTCTCTCATTCTTACTCTGTGAACACACAATCAATTACAGTCGAATAAGAAATAATACACTCTGCCAAATGGGGATTTTGGTCAACGGGGGCCAAAACTCCAGTGTCTTCTTCTCTGGGCAGTCGCAATGACCGGCATTTTCTGGCCTTCTACATCCAGACAGTTGGAGAGGGAGGTGAAGGCTTTACGATCAATTATCATTTCGAAACTCAATCAACCACGTTCAGGTCGTTTTAGGAAATACTGAGTATCTGCCCAAATTAAGCTAGATAAGCGGCCATTTGCTCTTATACATATGGTGAGGGACCTCATATACTGATAATAATCCCCCGCCTTAACTCATATCCAATTCCTTTGATGCGGTCTTTTGTGGTAAGCTAATGACAGAAAGCGTCATCTCAGCCGTCAGGCTTGGATAACAGTACGTCCTACATGTAATATCTCTTGCCTCTTATGATTCTTTGTGGTTTCATCCACAGCGACAGCAGGTATTTGATGTCAATCTCTTTCGTGTAGCGACAAATTATGCCCACACTCTTGTCAACCACAAAGACTAACACATTTTTTTTCAAACTTCTTTAATACTTGAAGGTCTACCAAGAGTCCATCTTCTTTGATAAGATATTCATAACTCTTGTCACTCCCTCCAGGAACTCCGTAATGTTGATTACGCTCTTCGCTGTGGACATCCAGCAAGAGGGCGAGTCGCCGGACACTATATTTTTGGCTTCTATTTTGCTTTTGTTGTTACTAGAAACAGTTGGCAACACATGTTGTTGGTTTTCGCTGTTCTTGAATTTCATACTTTACCTTGAATCTATTTGGTCGTCATTTTTTTGGGCAATGGCTACTTCTTCAGTAGTCACTGTTGATTGAGTGTTTTTATATGAAGGGTCTTTTTCACACCGAACAGATGTTTTTTTTTTAATTGCTACTGTTTATCGGTCATTTTTGCTTACTTCAAAACACTTTTCTTTCTTTTGAAAATAGATAAATAAATAACAGATACAAACAAATACAAAACACTGAAAAATATTACAAAGAAAAAGAATAAAAAAAGACCGACACCAGCGTGTTTAACAAATGTGCTTTGATGTAAAAAAAAAAAAAAACGTTACACAAATTAAAACAAAGTCTCTTTCGAAAAGGAAAACAAATTTAACAAGAATAACATAGAGAACAAAAAGACTGGCCAAAAAGAAACGTTTGACGTGAAAACTAAACGAATAAATTTATTGAAACAGCGCAATTAACTAAAAAGGTTTTTCCCCTTTTTAAATTAAACAATCAAAATGAGCAAATGAAATAAATACTACAAAAGAAAAATTATCAAAACATAGGAAGGTGTAATTTTTTTACCAGTTAAACCAAATGGCCGACTAACATGAAAATAAAATAAAAAAAAAGCAGATTAAACTATAATTAAACTGGGCTTCCGGCTGGGAGGAGGCCAGTAAAAATTAACTTAAGGGATCAAAAAGTACGTAACGCGTAGAAAATGAAAGCCAAAAGGATTAAAGAGAAGATATACACAAAATAAAATAAAAAAATATGTTTACTGACAGGAGCTGAAAATCAAAAGAAAATCAAAAGCAAAATACAATATATACACAAACTATAAATCAATAGACTAATGAAACTAGATGTTACATTAGCAATAAAAATAAAATGACTTGAAAGGGTGAAAAAAAATTAGAAAATAAAAAACTTGCTAAAAAAAAAGTAAATGAAACGTAAAAAATAAGAGATAAACTGAAGGTAAACTATAACAGAACAAATATTATAGGTTCTATTCTTTTAGCGACAAAAATACGTCGCGCGAGTGGCAAGAATCGTTTTGAGTAAAGAACTCTAGATTGAATCCAACGAATTTCTTGTTTAATAATTGTAGCCATTTTGTCTATTAACAGGGCTCCTTTTAAGGTCGAAGAACAATCGTGTTTAACCAGGTGGAAAAAAAGAAACAATTAGAGTTAGTCAAATCTCCCGAGCAACCAAGCAACTTGAGTTGCCACTTGCTGCATATTTAGAGGAAATATTTTGGGGTTGTTCAAACAGTCTAAGGTACTAACGACTGATTACATTGCAGATCGGCACATGTTTCCCTTGTTTCTCACATCATTTTACTTTCCTTTGATACTTCGCTTAGTCTCGAAATGGCATCTTTCGCTATATCTATGTATCTTCCGATTTAGTTGTCAACTTACTATTGCCTCGAACTATATTGATGATATATCTGTGCCAAATGATGATTCAATGAAATTTGTGGTTCAAAATAGCAAACTTCTTTTTCGAACCTGATATTTAAAGTTTCTATTTCAGGATATATGTTACTCCGTATATATAAACAAGTAAATACATATATAAATGTGTTTTAGAGATAAAAGCCGGTGCCAGACAGCAGATATTTGAAAAGAAATATAGAGAGATAATTTTTAACTATTTTTCATGCAGCACGACACTGCTGTTCGTTCTCAAGAGATTTAGCACACGGAAAAAACACGAGAATTTTTCAAAATGATCGCTTCATACTAGTGTTCATATATTTAGAATCTTACTATCTTTATAGCGCTCAAAAATTGAAGCGTATGGGGTGTAGACAAGAGTAATAGACCTTTCGCGTATAGAACGAGATGTATGCATTTGGTTCAAGGGAAACCCACTGTATGTAGTAATCTATTCAACGACATAGCTTTTCTTTGAATAGTATTAGCTAAGCAAGGTAAATAAACCACTAAGTTGTAAATCGTATCTGAGAGTAAAACATGCTGAGGAAATATTACTGAGGATATTGGACGATGAAAGAACAGGACTCAGAAAGACAGATTGATATATCATTTAAAGTTGCAAAAATCGTAACAGAAAGAAAAGAAGCCGGAAGTGTTCAAAAAGTGATAAGTGTAAGAGAAAAAATTATTAGAATAGAACTTACGTTTACATCAAGCAATTTTAAATATAAAATGAGAAAACTTAGCTGTCAATTTATTACTACACTTAAATTCTTGAGGACAGGGTACCAAATAGGAAATGGGATAAGAACAGTTACTTTGCAAATATTTATAGAAACGACAGTGTCATTGCGTTAGTTCGATGGCAAAGTGATTTGAAGTCAAGATGCCGCGGCAGGACCAATAGCATTGTGAATGCTTCTTTGGATTCCGTCATTTATCTACAGATACCACGCATAAACAGCAGAAGAGACTGGCAAAAATATCCAGTTTATAGATGAATGGGAGATTTGTAAATGTGCAAGATAATTTTCTGGTGAGAGAAGATGTCTAGCAAGACAAAGGGATCCAAATTTCTCGCAGAATACTTAGTAATTGACTATATAATCGTTCCAAATCAGTGGAAAAACATCCGGATAATTTGCACATCCATTTTTTTCAACAAAAATATTTGAACAAAAGATAAACAAATAAAAGACCTAACTGCAGTACTTTCTAAGTTGTTTTTAATGGCGCTTGTACACACACATCCACACATATATATTTTGCCGTGCGACTATGGCCTAGAGTTATATCAGACTGATGTCAAATCAGTCGGGTTTCTATCTCGCATTGAAGCAATCAGACGTCTAGACACAGTGAGTAACTGTTATACAGCGAAACACTCTGTTCGTGGCTGACTATAAAACAATCAGATTAATAATCCACAGTTTAGTATTTTGTAATCGAGACCTGCTCCCTCATTCGTCAAAATTTAAAATTTTAAAATCTCAATCCCCCTCCAACTTAAAACACTTAGACATTAGACTCCTTTGATTAAAAAAGTAAAGACGCTTTTTCTGAAGTTATTCAACATCGCTTGATAATGGAGCAAAAATTTTAATTTTAATTTCTAATTCCGAAATATAGTAATTTAAGTGTCGCGAAGAATACATATATATATATATATATATATATATATATATATATATATATAAACAGAGAGATAGATAAATAGATAGACATATACATGAATACATAGAGAAATATATATAGCGATGGAAAATAAAATCTATTTTACGAAACATTTCTATATCTTTATTTAAAAAACACACACAGACAGAAACATGTGTGTATGCTTGTATGTGTGGGCATGTGTTTGTATGCGTATGTGTGTGTGATCGTTCATATTCTTATATCTTTGAATGAAATTGTAATTAATTCCAAGATATTTTAAATTTAATAAATATTAGTATTGAAGTGTTATTATTGAAATGTATTTGTACTTGTCAATTCAGTAGAAATATTGGCGCATACTTCATTTATGATGTCAAGAAGAATTGAAAAATCTCAGTGGGCTTAAAAAGTCGCCTCTTCTATTTAACTATGATCTCGTTAAATCTCCAGTGCTTTCACTTGATCGATAAAAAAAAAATCACAATAGTTTGTTCATTCTTCTATTTTGGGTATCAAATAAAATAGAGCAAAATCTCAATTATGTAAGCCTTAATAATAATTTCATAATTTAGGAGATATGTCTGGAAATTCAATTTCAGCAAACATACCAGAATTTTCGTTTCATCCGTGTGGTGTCATATGCTGTTTGCAAAGCTGAACACCTTACCAGTTTGTGCAAACATATCTGGGTTGAAAGAGAGAGATAAGTGTTCATGCATGCGTAGCGTGTAATAGGCAAGTCGACCTGCGAGATCAATGCTCTATTTAATCAGGGAAACATAGCCATTGATACAACACTATGAAGCCTTCCGACCCGCAATGTCGTGCCATCAACTCATTGGATGTAATCATAGCTATGGAGCCCAGCATAAACCATCGTGCTAAATAACGGTTGACCCTAGAAAGTAGATCATCTGTTCTTTGGCAAGTTTAGCCATCCTTCTCACCCGATGACGTAGTTAGTAGTACTGGGTTACAAAGAACTGATCATACACACACACATATATATATATATATATGTATATATATCCAATATAATAAATTGTGTATGGAATATTAGTGTTTAAGCCTTTTATTATATTCTAACTATGTCTTGGACATTGAGTTCTACCTGGATTCTATCCTCTTGGAAACTTTATATCTATACATTGTATATATATATATATATATATATATATATATATATATATATATATATATATATATATATATATATATATATATATCTATTTATATATATATATATATATATATATATATATATATATATATATATATATATATAAAAATCTAGTATCTGGTATTTGAAGGACAAAAAAACTCTAAATCCTTACGTTTCAAGGCAGTTTCTTAAGTCCCTTAAGAAAAAGGTGGAATAGTAATGTAGTTTATTTTTACGACATGCAGAATATATTCTTTATTCCAAATACTATTTGCTTCCCTCAGGTATTATTTGTTTCCTGTCCTTCGGATTTTTATTTGCTGTAATCTTCGCAACGAGAAGTGAATATTTGACATGATGATGAGGATGACCATGATGATGATGATGAAGGAGAAGAAGAAAAAGAATAAGAAGAAGAATGAAAAAAGAATGATAATTCGAAGAATGGAATATAAGAAGAATAAAAGAGATATAGAAGGAGAAAAATGAAAATAGACGGAAAAATAGAATGAAAAGGAAAGTGAAACAATGAATAAAGATGGAGAGGAAAATGAAAAACAACTAAGAAAGTAGAAAAGGATAAGAAAACGAAAAATAAAAAGTAACATAAAAAAAAGAGAAAACAGAAATATGAAAGCAGAGAAAAAGAGGAATAACAATAGTAGAAAGTGGGAAGGAACATAAAATCGAATTAGGAAATGACAAGTCGCTAAAGTTCGCTGACTTTCCCTAACTACTGTCCCCTCAATATGCTCCGTTAAGGTTAAATTCTCCAAGCCTTCCTTTCTGATTATGTGTCCAAAGAATGTCAGCTGAATTCTCCTGAGTCTGAGTATAATTGCGCTTTCTATTGCCATTCTCTTTAAGGCTTCCTTCCATGTAATTCTCAGTATGATTCTGTAGAACCAAAAAAAAAAAAAAAAAAAAAAAGAATTGTCCAACTCCCAATACCATTAATGGAATGCGTTCCAAATAGAAATGCTGCAGTTCTTTGCAGTGAATTACCATGGGTAAATTCAAAAATAAATAACAGAACTCTCTGACAAACAGAATTGAAAATGTTTGTAACAAGAGAAGGAAAAGAAACGAATAAGGAAAAAAGTAAAAAGCAAAGACTATAAAGCAAGAAAGCAACATATGCAAAACAAATCAACAGTAATATATCAACAGTTCACACAAAAGCAAGTTCGGACAAGTCAACGTAGCTTTGTGACTTTAAAGCCAATGCACATCGGACCTGAATCATATGAAATCCGGCCTATTTTATTGGCTAAGTAAAAAATCCCAGCATTCATTTCTGTACTTTAGCATATAAAAGGAGAAAAAAAGTTTTTGTAGTCGTTCCACAGGATTGAAAGCAAGATTTCCCTTTTCTTAGAACCTTGCTTAACTCGTGGAATGCTTCTTACGTTATTTCCAACCTCTGTTAAAATGCTTCTACACCTGCATAATGTTTATATTTCCAATTCTTAACATTGTGTTGTTTTTTCTCTTGCTGGTGATCATATTGCAGTCTTTTTGCAATTGATGCTTAATACTCTATAATCGCTTACATCTGTCACACTGTCTTGGATGTCTTGTAGTTACCTTTCCGAGTCGGCCATAAACAGTGTCCTTATATTGTTTAGAGAACCTCCAGCGATAATAAATGTTGCTATGTTCGCCAGTTCCCTTAAGATGTCATAATTGTAGAGGTTGAATAAATCTGGAGAGAAGATGCATCTATGACTCACTCCCCTTTCGATTTTGGCATAGCTACTCAGTTTATGTAATGTCCGTCTGCATACGATTGTGCCCAGTGTAAGTTTTCGATTAATCCCAACCGCTTTACTTAAACTAAAATATATGAGACTTTAATCGATATAAACGATTTCAAAAGATTACAGTAAATCGATAAAACACGAATTATTGACGGTAAAGGAAATAAACCAAGTAAACGTTATCCAGTCAGGGTAATTTTACATTTTAGAGATGAATAATTGTTATGGTCAGGTTCCTTGTACCACGGTGATAGTCCAAGGTAGAACCAATAAAGAAAAACTCGAAAACGGATATGGAATAACATAGATATATTACAAACAGGAATATATACAGAGAAGAAGAAAGTGTTAGTACGAACAATCAGGTTTAGTAGTAATTGTCTGAACGCGACTGTTTCGGAGTGCCTCTGACTCGACTGACTGACTCGCTCGCTCTGACTGAGACTTCTGACGGGCCTCCTCAGACTTCAGACTGAAATCGAGACTTCAGACGGAACACCCTGCTTCCTCTTGAGGCGCAGTATTTATTACGTATGGAATAGTTCATAACGCCCCCCTTCCGAAAATTTTGCGTAGCAGTGGTTTTTTAATATCTTTTTTTCTTTGGATCTATTTCCAAAGGTTCAGTAAATTTTTCTTTTTCTAGACGATTTTCTTGGTTCTGGCATTATTTGCGGTCTTGTTATGTCGAATGTGTCGAAAATCGTGTTCAATACATCTTCTTGAGGTGGACCGTTAGCATCCTGTAATGGTCTTATTTGGTTTACGTGTCTTCTGTGTGAGAATTTTTTCCCTTGTACTATGTACATCATATTACCAATTCTTTTCTCAATTATGCCTTGCTCCCAGTAAGAGGTATTATTTTTATATGCCTTAAAAAAACTTTTTTTCTCCTGGGAGGAATTTTCTTTTTGGTGCGTAGGACTGTGTTACTTGTTTTGTTTTACTTGGTAGTAATTTATCGAACGCTGATCTGATCTGCTGATGATAATGTTGATGGTGTCGCATTATTTGGCGTTATTTAATATACCTTTATGAATTGCTGTAATGTTTCTCCGTAGGCACATCGTACGCTTTTCGTAATGATCTTTTGAGAGTATCCACGAATCTCTCGGCTTGTCCATTTGATCTTCGATGGTAAGGCGGAGCTTTTATATGTTTTACTTGATAAATTTCGCAAAACTCTTGGAAATCTGATGACGTGAATTGCGTTCCGTTATCTGTTACTAAACAGTCCACTACGCCAAACCGAGCGAATATCTCGTGGAGGAAATTATGGTCGTTTCTGTAGTAGGATTTTTGCACCGAAACACCTCCGGCCATTTACTGTAGCTATCAACTATGATTAAATATTAGAACCCGTCAATTGGTCCTGCATAATCTGCGTGTATTCTTGACCATGGACAATCAGTTTTAGGCCAAGGCTTATGAATGATTGGTGGTGCTTTAGCTGCTAAATTACATCCCTTGCACATTTCCACCATTTGAGAGATATCCTCTTCCATATTCTTCCAATATACATAGCTTCGCATTAGCGACTTCATTCTATTTTTCCCAGGGTGTCCTCTGTGGAAGTCCTTTAGTATCCGTTTTTGTAAAGTTTTGTGAATTACAACCCTTTCGTTGTAAAGTAGCACATTATCGCACAGAGAAAAGATGTCCGAAATTTTCTCATTTTTTTTCTGCCATATTTGCTTTTGTTTCATTAATAAATTCGTCATTTTTGGCTTCATTTTTATGTCTTGCAATGTGACTGGGAGGTTTCTGACTGTACAACATAGTACTGTTCTTATGTCTTCATTTCTAAGGGCTGCGATTACCGCATCTTCCAATGGCTGTGTCTTTGTTGGTATAAGTCTTGACAGACCATCCGCGTTCCCGATTCTTTTCGTTGGTAAATATTCCAATCTGAAATTATAGTTCAGAAGAATAGTTCCCTATCTAAGTAGTCTATTTGCCGTGTACACCGTTAGATCGTTTTTTGAACCAAAAATTTCTCTTGTGATCCGTCTGTAGAGTAAAATGTCTACCATAGACGTATCTATGGAATCTTGTTACTGCAAAGATAATTGCTAGAGCTTCCTTCTCAATTTGAGAATAGTTTTTCTCCGCTGGTAATAGGGTTCGAGAAGCATGTGTGGTAGGTTTTATTGTCCCATCTGGCATTGTCTGTAATATACACGCTCCGACACCGTGGGCGCTCGCATCACTTGCTACAATAATCTCTAGTTTAGGATCATAGTGTGCCAAAATTAAATCCGATGTTAATGTCTTGATTATTTTTTCAAATGTTTCCTGGCATTGATCTGTCCACTGCCAAACTTCTTTCTTTAGCAGTTCGTTCAATGGTGCGCAAAGTTTATGCATTTGAGGTATGAATTCCTGGTAGTAATTCACTAATCCAAGAAAACTTTGTAGTTCTGTTATATTCTTAGGAACTGGCATCTTTTTTTATTGCTGTAGACCTTTCAGGGTCTGGACGTCTATCTTCTTGGTCTATTATGTGGCCAAGATATTTAATTTCCTTCATGAAAAAAATCACTTATTTTCTTTCACTTTGAATCCGTAGCTTTGAATTCTCTTAAACACTTCTTGTACATGTTGCCAGTGTTGTTCAACGCTTTCGCTATTAATCAATATGTCATCCAGATATGCTATTGTGTATTCTAGTCCTGCCAGCATCGTATACATTGTCTGCTGGAAAATAACCGGCGCTACTTTAATTCCAAATGGTAGTCTTTGGTATCTGTACAATCCCTTGTGTGTGTTTATGCATAGTAATTTTGAACTTTCTTCATCGACTGGAATTTGCAGGTAGACCTCACTTAAACCAATTTTTGAAAATATTTTCCGCCATTTAATTTAGTGAATACTTCTTCAGGGCTAGGTAGCGGATAGTGGTAGTCCTTTATTGCCGCATTCAAACCTGTAGAAAAATCAGCACAAATTCGAATTTCTCCTGATTTCTTCTTAATGAAGACCGTCGGTGCGGCCCATTTGCTAAACTACTTTTTTCAATATACCCGTACTTTCGAGTCTAGATAATTCTTGGTCAATCTTTTCTATTGACGCAAACGGTACACTCCTTTTTCTCGAAATTAGGTTGAACGTTATCCATTATTTTGATATTAGCTGCCATTTTCTTGCATCTTCCGAGACCTGCCGAAAATACTTCGGGGAAACTAGTTTTTAGTTTTCCTTTTAATTTGTCTGCCTCGGTTGATAAGCTTTTTACATTCTGGCAGTAGGTGCTAATAGGTAGATCCCACAATTCGAATTTCTGCATCCAGTCTGTACGAATAGGTTTTCGGTATTTAAGGCGTACATTTTTACTTTTTTCGTCATTCCGTTAAATGTTACGTTTGTGATTATTTCACCCACGAATTTTATCTTTCTCCCCGTAACTGATCTCGCAGTTTTATCAGTGTTTAACATGACAGGTTTGTTCAGTTTTCTCCATGTTTGTAGATTTATTATAGTTAAGTCTGAGCCAGAATCCAGCTGTAACCTAACTTTGTGTTTTGCATTTCAACTTGTACATATTTTCTTATATTAGTCTCATCTGTTTTGTCGGTCCTCGTAATTCTTATTTTGCTTTCTTTTCTATACCAACAGTGAGAACTTTTGTGACCAATTTTTTTTTTTTTTTTACACGATAGACAAGTTTTAGCACGATATGTACAGTCTTTAAACCAAGGCCAAGACCCACAACGATAGCATGGACTTGGTGGTAGTTTCTTTTTAGGTTCATTATAATTAGAAAATTTTGTTTTACCTGTTCTTGAGGCGGGAAAATCAGTTGGGTTTGTTTGTGAGGAGGGAAAATTTGTTTGTCTTCGTACTTTGCGTGAGTATGCTATGCCAGCTTGTTCTATGTATTTAGAGTATTTTTTACGCTGACGCATCTCTGGCAGTCTTCGGCTAGTTTTTGAAGTGTCAGATCTTGTTCATTTTCCAATTTAGTAAGTATTATACGTCTCATTTCTGCGTCTTTGGTTGAAACCAGAACTTGGAATTAAGCATTTAAAGTTGTCAGCGCTGAGTTCCGATAATTTGAAGTCGTCAAAATATTTGTTAACAATGGATGCGAAAGTTATGTAATCTTCGCTATCCTTATTTTAAGGTTCATGCATTTCCATCTTTTATGAAATAGTGAAGTATTATGGCTAAAAGGTTCCGTTAAGAAATTTTAGAGATTCTTTGAATGTTAACACGCTTGTTTTTCTGGGAAGGATATAATCAACGAATTTGGTATATTCGCCTGTGCCTAATTTTTTAAATAAAAGGCGTACTTTACGTGCATCTGACCAATCTTTGCAGTCAAAATTATATAGATCTTCATACCTTCGGAAGTAATTTGCAAAAGCTTTATCTTCGTCGGGTGCGTACTTGAAATTTTCGATATTACTCCAAATAACGTCTTGAGAGAGAACTGATTCGTTCTCGGGTTTTTGCTCCTTATTTGCAATTGCACGTATCAATAATTCTTGCATTTCTCGATGTTTTTGTTCATACCTTTGTTGTTGTTCAAACTGGATTTAGATAAGTTTCATAATGGTTGACTTAAATTCTTCCATGTTAACGTATTTTTTGTGTAACTTTATATCCTGCAGCATGTGCTCGCAAAAAAACTTTCCTTTGTTGTCAGTGAAATTTGATATCAAGAAAAGAAAATTTTTTCTTTTTTTTTTTTAGAATTTAATCGTCGTCCACTGTTACGTACGACGGATAGCAAAAAAAAAAAAAAAAAATGTCCTCCGAGTAGGGAGTTTATTTTTCTTTAAGGGTTTTCCAGATCGCCACTTATGTGTGACGTTTAGCAAAAAAATAAGTCCTCCGTGTATAGAGTTCGTATTTCCTTTTTAAGGGTTTCTTCGTCACTTATGTTGACGAGATATGATTTTGTTGTTTGTTCTTCCTTCCACCGAAGGAGTTCGAATCGCTCGTCGCTACTGTTATGGGCCGGTTCCTTGTACCAGGGTGATAGTCCAAGGTAGAACCACTAAAAAAGAACTCGAATACGGATATGGAATAACACAGATATATTACAAACAGGAATATATACAGAGAAGTAGAAAGTGTTAGTACGAACAATCAGGTTTAGTAGTAATTGTCTGAAAGCAAATCTGTTTCAGACTGCCTCTGAGTCGACTGACTGACTCGCTCGCTATGAATGACTGACAGACTTCAGACGGAACTCTAGAACTCAGACGTAACAATATTTATTGTTTTATACAAACAAATAAGGCACAAGGCCAACAAGGGGGATTGGGGAATGACGGTCTTCTTCTGTCATTAATCTAAAACTTAGCTAGTCACAGACACTGACCCAGACATGCCAACAATAAACCAATCACCAAAACATCACATTCACTCCTACCATTCTTACTACGACCACCATAATACCTCAGTTTCTCTATGACGTCCTAACTAGACCCCATATGTACAAATATTGTTCATGGGGGGGGTCATAAAATTAACAACTTTTTTAAAAAATCCCCAAATGTGTATTTACAGAATGAACTAAAATATTTACAATAAAAACTAAACAAAACTGAGTTAGTAATAAAACCCCCACAAACTATGAATGTGGCAGAAATGTCAGTTTAACTAGACGAAAACGATGCGGGACTAAAAAAATTACACATTCAGACCATCAAGCATTCACACAAACACTCACTCATTCATACACAACAACAAATACGAAAAACACACACCTGAAACGAAAGGCGTCCCGCATCCACCAGCAAACTGACATCACTAACCACCTAACAAGGGGGGGATGGGAATTAAACAAAAGTAAAAAAATGGGGACAGAAATAAAGGGACCAATGAGCTTACATACCCTAGCTAAGTTAAACGGGAAAAAGAAAAGTAAAAAACTAAATAAAACAAAAACCTAGTCTAACCTAATAATTGGGTGGGTTGCCAATGTTCCACCCTGTTAGGACAATATTCTGTGCCTAACCGACATCTAAATGCCACTCAAGGTCAGCCCCTTTCACTCTACACATTCGCGCAAGATTCACCCACCTTTTGGCGAATTCTGATGATGGGAGCCGCCGCCTTTCCGTCCTAATCTTGACTTTAAGCTGATGCCTAA
Organism: Acanthosepion pharaonis; assembly: GCA_903632075.3. Classification (NCBI taxonomy): domain Eukaryota; kingdom Metazoa; phylum Mollusca; class Cephalopoda; order Sepiida; family Sepiidae; genus Acanthosepion; species Acanthosepion pharaonis. The sequence continues at coordinate 2,904,813 of CAHIKZ030000291.1, forward strand.
AGTACAAGATTAGTTGGGAAAAGGTGAACTTCTCGCCATCATAAAATCCCTTCTGTCGCGTCGTCCAAATCACGACTCGCATAACCCCTAGTAAGCAACAGAACACATAGTGTTCAGCCTTCGTCAATTGCGATACCACATTGCTACAAACAGAACTGGCTTCCAGGACAAAAAACTTTCCCTGCAGCATGCGAACCATGAGGCCTTCAACAAACCTGCACAACGGCACTACCGCACTGCACTGAAAAAAGGCGTGACCAATGGTCTCGACATTCCCAGTACAGCGACGACAGTTTGGATATTTCTCCAAGCCTGCTGAACAAAGTCTTTTGCCGACCCAGAGGGCCCCGCGAATCATCAGCCAGGTGAGTGATGCCTCATCGTTATTGAGACATTTCAACCCAGGCGCCCAAGGCCAAACCGAGCGAGCCTCCTGCCTCGTAAGACCGAGCTCGTCGATCAGATCATCTTGAACGCCCCCCTAACTAACACACGATATAATGCCTTACGAGACAACGCTTGGGCGTCGGAGAGGCCAACCGACGACCGCAAGAGGAGCTTCAAAAGCGCGACGACATTCACGATAGAAGGAGCACTCGCCACGTGGAGTACGACCGGCCTCCTCCTCGCACGAGTGCACACTTCTCAGGGATGGGAAATGTTTACGGACATCTTCTTTCCAAAAGGTGCCCACCTCATCCAAACCGCGACACATTCGGTCGAGAAAGGTAATGCGTAGCATATATTGACGAATCTCAATGCTAGGCATTCCCAGACCGCCCTCAGAGGGATGAAGGCAACAGATCTCGCGAGATGCCATGTGGGACTTGCCTCTCCACAAGAAAGAGAACAAGACCTTGACTAACGATGTTAGTCGGGCACACGGGAGTGGAAGCACAGAAAGACGGTAGAGGAGTATCGGATAGATGTGGGAACCACAAACTTCCGCCCTTCCCTTCAGGGAAAGTCCCCTCCGAGACCACAGACTAGCCGCGACCTCGGCCCGCCCCTGTACCTCCGACCAATTCTTTTCCAACTGGAGATCAGGACCGAACCAGACGCCGAGTATCTTGATCGGCCCATCCGTCCAGAGGAAAGGTCCGGGAAGAGAAACTCCCTTCCACGCACCCAACCGCAAGCCCACAGACTTATCGCGGTTGATTTTGGCCCCTGTCACCAACTCATACCCACTGATCTGCTTACTGACTTCGTTAATCTCGGCTCTGCTCGACACAAGAACCGAAACGTCGTCAGCATAGGCAGAATACCTGGCCGAGGTGTTAGCACCAGGCAGCGAAATACCGCGTAGGACCGGATTCGCCTTTAACTTGCGAAGGAAAGGCTCCAACGCAAGAACGTACAGCAGAGGCGATAGCGGACAACCTTGACGAATGGAGCGAGACAATACGAAAGGCTTCGATCTTACCCCATTCACTTCCACCAGCGCACCGGGGTCGCATACAAAGAGACGGATCCAGGAGCGAAAGTCGGCTCCGAAACCGGCCGCCGAAAGGACAGCCTCCAGAAATCGATGGTCAACCCTATCGAAGGCCTTGGACTGATCTAAATTGATCAGCGCGGCTTCACTGTCGACTTGTTCTAAGATCAGGCGTACCATATGAAGGTTATCCTGAATAGTCCTGCCCTTCACAGCACAAGTCTGTTCAGGGCCAATCAGACTAGACAGGACAAGCTGCAAACGGTTGGCCAAGATCTTCGCCAAAATCTTTAAGTCAGTGTTTAACATCGTTAAAGGGCGAAAGTTCCCTAACCCATCCCCACCGTCCTTGTCCTTACGCAGCAACTTGATGACACCTCTGGTGAAGCGTTGAGGTAAAGACCCCTGCCTCATCCAGTGGTTGTACATCAGTTCCAGCAAAGGCACAAAAACGTGCGACAACCTCAAGTACACTTCGTAAGGCAGACCATCTAATCCCGGAGACTTATCCAGGCCAACCTGCTTCAGCGCTTCCCAGATTTCCGACTCTGTTATACGGCCCTCGCACCTAGCCACTTCAGCTGCCGAGAGGCAGGGAAAGTCAGCTAAATAGGCGTCGAACTGAGCAGAACTCAGACCGGGCTCCCTGGTGAAAAGCTCCTGAAAATAATCTCGAAAGACCTCACATATGCCCGCGTTTGTAGTCACAGTCCGCTTATCCGGTAATGTGACGCACGCTATATGTCGCCTGGCCGCGTTTCGATTTTCTTCTACACGCAGTTCAGCGGCCATATTCGTTGCCTCAGAAGACATTCTTTTTAACCTAGCCCTAACTACCAGAGCTTGATCCTTCTTGATAAGCAAGGAGGCCAACTCTGCCTTAGCTAAGACTATGTCCCCCCACTAACACGGGATTTCACGGCCCGATCAACTTTTTTTCTTCTAACGCCGTTTGCGCCGCTAATTTATCTAAATTGAGCCGACGACTAAAGTCGGCAGCAAACGAACGAATCTTAGATTTTAATTTGCCCCACCAGGCATTTCCCACAACCGCTCCCGTCAATTCCTTCTGGATTGTTAGTAGCAGCTGGTCCCGGAAACCCTGATCACTGAAAAGCGAACAGTTCAATTTCCAGTAACCAGCCGACTTAACCTTAGGCTTATCTAAGTTTACACGGACCCGGACAAGCCTATGGTCCGTATAAACTATATAATGGAAACTTGGACAACCTAAGAGCCCTACATCGACTCTCCTAACTAAGACTCGGTCCAGGTAGCTCGCAAGCGAGCCAGGAGCCGAGGTGCCACTAGTAGTCCAAGTCCATGCTACCTCCCGAGGGTGTTCATTCCGGAACTTATCGACGAGATCAAACCCATCGATAAAGTCCCGAAATGGTTTCACATCCGGGTTGTAAGTACCTTTTTGTGCCCTATTCGATCTATATCGGGGTCAAGGACGGCATTCCAATCCCCGCTAAAACTACCCGACGAGACGTCGTCAAGAACGGCGCGATCTGCCGAAACAAAGCAGGCCGCTCGGAATGGATATTGGGCGCATAAACCCCAATGAGACGAAGATGCTTCTCCTTTATGGTAACATCCAGCACGCAAAGCCTGCCCGCCGGATCTGCGAAGACAAGGGTACATGCAGCCTTCAAAGACCTGCTAACTAGCCAAGAGACACCCCTCGAACAACCATCAAAACATGCTGAATAAAGGGCGAACCCCTAGACAGTATGTCCTCACGATCATGAGAATTAAACCGGGTCTCTTGCAAACAACATATATTCACCCCGAGGCGCTGAAGGTCACGAGAGAGCCTCACCCTGCGAGACTCGGACCTCAGGCCCCGGGCATTCAAACTTGCTAACCAGAGAGCCATCGTGAGGCCGATTAGGGTTGCCCTTCAGGATAGAACATGGCTGGGGTGAGGACACCCACAGCTCGTCCCATGGATCCCGACGCCATCTCATTTTCGACGGTATCGTCCTGAGACAAGCCGCCGATGTCCGAAGGGTATGTGAGTTTTAATGCTCTATAAAGGGATGGGTGAACGAAAACCGGGACCCTCCCCTTTAGTTTTTGATTTGCATCGTCCGAATCGGGATCTAATAAGTATGCAGCAGGGGCACCATTTTTAGAGATGACTGGGCCTCCTCTATCATGCCCCAAATCTCCCGCGTTCCCGGGCCCGTTCTGATAACTGTTAATACCCTTTTCGCGGAGGGAAATTCTCTCGGCCTTTCCACCTCTTTACTGTTTATATTTTGGAAATTCCAAAGGATTTTTAAATCCTTTGGATTTCGTGTTTGTCCAAACACCCTCTCCGCCTGGTCCCGGGAAACGCGGCAGACGTCTTCCCCTGGGAAATAAGGAGGCTTGACTTTTTTTTTTTTTTCTGAAATGTTTAGTGTGTCAGGGCTTCTGACTCTTTTTTTGTGTGGTGAATGCACTGGAGTTGTCATGGGTGTGAGATTTGGAGTGGTAGAAGGGTCCACCCCTGAAGGTGTCCTTACAGGTGAAGGTTTGGGTGAATGTATGGATTTGCTAGGAGAGTTAGACAATGATTTGGGCGGTGCAGGCTTGGTGAAATTTCCTTAGATTTAGATGAAGAAGGGGAAGACGGGGCAGAGGATAGAGGGGCCGGTGCCCTGACGATTTTTTTTTTTCCCTTTTCCCCGCTTTGCATCCAATTTCTCTTTTAGCTTTTCAAATCTAAGATCTTCTGCCAACTCGGCTCGTTCAATTTTTTGCGCCTCTGTTGCCGTCCTTTCATAAGATGCAGAGGCGTCGCCCTCAGCGCTGGTAGAGGGAATGGGGCTGTAGGTGATGATGTCCCTGGAGTCATGCTGGGACGGAGGAACCGCTGTTTGCTCTTCCCTTGCCCCTAACCACGAGGTGCCATTCCCCTCATCCTTCTCCTTAACCACACTAGTGGCAGGCGTCGGTTTCGGGGGCAATGTGGGCTTAGACCCAACCGAGGGACTTTGCCCATCGGTCCGCCTCGCAGCTAGACCCATTACAGGTGCCGCGGATTTTACCTTATCGGCCAAGGGGGTATTTTGGTCGCCTGTGACCGGAACTCCAGGGGCCTTCTTCCCTGGGCAGGAGGAGGAAAGGTGACCAGTCTCTCCACACCTCCAGCAAGTCGGTCGCCTACCAGTCACAATGACCGGCATTTTCCGGTCACCTAAAACCAAACAGTTGGGGACGGACTTGAAGGCCTCTTGATCAAGCATGATGTCAAACGTCCATCCCCCGTTCAGATTGTCGGAGAGAGCTCCTAAAATCTGGCCGTACTGCATAAAAAATGCAGCCAGAAGCTCTCCCGAAATTTGAGGAGGAACCTCAAAAACTGCCACCCTGGTCCGCCTGCGGCCCTCATACTCGGTTCTAAGAATGAGATCCTTAGTTATTAACTCCTTCTTGGCCATCGCCAGGCAATCTTCTGGTGTGGGCAGCAGAATGTCCCACATGAAAAATCCCCTACCTTTTATGACTCTTTGGGGTTTTATCCCCAGGGACAAAAGTGATTTAATCACAATGTCTTTTGTGGAGCGACAAATCTTTTTAGTTTTCTTGTCCACCACAAAAACGGTCACCATTCTTTTAGCGAACATACCGAGTTCCTGGACATCATCGACGAAGCCATCTTTCTTCACCAGATGGGCATAACCTTTCGCCTTGTCCAGGAAATCCGCCATGTTCAGTATACAATTCGGAGGAGACTTCCAACAAGAGGGCGACTCCTCACTTGACTTCACTAAAGCGTCTTTAGGGGCAACATTATTCTTCGAACTTTCTCCTTTTCTGGAGGTATTTTTGTCAATTTTGGGACTATTGTCCGCTTTTGGGCTATCTCCAGCCCGCTTTTTTGCTTCATTCTCCCTTGGGTTGGCATTGTCCACCTTCCCAAAGAGGTCCTTTTTCACTTTGGCCCGACCGCCTTCGTCGGCCATGCTGAAAACTTGGATACAACCACTAGCGGGTTTCTGTCGATTTATCACACAGGGAGAGGAGTTGGGAAAAAAAAAAAAAACAAAGAAAGCCTGGATAAACCAGGAAATTTAAAGAAAATACAGCCAAACAAATAAAACACTGAAAAAAAAAAATAAACAGGTAAGTCTTTTTTTTTTTTTTTAAATAAAAATAAAAATGGCGCCCGAAGGCAGCCGAAAATAAAAAGAAAAACCAAAAAACTTCTCTTTTTTTCCAAAACAAAAAATGTACAAAAATTTAAAAAATTAAAGTTTAGCGGCTGACGCCGCTAAAAAAATTGAATTAAAAGCAAAAAAAAATAAACTAGTAAAAATAAAAAAGGAGAAAGAAGGCGACTGAAGTCGCTAAATAAAATATAAGAGAAATAAACAGAAAGCTTTTTTTTTTTTTTTTTTTTTTTTTTTCTAGACTGGTCTTTTTTAACTAGAGAAAATAAATAAAAATAAGAAAGCAGTCGTCCGGTTTTGACAAAGTCTTACCGGACTAAAAAAAGAAAAAATGTGAGCCAAGGCCCAAATACAAAACAAACAAAAAAGAAATAGAAAAAATTAAAAAGAATGAAAATAAAACAAAAACTTATCAGATAAAAAGAGGTCCGACGCTATTCACACGAAAGTTCGTCCAAAAAAATACGCAGCCGCAAAGAAACAGTCTCACCACACAGCACCGGAAAAAAAAAGTGGGGGTCAGAACAACAGCCAAAAAAAAAGGTCAAAACTGACTCTGTGTGTAAAGAACTCAGACGTAACCCCCTGCCTCCTGCTGTGGCGCAGTATTTATTACGTATGGAATAGTCCATTATGTTATTATGGGTAAGGTCCCATAACAATAATTGTGAAAGCACTTTACATTATGGAACACACTACGACCCCGCGATGTTTACCAAATGTCTCAGGCATCTATCATTGAATATAAAGGCGCCAAAATTCTAAGTCCTTCGAGATGGTGACTAACTGGTTATAGAAATTATAAACATGTGATAGTCTCATCTGTTAGTTTGGCGTTCAGTCCTTGAATTAAGTAGACAATCAATGGTGCATCAGGAAATTAGGAGGCAGGGTAACTCACTCAAAGTTACTCATTGAAGGTGTGTAAATCCTTAAAATTCAAAGCGTTTCAATTCAATGAGTTTAAATTTATAGCATTTTGACTGATTTAATATTATTTGATTATTTGCATAAATCGATCATTTTTTTAAAGTAATTTTGTCGTAGTTGCGAATCGCAAAAGAGTAAAGCTATTTTTAAAGTGTCGTTAGATTGTAATGGTAAATGTATAATTACCATATTCATCATAAGGAAACATTCGGCATTCATTTATCAAGAAGCCCCTGCTAACTTCTGTTGAAATTTAAACATTTTTACAGAAAAATAGGTTACTTAAGTCTCAGTGTTGACAAAAGGTTTCCTTCCTAACTTTTTGTTTGACGTAGTTTTTGAAAGTTAACATCTTGATTGTGTCATTATTTCCTGTTCGGGTTACATGTGTTATCCATTCTAACTATTGCTGTTTTTGCAAATCCTCAAGTCATAAAGTTTCTGTAATCTTGTATAGTCCTTTATTTCTTATACATTAGCCCCAGTTCACAAAACTATACAGACTTCATTCACTCGAAGCCATTTTAAAACATTGATCTGAGAAAGCGGTTGCTCACAGCTGACAATATAGACATATATGAATATGTCTGATGCAACTATATTAAAAGTCTTTATCTAACGGGGATATTTAAGAACATGCCTTCAAATTTTTATTTTTGTTTTGCTTTTTAACAAGTTGCAGTGTTGGGTAACGCGAACCTCTTGTGCAGCCTATTTCATGTTTAATTTCCTTATCTCTTATATTAAATTCGTTATAAGTGATCCATATGCTGAAATATTTTAAGTGTATAAGGTGTTGGAAAATTCAGAATGCTATAGCAACAAATAAAAGCACACACAAGCCAATATAACTCTCGCATACACACCAATAGCATTACAGCAGAACGAATTCTATGACGATATAGTTGTGGTTAAAACAACCCCCTTTTCTTCAGATAAAATATTTAGTTCAATTTTCGTTCTCATGCCGTGTAGGAATATAATATTTTCTGCATTTTTATCGAATCATTCTCGCGAATGGGAATGATATAGCAATAAATGTTGAATTATTAGATTAAAATATATTTATCAAATGTTTTCCTTGTTCGAGACCTTTCACTTTCCTCCTGGCAATAAAGATAAAGTTTATTATTCACGAATGAAATGCCTTTTACGATTTGCTAAATAAACGCTGGCATGCAACATGTGATATCTTTAAGGCACGCCCATTCGGGAAAAAAATACGCCATTTTAAAGTCCAATCCTACGTTTTCATGGAATTATTAATAAGCATCTTCTTTTCCTTCAGTAGATGTTTTCTTTTTCATGTAAGAACTTGAGTATCATAGATTGCCCCTGACCCTTTTCATTTAGGTGCAATGGGAAACGTGCAGGCTGGAAGTACGGCTCCGTAGATTCCGTCTTTAATCAATTTCTGCTTCCGTCTTCATAAATACTAAATCCAGTGGAGGGGGCTGAGTGCCGAACGATAGCTTTAATATGTAAATGTTATTTCCGAATAACATTTCTAAAATGTCTCTGAGTTTCCAACAGTTAATTCCGCATTGAGTAGTTAAGAAAAAAACGGGTAAAATATTTCGAAAACTTGTATTCTGTATATCAAAGGTTAATCCCAGAAACATGATTTTGAATTATTCGTTATTGACTTAAATTCTTTCATCATTGATTTAGCGAATATTTCTTTTTTTTTTTATATTCTCTTAAAACCTCTGATAGACTGAAAATAATTCTGTATGCGGTTTGCCGAAAATGAACTATTTCATTTACTAAAGTCCACCCGATACAGGGCCGATGACAACTGAATATGATGTGTCATATAAATATGAGGTAGCAGGAAGTGAGATTACGAGGATAGGAATACTATATAACACAATGTATCACAGTTATAAGAACTAAAAGCTGTCGATAATTTCTGCTTTACAAATGGAATACGGAGGATATGAGAGTAATTCGGCTCTGCGAACGTAAAATGACGGGTCCTAGCTATAAAGGTTTTAATTAGTTCCACTAAATATAAACTCTATATGATTACAGAGTAGTTACTGGCTAGTTAAGCGTCGTCGGTGGTTGGTATGAAGTAACGATTGACATTGCATTTAATCTGTTGACGATACAAATTAACTGGAAAGTAAGAATTCTCATATATATATATATATATATATATATATTTAGTTTATGCAAACTTAGGTAACCCGTATAGGTAGACCTGAGGAGGATGATATCCAGAGAGCTCAATGTAAAATTCAGAGCAGATATGTTTGAATAAAAGACAGACCACGTTAAGATTCCATGTAATAAGCTATTTCACCATAACCCCTTTAACAGGGTTCTGGATCATCAGACTTTACTTCCAAAAGCTGAAATGAAAAATGAAACGAAATTCATACGTTTTTGACGGACCTCATCAAGTATACGTAAAGTTAACGAAGTGAGGAAGTGAGGTAGGAGAGATGATATGAAACTAAAATGATACATATGACACACTCATATCCTCTCTCCCACCTAGTATTTTTGTTATTATTTTTAAAAAACAGTGCTCTATGCAGAGGGAAAGCTTAAATTATATATATATATATATATATATATATATATATATATATATATATATATATATAACCCGTAATGATGGGACACATTTTAAATGCAAATATCTTGTATTATAATAATGACATAGATTACCAAATATATTTATTATATAATTAATGTACAAGTGTTCAGTATATCTCATATTTGTATATTACATACCTGAGACGGGCCCCATCACGAAGAGAACACACGCTCTCTCATTTTAAACACAGGTATTATGAGTCTCCACCATCCGCAAAAAGTAATCAGATAACTGTAGGAAATAGCAAAATCTTAGATAGTATTTAAGACTATTCTATATCAGTTAAGAAATATATCTGGTACTCTGTCAGTTTTATAATCCAAGGGACTCGCTTTGTCCCATCATTACGGGGCACACTGTATTTACTATGGGTAAAGACGAATATTTTGAATCTTAAACACACACACACATATATATATATATATATATATATATATATATATATATATATATATATATATATATATATATATATATAATACTAAATACAAAACCTTAGGTGTTTTAGCATGTTAATGAACAAACCAAGGGAAAAAAGGGGACATGTAATTCCGGCGAAAATAATCGTCTAGAATCAAAATTCAGAGTTCAAAACAAAAAAACCCTCCGGCACGAGTAAAGTAAAAATAACTAAGCAAAGTGTTCAATACGCTAAGTAGAGCAAAATAAGTAAACCTAAGAGCCAGACAAACCTACCTAGGTTTCACCTACGCGGATCGTCAGGGTAAACTGGATAAAAAGGTGCTATAAGAACAGAAAATATATAGCCTACAACACAAAAATATGACCATGTGACAAAAAAAAAAAAAAAAAAAAAAAGAGAACAGTAACACAATAACAGGGTGAGGTTAAAACATATTTATTTAAAAACATAAAAAAAAACCTCTTTAGCCAGTTTACACTGACGTTCCGCGTAGGTGAAACATAGGCAGGTTTGTCTGACTCTTTAACTTTTACTCACATACACAGACATAAACACACACACACACATATATATATATATATATATATATATATATATATATATATGTGTTTGAGTGTTAATTTATTAATGAAGCTTGTGTGCGTTATCCGTAGAAAGTACAGTGGCATTTCTGCCGTTTGACGTGTTTTCTAAAATAAATATAATATCTCTCAAACGAAGAACCCCTTCGCACCAAAGATTCGTTGAGTCGATTAATTTTATATTGCCCTCGTCTTTTGTAAAGTGTCATATGTTCTGCTGTTAGAAAGATCAACGATCAACAACAAAAGAAGAGACCCTAATTCTTCGGGGTATTTTCGCTTTTCTCGCAAATTACGGGTTTGAATGTCCCCTTCATTCACATTTGAGCATTCTAAGAATCAAAAAAGAAAACCGTAGCTTCACGCACAAATACTTGGACGCACGTAAGTATATTTATTCCTCAGATGTTATAAATACAGTGCTCAATGTTATGAAAAAGTGCTATACGTATATATTAGGGAATATACATAATATCCAATGCCGATAACAGGACTCGGATTTTCATGGAGTTAATGAAATCTTCAGGAGTAGACATTCTGACAGTTATCTATCGCGTTTTAGTGATGATGATTTAAAATTATGTGTACAAATTTGTCTATTTAAAATATAGAGTTAACTATTAATAATTTATATTTTTCAAATTCATAGGTTTGAATGTTGAAGGATTGAAAAATAATAAATAATAAATAAATACCGAATCTATTTCAATTTGAATCTGAATTCGAAAGTATACATTATATCAAGGGAGATAACTCGTTTTTTGTGCCGATTAACGTAAACTAGAACTCATATTAGAAATGTGAATTCAAGAAATAATAGGTAGGGACTATATATCTAATATACTATAACGCTGAAATTATATCTACACACACGTTATAAATTATTCAAGTACAATAATATTGTATTGTATGTGTGTATAGGTATATAAAGAAGGTTATTTATAATGGATTCTGAGAATATTAAAAATTGTTGCATATTATATTTAATATTGGTAAAATCCATTTCGCAATCACTTTTAGTCGGGTTCAATGTTTTGGGGCAGGTGCTTGGATTTCTGAATAAATGTAAACATTAATTCGGACCTCGTGTTCAGCAAGTTATGATTATTTAAGTGTTTTAATAGAACAATCTTCTCCAACGAACACAAGCTACATCTTTTCGTTGTATGGTTTAGCTTTAGCGATTATCTCCGAGTTAATACTTGAGTTCTTATGATTGCTTTATACTCGCCAAACATACTTTGAAAGCATTGTATAGTTTTTGTATTTGATATTAGTGCCATTTTGTGGTGGCAAACATGCGATTTCCAGTTGTACTCAGTGGATACATGGTAATATTTAACCTCATTGTTAGCTCTGTATATAATGCCTTCAGCCATGAACTAGTCGTAGGTTGCGTTTTGACGGCACTTGCATTAACTTTTAGTAGGATTATTATTTTAGTGTTTTGTTTGGAAGATTGCTTAATACATTATTGTTTAATACATTATTGCTATGTTGGGATATGTAAATTTCTATGATTTTTCTACAGTTATAGCTTGCCTTAATGTAAATTTAGTTGAAAACCCTTTTTAGCTTTGGAAAATGACCAAAGTGTTTCCGAAATAAATTGAGGAAAATTCTACCTTCATTGATTTTAACATTACTGTGGTATGGAGGGTTAAACCATATTAAGTTACATTTATGTTGTTTTAGTTCATTGTCATCTTTGCTGTTATTTCTTATTACATTCTCCAATTTCGCATTAGGCACTGCGTTCTAGCGCTCAGTTACATTTAGTTTTATTATCGTCGACTATTTCTTTGTACTGATTTGTGCAAATTGTCGTCTCCTTTTATGGAGGTTGGATCTTCTATCTAAGAACTTACGGTTGTGTAAATCGTTAGTTTGTATATGCCCTTACTCAGGTCCAATGTAACGTCTAGGAAATTCATCACTTTAGCGTTGATATTATGGTAATGTTTATGGTCTTTAAATAATTTGGTTAGTTCTTTTCTCATTTGGTCTGCTTGTCTTGGACTCTGTTTATGAAGGAGGATTATGCCATCGTCCCTGTATATACTGTTGTTGTTTTTATATCAGATATAAATCTGAGTGTCCATAGTAACAGTATTCCAAGTTCACATGCTTTTGTAGAATTGCGTGCTCCCATGGAAAAGCAAAGTTTTGGTTATCTTTCTTCGAGTTCAGTCGAGGTATAAAATCGGTTTCTCTGCCTTTCTTATGAGGTTTACTTCTTGGTCGAAGATATGACAGTAGTTCTTTGGTAACTTAATAGCGGCCATCAATAGGTCTTCCTTGATGGATGCGTAGAAGTCGCAGATATCGATCATGGGCATTTTCGTTCTTATTTCTATTACTGAACCATTCAAAGAATTCGGCTGTATTTCGCAACGGCTTGATATCTAGAGACTTTTTAGTAGACATACTGTTTCTTTCCATAATTGTTTTGCTGATAGTACCAATGTTGTTTTTAGATGGTTTGAGCAGTCGGAATTGTGAGTTATTTAGAACATTTTCCTTGTGGTCCTTAATCGTGACGAAATCCTGCTGTTTGTAAACTTTAGGGATTCTCTCGTCTAATTTGATTTCAGATGCTATAACTTTGGCACCATGGTTAACAGTGTTTTCCCAATTGTGATCCTCTTTTTCATAGAATGTACATATTTCTGTGCTAATGACTTTGTGGTATAAGTGTGAGTCGATGTAATAGTGGTTACCAGTCTTATCCGTTTTCGATAATTATTTTATCGTATTTCTTGATCTTATCGATGTCTCATGGCATTCTTCGTTGTAGGTCATTGCTGTAATTAATAAATGTGATATTATTTATCATAAAGGATAACTCTGTTTCGAATTCTGATAGAAGTTTGTCGCATGGTAGTGTTTTTTGGGAATTTGAAAACATAAGTTTTCTCTCATAGACATGTAAGTTACCATGTATCGTTTTAGAGCAGAATAATTTACATATCATCCTATTTTAAACACTCTCGTTTTTTTTAAACAAGGTCAGCTTATATTGTCTATTACCGGGGACCATGATGTTTTTAGTGGAATGGTCTAGGTTAATTATATCCATGTTCTGATGACAAATAGTTATTAATGTATAAATTATAAAATCCACCTATAACATTCCTCAACTACAAAGGAACTAAATGTAGGAATGGGCAGGATAAAACATGTACATACGCACAAATAATTGCACGTACGTAAGTATATTAATCCCTTGGGTGTTAAAAGCACAGTGCTTACTGTTATGGAAAAGATATATAAGTATATATTAGTGTAGAAATAATATCCAACGTCGATAAATGGATTCTGAGTTTTATGCAATTTATGTAATCTTCAGGTGTGGTGATTCTGAACGTTATCTATCGTGTTTTCGTGATGATGATTCAAAATTATGTGTACAAATTTGTCTACTTAAAATATAGAATTAACTTTTGATAATTTACATCGTTCAAATTCATGAGTTCGAAAGTCGAAAAATTAAAAAGTAATAAATAAATAACAGTTTTATTTAAATTTGAATTTCGATTTGAAAGTAAACAAGAAGAATGTTTTCCATCTCATCCTTCTTATAGGTCCTCTGTTCTTCAGAGAGATCCCGAAAATTTTTTTTTTCCATATTTTTTTATTTAATAAAATTTAGTGCACTACTTTAGTAGCAGCCAAATTCTGACCTATCTAAAGAGGAAAGCAACATAATCATAAATGCAAAAAAAATCTGTTCTGATTCATAATAAGGAACAGTGGGTAAAAATTCAGAAAACCATTTTCATATCACAAATTGTTGGTCTATTTATTTAATATAATCTGAGGGCAATCCGTGAAATTAATATTGAAGATATTGGACTATATAAGGATGATGGCCTTATGGTTGTGATGAAGTCTACAAACTTCAAAATTGATAAGATTAGAAAACTAATACATAGAGAATATAAGTGCCTAAATTTGAAAGTTGCAATTAATACAAAAAGTAAAAAAGGAAACTTCCTCGATATAACATTAGACTTAATGATAAATATATATATATCAACATTATAAAAAACCTAATACCAAACTTTTATATGTCAAATTATCTCCCATAAAAAAAGCATGTACCTTCATCTTTTGAAAAAATAATAGTGTAAATTCTTGTAATGAAAGAATATTCTATGAACACAGTAATTTTTATAATAAATATTTAAAGAATATTGGCTATAAATGCCCAGACATTAAATATAAAAATAATCAGAGAAGAAATAGAAACAGGAAAATCATTTGGAACCCCCAGCCCCATTAAACCAAATGGTTACGAGTAAGTTAGGACATAAATTTCTTACTTTATTTGAAAAACATTTTCCTAGAAATAATACGCTTAGCAAAATTTTAAATAAAAATACCCTAAAATTAAGTTATCATTGTACTGATAATTTAGAAATAATATAAAAAAAACAATAATAAAATTTTAAATAAATAGTTTAACCAGAATCAAAAAATAATCACACAGAAATAAGAATGAATAATAGGAAAGAAAAATTATGTAACTGTAAGAATCCTACAAATTGTCCATTTGATCATAAATATCTCAGAGAATCTATAGTTTACCAATGTACTATCTCATCTATTGAGAACTCTAATATTAAAAAAAATACATTGATAGTACAAAAAATAATTTTAAATTAAGGTTGAGGCAACATCTATCTTCTTTCAAAAATAATGTGTATCGTAATTAAACATCCTTATACAAATATATTTGGATTTAAAAGAAACGAATAACACACACACAATAAAATTGAAATTATTAAAAAACAATGATAACTTTTAGGTCTTTAAATGACCCATATCATTTGTGTCTACATGAAAAGTTATATATTATTGTGTTTCTAAAATTAAAGACGTATTAAATGAAAGAAAAGAAATAACTGTTTTTGTAAACACTGCATTATGTATACATTAAAACCGAATTAATTAAAAAAAAATATAATTATATATCGATTATTTGATCAAAAATAAGAAAGTAAGAAAATGCGTAATTAAATTCCAAAATTTTAAATCATAATTTTAACAATATTGTCTAGTATACTAATAAATATAGAATAGTATTTTACATCTTTATAAATAAAAAATATAAATATATAAAATATGCCTTAATCATATTTGGAGCTCCGTTAAGACAATTTCAATTCATTTTAAAAAAAATACATAAATAAAAATGCTAATATGTTGTAGTGTATTTCTAAATAAATAAATAAAAAACAGAAAATAAAAAACAAAAGTAATCCTGATAGGATGACATGTTCACATATAATGAAGCCAGTATCGCCAGGCAGAAATTCAAGCCCCCACCTAACCCTTAACATATATTTACATTTTGGCATCTTAAATTAGACTTGTATCCTGATTCGTCAAAAAAAGCAACGCCCTTTTAAAATTTTGTAATCCTTTTCCCTCTCAAATTTAAACTATATAATATTATTTGGCTTAAAAAAGTAAATCATTTTTTAAAAGTTATTCAACATCCCTTGAGAATGGAATAAAAACTTTAATTTTAATTTAATGTTCAATGCCAAAACATGGTAATTTCTGTGTAGCGATGAATAAATGTATTTAAATAATAATAATATAATATTATACTCTAATGCTCATTGAGCAGTGCTTTTAAAAATAAATGTTATGAACTGTGAATTATAAATCTGAGTGTTATTTGTTTTTTTATTTTTATGTGAATGTGTATGTTTGTGTGTCGTATTTGATGCAAGAGTGTTCAACAATTCAATTCTTATTTCAATATAGACACCTTCCATATGTATTTTATTCCGGCACACCGGCCTAATCATTGGAATTGCGGTGTGTGGTACAATACGTAACAAATATTTGATTTTGGCAACTGAAATTCACAATCCTTCTGCAATCTTCTCTGCAACTGAAATGCGATGTTATGTTTCCACAAGATATATCTCATTAAAGTAATCCCTGTGTTACTCAACCTGCCCTAGAAAATCTTCTAAGTATTTTCTGGCTACCACGATCTACGAAATGATATTCCACAAATGAACATTTTCGTGCATGGCAGAGTACGACTCTGTCGCAACGTCCAAAGTGATATATATTCTATATGTCTATTCATTGTTATTATTTTCATTACAACTTTTCTAACACTTTTTACCCTGGTGCCCCTACTACAAGAATTTAAACGTGCTACTAGATTGGTAAGTAGGTCTCACGCTTTTGCTGTTGAAATAATTAAATCTAACCACCACTTCTATCCCAAATTTATTTTCTAGTACTTCCCAATTGGTGAACACACTTCCGATTACTTGCTTCCCTGATAACTACAATCTTCAAAAGTTTAAATACAAAATCAATCGCCAACCTCTACCTTCTTGTTCATCTTTTGTTCTTTCTTTCTCCCTATTCTCAGTCTTCTGCTTCATTTTCACTTTATGTAACCCGCTCTACACTAGTGACATTCCCTCCTTGCTTGAGGGGAAATGATTAAAAAAAGAAAAAAAAAGAAAACCTCTTATTTGGGATCTGAACACCTATTCATATACACTTATTTAATGTAATCCAGAAATATTAGTACGTTAAATTTCTTGGAATTACTTTTAACTGATCACGTTTTTCGATATATTTTGATAATTTTATTGAAAATTTTTTTTTCTTTATTTCGGACGATAAAGTTTCCAAATTTTCCAGCTTATTTCAGAATATTTTCACATTCCAAAATTATAGTTTAGAAAAAAAAAATGTGAAACATATTTTGTCAGTGTGAAGTGACACGAGATAGTTGTAAGTTAAACTGGTTGTTTTTTCTCATAATATGACTATTGCTTAAAGATTATATTTTCTTGACTTCAGATTGTAACTTGAAAATTTCTCTCGATCTAACATTGAAAGTCTCACTTTCCAGAATGAAACATTTGTAATTATAGTTTAGATTGATTGAAGAAAGAAAGGTGTCAGTTAAATTTGACGTCAGGAGGAGATAGTTTTATCTTGAGAAATTTGATGACTAATATAGTGTTGAAATATAATTTTCCATCAAGAAATTCATAATGAAAATGATTTCTCATGAATCACATATAGAAATACAAAGTAAGTATTGATCGGAGAAACTGCGCAAGAAACACACTTACCGATGGCTTGATGCAAGCATTATTGACCCAATATATTATAAATTAGATCTTCTGGAATATATTTGTAAAAATATAATAAAGAGCTTGATGAAGGCGTTCTGGAAAATTAAATGTTACCTCGATTTCGAAAACTTCACCGCGTCATTTTAATCCCTTTTTTTTCTTAACTTATCCAGAACTGATAAATTGATTTTGCCATGACAAATAATAGCGAAACTGAAATAACATATTAAACTTATATACTACGGAGATTCGGTGAAATGTTGAAACTTTTTACTCTATTTATCGTTTTAGACTTACTTTTATGTTCTTGTACAAAAAAAATAGCAATGGAGGAAATTAAGAAAAAAGTTCCATTCTCATTTTTTTTTTCACGTATTTTTACTCTTGCTGACTGCCAGAGTATTGTCTCTTACAATTCTTGGTTAACTTTTGCAAGGGTAACTGAAACCATATCTCTATTATCTTCTTCTATGTGCTTTGTCCGTTGAGGACGTTGGCGATCATGGCTCTCAGAATTTTCCTTTTCTTTTGTAGATATTAATTGATTCGATCTTTTTGGTATCTCTCTTAAACCTTGCTCCGACATCCATTTCCTGAAGGCTATGTGTCTTTTTCCTTCGTCTATCTTCTCTATTTAGTGAGGATTGTATTTTTCAAGCCCTCTTTCCTCATTACGTGTCCTAGAAGTGTCGACTATCTAGTGTTAATTATAAGTGTCCTTTTTGTTTTCATTTTCTCTAAAACTTCATTGTTTCTCACATGTTCGTTCTATAGTATTCTCAGCCTCCTTCTGTAAAACCACATTTCTGTTACATTACGTCTATTCATCATCTGTGCGGAAACTGTCCAGCATTCACAGCTATCTAGAAGGACTGATATTACATAACATTTCAATAACTCTTTTCTTTGTGTCTAAATGTTTTTTTTGTTTCTTAATATTTGCTTAGGCTCTGGAAGGCAAACATCGCAACCTAACTGCGCCTTTGGATTTTGGAGTCGCACTTTCCATCCTCTGTTAAAATATTTACCAGATATTTAAATTGTTGTACTTGCTTGATTTTGGTTTCCCCAGTTTGTAATTTGCATGTTGCGCTGTCCCTTTTACTAACAACCACACATTCCGTCTTCTGGTGATGTTTAGTCTCATCTTCTCGTTTTCCTTCAGTGCCTTCTGTAGGCGTTCATGTAGTTTCCTTTCTCTGATATTCTTCAATGTTGTTCCTCTGCTTTTCAGGCCCAATTTTGCTTCTTTAACTTAGGAAAAATTGTATTTCAGAACGGATTGATAGAAACACGGGCAAATTTTAAAGTGAAAAAATATTTGCATCAACTTTTGGCCAAACTAAAATGAAATCATAATAAAGCTCTTTTACTTCGTGAATGAATGCATACAAACGCAATTCGTAAAAGCAATTAAAGCATTTTTCAACAGATTTAAGTTTTTGGTTTGAAAGAATATCGAGAGACGTGTTTTTCTACCCAGAGAATAATTGATAGCATTGGTGAACTCTTGTACTTGGACCCCATTTTCAACTGGAAGGAAATGCATCCTTTTCCTTTTGCTTGAAATAAATAAAGAATATTCGTAAGACTATAAATCGGACGACAGAAAATGCCGGAAAATAGGAGGCAAAATAATGGGAGCATGACACTGTCTATTATATCTCAGCTGTTTCACTAATTTGTGTTTTCACGATATAATTCAATGTCTCAATGGAATCGTGTAAATGTTCCTCATATAACACATGCAACTGGAATGAAAATTCACTACAAAAAACAACAGGTTGATATTCTCCACTACTTCAAACAAAAATAGGTTTAGATTTTAACTATTTACACTATTTCCATTGTTCGGGCAGTTGTCCTCAAATTTATTGTCATATTCACAACGTTTCGGCCGTTGTACGCTCCGGGGTTCTTTAGGTTATATGTGGTGGTTTTCTGAACCGAAACCTTTATTTAGTTCCCGGAGTGATATTGTTCTAAATCTACGTGCCATGTCTTGGGTTATCTTCGTTTCGGCAAGGCATATGGCCCAATGGATAAAAGCGTCGGTTGAGAGCGCCTAAAAGTTATCTGACACAAATAGTTGTGAGTTCAATCCCTGGCCATAGCAGAGGAAACAAAAAAGTGAGATATCCGGAAGAGTCATGGCACGTGGAACTAGAACAATCTAACCCCGTGAATAAAATAAAAGGTTCTGTTTGAAATTCCAACTAATATCACATGAAGAAGGCCGGGACGTGAGAAGAGTGATAACGATGGCTATGAGGAACATACGCTCCTGAAAAAATTGCTTTCATGGTTTGATTTTATGAAACTCAGCCGACAATATCACTGGCTGTTCACTCAATGAATGACAAATGTTTCCATATAAAGAAACGGCTCATCTTATCATACGGATATGCTTAATTTCAAAAGCATATTTTACAACCGGAACCATTTATTATTATCGGTATACACCCATTTTTTCCGTTTGACAGTTCCTATATTCATATATTGGAATTAACTATTACATAATTTTTAAATTTAAAAATGTGATGTCCTCGAAAAAAAATGACTCTACTCTTTGTTATTATTAATATCGTACATGATAATATAAAATCTTATTCATCGTACGAGTGTCATTCAATAAATAAGGTGAAAATTTCGGTATAATGACTTCTAATACAGATAGAATCTTACTTTTTTTAGTTTTTCAACGTAGTCTCTCAGCACTATCACACACTTTTCCCATATGTGCACAAGCTTCCGTATTCCCTCAGCGTAAAAATCTTTGGACTGGTGTCTCAGCCAGTCGCTCACAACACTTTTGACTTCATCGTCACTTTTAAACTTCGTGAAAGTCTGAAGAGGCAAGATCTGGGCTGAAAGGGGAATGAGGGAGCAGTTCCCAGCCCAGCTCGTTGATGGTCTGCACCCTTTAGGCTGCTGCGTGATGCCTTGCGTTGTCATGATGAAAGATGACTCCTTCTGACTGATGACTCCTGTGTTTGTTCTTTATGTCTTGACCTGCCTCAGCAGTTCACAGTAGTTCTGTTGTCAGACTGAATGAGGTCATTGACTGATTTGATCATCTCAGGAGACCTCACTTCTGTAGGCCTCCCAGGCCTGTCTTCATCCTCAACACTGCTCCGTCCTTCTTTAAACAATGTAACCCACTTGTAGACATTTTTTTGGCTGAACCATGTGGCACCATACACAGTTGACATTCTCCTATGAATTTCAACTGGTTTGCACCCTTCAGCAACCAAAAACTTGATAACTGACCGCTGTTCAATCCTGGAGCATGCTTCTTGGCCGGCCATCTTTGTTAATCGCCAAAAGTTTTTTTTTTTTTTAATCTGCAAAAGAAATTAAATGCATGTGAAAAAGAAGTAAAACAAAAAAAAAATTAAAAAAGTAAGCTTCTATCTGTATTAGAATTCCTTATACAAAAAAATTCACCTTATTTATAGGAATGACCCTCGTACATATAGTGGCTAAGGATATTTTAATGTCAAAAATTATATTCTTTATTCTCTGTGTTTATTTTCATAGCAGCTTTATTCAAAAGTTCCTCTATGTGACAGGTTTTGCTGATTTTCGTCTGGGTTACTTTGGTAAGTATTAAGAATATACATTTATACTAATACAAGAAATACTCCAAACACACCGGAATTTAATAGACAATAGCAAAATATGCCTTTCAAAACGTTAGAAGCAATGAAAACTGAATTTCTGAATCATATAAATCCCCCAGAGGGTGAGTGATGTAAAAAATGTTGATGGAAAAGTAATGTAGGTCCAAGAAGGATATTGAGAATATTATGAACTGGACATGTCAGTAGCGAAGAAGTTATAAGAAAATGGGTTAAAAATGACTATATACAGAGCTGCTACGCAGGATCCCACATGACTACAAAAATGAAAACATGAAATGTATATCTTATAAATATCTAATATACATGGTGTGCATAAAGTCCTTTGATAAGTAAAAAATATATTAGAAAAAAAACTTAATAGACAAATATGAGGAAATTGCTACAAAATTAAGAGTAGATAGTGAAGTATTTTTCAACTAATTTGATACACCCCTATATAAATACCACTCGATTTCTTGCCATGTTAGCCTCATCAATGGTGGCAAAGTCATCAACCATCTTTAACTTTAGGTCAGTGACGTCCGTATTTTTGTTCGAGACACGATATCTTTAACATAACCCTACAGAAAGAAGTATAGAGAATTGATATCTGGGGAACAAGATGTCCAGCGAATTGGGCTATCCTTTCCAATTCACAGGTGTGGAAATGTTAGGGGTTCATTTAACAATACCTCTTTCGTCAACAGGATACCTGAACATTATTTACATTATTCGGACTATTGTCCACATCTTTGTCGTCATATTTATTACGACGTTTCGCCCGTTGTATACTCCGGCCCTCTTCAGGTGGTTGTAATGACAAACTGAACCCTTTATTTCGCTCACTGGGGTACACTGTTCTAGTACCACGTGCCATGTTTAATGCATATCAGTTATCAGTTATCTCCTGTTAATTTCCCTCTGCAATTTCTCCACTGCCTTAGCCGGGTATTGAACTCACACTATTTGGGTCCTGTCACTGGATCTAACTAACGCCTTTATCCACTGTGTCCATATGTCCTTGAGACAAATACTGAAGTACACCCGAAATTCCACATGCGATGTGATTAAAAACTTTGATAACTACTGAGTACATAGAACAAATCTGATTAAGATATCTCATCAATTCAATTGCCTTTGTAATATATTTTAAAAATCGTAAAGATATTTTATGGGCACCCTGTATAATCAGAAATAAACAGATGCAGCTTTTGGGAAACATAATAAGAAAGAACAGTTAGGAGATTGTGACACTTACAGGACGTACTGAAGGCAAGTATATCAAAGATAACAACGAGCAACCTACATAAAAAGACTGTGTTAGTGGATAGCAGGACATGATTTACTGATTGATTCATTTTCTACGGCTTATCAACACTACAAGTTATTTAAAGCCAGAAAATATTTTCAGGTGTAATATTTGTTTTTTTTTTGTTAAGATAGTAATGGTTTAGCGATACAAATCCTACTAATTAACCTATAGAAGGGGAAGAAGAGGTGGATTCCTACTTTTCTTAAGGTTATATTATTTATAAATGAATATAACTAACCCAACCAGAAGGAGAAATCGCTTGTCTGATTAACAATACCAAACCACTGTCCATTAAACTACGCACACATCCAAGCTTACAGCTCCTGGTATTCTCATGCCTCACCCTCTTAGGCTCGACATTGTTTAACTTCAGTAATCGTAGATAAAACGGTGTTTTAATATGATGTGGCTCTAGCAGAACAGAGATTATGATTGGCTATAAAACATTGCTTAGAGCTTAAAAAAAATAAAAACAGACCATGGTAAGCCATAATCAACCACGTGTTGAATAGGCACGTCACATAGTGAAAAAGCCAAACAAATTATAATGATACTGGCAATACTTTATCTAAAACCCAACACTAATTAGATGGAAGAAACCGATAAATATTTTCTGTAATATATAAAAAAAAAACATTCAGAGTCCGCTGTTCTGACCAGATAAGGCTTTGCACTACGCTAATAAGCAAGTATTACTTTTGTTAGTAGCATAACGAAATACATCATTAGCGAGAAGGCTTTTACTGTATCATTTTATATATTTTGTTTCGTCTCACTTTACTTTGCATTTTGCATTTAATGATTTAAAAAACCGGAATTCTATTTTCATGCGACAATAGTTACTTTTCTACAGTTGTTGCACGTCTTTCCTATAGCACTTTCATTTTTTTTCACCAAGCTGAAAGCAGCCTAAAAAATAGGTCTTTCTCTGTCAATGCCGAAGCAACTGTGTGCCGTTAAAACCAGAGTAAATTAGAAACTATCTTCCTAAATGGAAAGAAAATGTGCAAAGAGATTTAGAAAATGCACGGTGCCAAAAAAAGAAAAAAAATAGAAATAGAAAAACAAAATCCTGTAATCCTGAAAAGAAATAAAAATACTTCATTTTAATACCAATTGCATTATTCTGCCTGGTTTAAAAAAAGATGGCAGGCATTTCAGTAATTGTAAAGTGGACCAATAGTAAAGAACAATGAAAGTATATCATCAGAAAATCTCTGATAATTGAACAAATGAAAATTCGCAATAAAATGACGATAAATGAATACATTGCTTTATTATTCTAGGCCATAGAACAATGAATCAATGTATTCTATGGCATATAAAATTGCCTATAAAATTGTATATAAAATCCGTTTCACCGCAAATAATGTCTCGTTTTTGTATTTTGTATTTTTATAGTCTCTTAATGAAGTAGATATTGGAAAGAAAGATTCTACCATTTACGATTCTCCCCGTTATGGGCAATATATACGTGATATAATAACATTGTACTTCACGGACAGGAAGAAACGGCTGAAAGGAAAAGAATGTCAAACATACTTTTTTCTCGGAGAGACTTTTTTTTATATTACTTAGACATACACAATACTGATACATATATACCTGTTTCCCACGCTGAGAATAATACACCATTTATCTACACAGCAAAGCAAAGTGTAAGGAGAAACAAATAGAAGGGTCTTACATATAATATCGCGATACTCGTGGGTCTGGAAAATTCATTTTAGGACTCCAAATTCAAACGTGCCTGATACATCTATGTCGCCAGGCGAGGACATATTCCATGAACGGGAAGCAGAGACTCTTTTTTTTTCTAAATTGAGGAATGCAAGCTGGAGATTCTTTCTATATCTGGGAAAGATATATTGCCAAATGGAAACCATATCATGCACTTGTAAGCTGCTGGGAGAGGGCAGATATAACCTCTGTCCGAGCTAGGGGGTGGGCGAGCTAAAGAAAGCAACCTTATGGTTTGATTACTATACACGAACTGAAAAATAACTGGCGCTTTGGTCATCAAGTGACGTCATTAGGCGGCCATCATGTGACTCACGGGGATTTTTTTGGCCACCTTCTCTACTTTACATTCCTCTACGGTATTCGGATTAATTTCCTGTTTGACGAGTTAGCATTATTTAAGCTATTTATTTTCGGAATATTTTCCTGATCTTTGTTGTTATCACGACGTTTCGACTGTTGGGCCTTCCAGTCCTCATCAGGTGTATACTACTGGAACCACTGTTCATCTCGATCTATCCCTCTGTGTCGTCCCAGTGATACCCAAAGCTTCCTCAACACTGTCCCATAGCGCTCCGTATTCACTGCTTAGGGTCTCTCATTTTAGTCTTCCAACCAATATGAGCCGATAATGCAATGATTAGAACTTGCAACCAATAATGTGAATTTTGTTGCATATAACCGCCTCTGTATCTAGCCACCCCCCACGAGGGTTGCATGTGGCACAAGGCCGAGTTTTTACGTGGGTTTCCCGAGCCCGTAACCGCCGCTGTAACACATCCTCCGGTGCCCCATTAACCATTGTTTTTGCTGTTTACATGAACTGAAAGCTGAAAGTGCGCATCATCAGAGAACGAAACCATGAAGTCTGGATTTTCTTCGATTGTGACACAAAACAATTCAATTGGTGTTCATCTCAGTTTTTACTTTATTTGGAATGTTGTAAGGATACAAATGAAGATCTGATTTAAGAACACGTTTCAAAGACTCTCAAGAGATTTCCAGCTATTGACGTTGTTGTTGAAATGATTTTTAGGGCTCAGCCCTACTGAGTCCCTTACATCATCAATGTCCATTTTTGCGCTAGCACTAACCCTTCAACCAGAATAAGTGTCCCTCGGACATTCAGCGTTCGGATCTTGCACTGTCCCATAGTCTCTGAACTTTTGAACCCAGTCAAAAATTTTGTTTTGTGATCGAGCACGACGTCACTGAAACTTTCTCCGAAAATCTGATTGGACTACAGTATATGATTCGTTGGCAATATAAGCCTCTACACAAAATGTCTTTTCCATGGTTGACCAAGACATATTGGGGAAGATTATTGTTCCAATATGTCATGCACAAAGCCAACTTATATACCTTGACAGGGCAAAAATAAATAAAAAATATAAAGTAATATTAAAAGTTTATTAAAAAATAAACCAGAAGGTTCTGGTTTTGTGGGGGTATGGGGTTACACTGTAATATACTGTGACCTCGAAAAATTGTATGATTTGAGATTTGTTCTCGCTTGACACGGACAAACAAAAAGCGTCTGGCATACACACGTAGCGATTCGAAATTAGATGTTCGAAAATCATTTGGATTGCACTCATGTGCATTTCATTGACTTATGTGTAAATTCCGTTGGGAAAGGGAGGAATCTCTTTCATCACCCCCAGCTAATGGTTAAATATTAGGATTTCTGTATAGAAAAAGCAAAGTTTTAAAATAAAATAAGAAAAATGGTTAAACGTTTATGGATCCTCGCTCTTCAGAGTCAATGAAGTACAAAAATAATTGACTAAAAAAGATGGCGAAACAATTGGGAAATAAAACACAAGCAATAGTCACTCGCAAAAATAAAAAATAAATCATTCTTAGAATTTAAATATGTTTCGGCTCTAAATAACTCACAAAGCTTTTAGAAAAGGTAAAAAACAAACAAACAAACCAAAATCAATTACACACATGCGTACATACACACTGACAATTTAAAAAGCTGATTTTCTTTCAGTTCTCGACACCTGAACACGTTCTAACAAAGCTTCGTATACAGAATTTTTCATTTTTTCCATAATGCAGGAAAAACAAATAGAAATACACGCCTTGGTTTTTATTTCTTTTCATCGGTTCATTCTTTCCTTTTTCCTTTTCTCTCTCTCTCTCTCGTTCTACATAATTTAAACTTTAAGTCTCTTTTTCTCTCTTTATCTGTCAAAATTTAAGCTAACCAAAATGTGTCCAGTTTTAATGATGTCTAAGACTGTCTCCATTTGCCTATCTTTAAATTTACCAAAATCTTTCTCCCTCTTTCTTACTTTGTCAAGTTTTAACGTTTTCTCTCTTTACCTATCTAGATTTATATAAGATAATCTCTCTCTTTCTTCCTCTTTAGTTTTAATTTTGTCTCTTCGTTTTATCTCTGACGGACTAAATCTCATTTTGTTTACATCTCTCTCTCTCTATTAAAACCTGTCTCCCTCTCTATCTCTTTTTCTCTTGCTTTCAGTTTTTAACTTGATCGAAATATCTCCTTATCTCTCTTCCAGTTTAGTTCTTAACTTTGTAGAATTATCTTTCTCTCTCTTTCTCTCTCTCTCTCTCTATCAAATTTATCGAGGTCTCTCTAGGTTTTTTTTACCAGGGCATCTCTTTCTCTCATGGATCTGAATGCGTCTCACTTTTTCTCTGTCTACTTAGATTTAATTTCGTTAGAGTCTATCTATCTATCAATCTATCTATCTATCTATCTATCTATCTCCGTGCAATTAATGGTTTCTAAATTTGTTTGACTGTCTTTCTACCTGTCTAGTTTAGATAATTTCTCGTTCTTTCTCTTTCTCTCTAAGTCATTCATTTACTTTCTTTGTTCACTTCTCTAGTTTTCGCTCTGAGTCTGTCCTCATTATCTCTCTTATTCTCTACTTGTCTAACTTTAACTCGCCTACGTATTTCTCTCTACCACTACCTGGTCAGATATCTTTGTTTAAGACACTGTTTTTCTCTACTTTTTTAGTTTTAAAATTTTTACAAGTCTTTCTCTCACATTCCTTATTTGTCTAGTCCACTGTTGTCAATGTTTTTTTCTCTGCATATATATATATATATATATATATATATATATATATATATATATATATATATATATATATATATATATATATATATATATATTCACACACATGCATATATGTATGTATTCATGTATAAGTTCCTCATATATTTATAGTAACCACGCCGCCTTTTACTTCAGTACAAAAACCGATGCCTTCCCTTACGCAATCTCCTGCTAATTCCATCCCGCCATCTTTCTTTTTTGTCATTCTTTTCTCTTAGTCTCAGTTACACATACGGTGTATATTTACAGCAAAAAATCTACACTATTTCTCTGGCCTTAATTTTCTTTTTCTTCACTTGTCCTTCTCTTTTATCTTGCAAACATACGTGCACATCTCTAAGTCTATACTCCCAAACTCGCGTCAAAATGCATAATCGCAAACGGGCAGAGGCAGTGGCGCATGCGCAAACCCACTTTATTTTTAATGCGCTCTGCCTTGTGCAGTGCAATGGATTATAATGGCTGTCTGAAAGTAGAAATCCTTCGTTTTGAACAACCGGGATGCGTCTCAGTAACTGACAGCTTTCCTTTAATGCTATTTTTTACTCTTGAATTTTATTTTCTATATTTTGGGCTTCCATACAACCATCTGCTATGATTCTATCATGACAGCAGAAAACCTCCTTCCACTGCCTATCCAACAACCGTATTACAAATATGATATGAAGATTTTTTGTTCGTTTTTTTTATCATTTTTTTTTAACTTTTATATTATTAATATTTCTTCGTCAATATGCGTTGCTTTATATTTTACTTGCATCTTTCTAGTAATTTTCCTTCGTTCTTGTATCTTTCGTCTTTATTTGATTTATTTATGGTCATATTTTGGGCGTCTTAAAAGTCTTTTACTTCAGCTACTGTTTTAACTCTTTTTCTTTTTTTCTTTTTACTGTTTGAACTTTGTTCAATTTCTTTTGGCTTTTTTCCATTTTCTTCTGCCTAATCCTAGCTCTTCCTTACTTTTCTATCTTTTTTTCATTTTTTAAAACGTTCTTCTTCCTTTTGCTTTGTTTCTCGGCCCTTTTTCTCTCTTCTTTTTGCAGTCTATGATTGTCTTTTCTTTCTACCTTAAGTTTATTCATTTTCTTTTTGTATTGCTCTGTTTTTCTTTCTTTTTTAATTATATATTCATTTGTGTTTCATCTCCTTCTTTTCATCCGACATTATTTATTTTAGTCTATACAGAATTACATGAAAGTTCTATTCCTTTCATTAATCTGTTCAGGTGTTTTTATCATCATCTGTCTTTCTTTTTTTTCCGTTTTGCTGACTTTTTCGACATTTCCTTGTGTTTTTCTGCAACGTATTTTTTTTTTAAATTATCTTTCACTCTTTCTTTCTGGTTTTATCTTTTTCTTCCTTCCTTTGTTTTACTTCCTTTTTTTCTAACTTTTGTGTGTTTTAAATCCAATGGTGAAGGATTTCTTTCACTTTCATTTGTTGTGTCTTTTCATTCGCCTCGCTTTCATTCCCTCGCCTGAAACATTTTTTCATAGATCGCCATTATTATCTGTAATATTTGTTCTTCCATAAAGTGGTAGCTATTTTCTCTCCCTGTTTCGGGGCCTCCAAATTTCTCTGTCTCCCTCCATATATGTATATGTGTACACACACATACACACAGAACACACACACACACACACACACACACACACATATATATATATATATATATATATATATATATATATATATATATATATATATGTATATTCACATATATGTATATGCACTTATATATATATATATATATATATATATATATATATATATATATATATATTCATATACATATGTGTGTGTGCGTGCGTGCGTGTCTATGAAGGGTTTATTCTGCTTTTAAAACCTTGATATTATCTCTACCGTTTTTCATTGCAATTCGTTTTCATTTTTTTTCGGCCATCCTTTATATGTGACTTTATTTCATATTCTACAGATTTAACGAACAATCGCACGAGACTTACGTACTGCAGAGCAACTGGTGAATTCTCACGAGATTTCAGCAAAGTAAAACAGAGCGAATTGTGAATTCATTTCCGGTGTTCTTTCTCCTTTCCACCGCTTAATAGTATTTTCAGCAGAGTTATCTCTTTTTTATGACCTTGAGAAAATTCCATGGTGGATTTATTAGATGCAGCATTGCACTATCACATAATCTCTGTTAATGCAGAATATTAATGGAAAATATCACATTCCTTAAATTTAAAGAAATTAGGCAATATTCACCTCTATGATCTGTTCTTGTTTTGCGAAAGCTGCGCTTTATACATGTACATACATACACACACACAAACACACACACACACACACATATATATATATATATATATATATATATATATATATAATATTTCTTTAACATATGCTATATTTATTAGTAACATAATTTGGACAATTTTGCTGATACATCTGGTATACATACATACATATACATGTACATGAATGTATGTATATATATATATATATATATATATTGCTTTAAGATACGCTGTATTTATTGGTAAACATGTTCAATATCGCATGCTTCGACGCATGAAGGATTTGTTGTGAAACCGGCTTGTGATGATATCAGTGCCCACGTTGTATATATATATATATATACGTTATATATATATATATATATATATATATATATATAGAGAGAGAGAGAGAGAGATAGGAAGATAGAGACAAAAACAAAGAACAAATGAAAGACTTGTTTCCACGTAATATAATGTAATTTTTGTTAGTAAAATTCACCCAATTCAAGACCCAAAAGCCACTCAATGTAGAAGATTACTATATGGTGTTACATGAGCTTAGGAAAGGGCAAGATATGAAGTTCCTCAGACTATACAGTAATGACGATAGCGAACGGAAGAGTTGAAGATTTATTTAGTGAATAGTAATTCCGAGTTCAGTAGGAAGTTTAAACGGATGGAGACTTTACAAGAAACTAAAAATACAATCTTAAACAGGAAACAAATGATAAACTTGTAATCCTTATCAAAAGACCAGGGAGGAGTGCGAACCGGACAACAGGCGTATCTATCTACTCCTATTGATATAGGAAAAATAATTACCGAATAATTCAATCATACAATTCTGATGTATAGATTTGAAACAGAAACCCGATTCTAACCAAGAAGCACACATATATGTATGCCTCTCTCTCTCTCTCTCCCTCTCTCTTTATATATATATATATATATACACAGTATAGGAGTGTCAGATGGGTACCGTCTTTGCGAAAGCAGCACCATCATGTAATTCACCCCACCAAAAATTTTAAATGGGCATGCTGCATTTCTTGGCATTCGTGCTGGAAGGGTTTAGGTGTCAATCTGAGGACAGTGCAGAGGATTTGTGCAGAGTTGGATAATATATCCAGTCAACATCATTGTTTTGAGAGTGATCACTAATGATGGCGAGATTATGCCTCTGTTCTTCTTCCCACAGAATCTCAGACTGAATACGGATGCCTAAATCAAATTCCTTGAGGAGCTAGTGCTCCCTTGGGTCAAGAGGATTTGATGCTGGAAAACTTTGTGTCTGGCAAGAGGAAGCTACACCATTCCACACAAGCAGAAGAATTCAGTCTCCAGTTTAAAATTCCTACACAAAAGTAAAGCACATTATTCACATTAAACATAGATGGTAATATATATTGATTTTCCAAGCGTAGCTTAGATGTGACACAAGGCCGAATGTAAATGGCAACATATATGTTTACATATGTTATGCTGTTTATATATTTATATGAAATATATGCACGATTTTAACTTATTAATATATCATGTTTAAATTCTATGATCGATAAAGCAATGAAACATCACAATAGTTACTTGCTTTTATTTCAAATATTTTAATAATTTATTTGCAAGCGTGTGATTTTATTATGCTACACTAAAATTTTTTAATATATATATATATATATATATATATATATATATATATATATATATATATATATATATATATTATATATATTTATATAATTTTATTCATATATAATTTCAACTTTAAGATATATAAAGATTGTTAAAGTTGTTTTTACTTAATTATCTATTTTTCACGCCTTATCAACCTCTTATGGATTATTTAGTGTGGAAACATAATTTGGGTGGTAAGACTATGTTTTTTTTCTTGTTTTGTATATTGCATTAAAATGCTGTACTGATAAAAATTCTACTATTTAACCGATAGCTAGGGGGAGAGCTGAATTCATATCTTTTCCAATAGTATTTGACCATAATTGAATGTAAGAAACCCGTATGGTATTCGAATTCGGGTCTCCATGTCATGTCATGGAGAGAAAAGTTAAACACGAAAAGAAAAACATAATATTGGAAATGCTAAATAGCAGGACTAGAAACACGTAATGGCAATTGTTCAAATGTTGAACAGGAATCAAAAATAAACCGAAAGCCAAATCAAGAAGAAGAAGAAGAAGAAGAAACTTTTTTTAAGATTGCCAGAAAAAAATAGACTTGAAAATTAGTAGATAAAAATGACTAGCAAGACAAATTGAATGAATTGGTGTTGCGAATTTTAAGAAAGTGAAGAAAATAGAGTATTTCAAACACTGAAATATGAAAATAATCAAACAATAATGTAAGTAGAATAAGTCGTTAAGCTGGCGAATGGTAATTTTTACCGTAACTGGAGTTACTTTCGGCTGGAATCTTTGCATTAAAACAAAATTTCAGGAAAGTAGGTTTTTCTAGTCCAATAAAAGTTTGTTTGAATAAATGTGGAACGCCAGCATCATGATTATGTTATTATTTTCTCTTTGTGTTACACGTGATAGACATTTTACATGTTGCAGGTTTTGAAAGTCTTCACGTGATATATTCTGTGCTTTTTAGTAAAGTTCGTTGATGCAACGAAGAAGCTTGATCCTAGTTTATTCTCTTCAAGCCATTTTTAACCCTTGGTCAAAGGAAAAAAAAAATAGAGCTGACAGTTTAAACGTGTTTGGCTCCATCCATATAAGAATCTCGTTCTCGAGAGACTAATTAAGATGACTCGAGATTATAGGTTAATATTTTACTTTTTGTTGCAATTTACGGTGCTGGGTGAAAGTAACCCTATCTCCAGACCAGATTTGTTATAACTAATCCATATATATAATGGTGTTCATCCTGTACAGGCTCAAGGTGCCGCTAAAGAGGGTTACAGAATAATGGGAAAATTTTATTCGGATATATAGGGAAGGCAACGGTTAACCTAGACAGGAAAAGGTAAAGATTGTAGTAATCAAGGAAGTATACTGTTGAGAGTCCGTTCTATAAAGTAGCAATTCATGGCAAAAAGCTGGTTGAGTGGAAATGACATCTCACCAAAGGAATGAAGGATGTTGACTACATTCTGCTTGGCATGGCTGGAGTTAACAGTAAAGCTTAGGACAAGTGGAACCAAGGAAGAAAGTCCGACTGAAAAGATTTCATGGAAATAGCGATAGGCTGCCCGGTTTTGTCACCCACAAGGACGGGGAGACAGTTTTCGACTAGAGAGACTGGAAATTAGGGACTGGACAGCTCTCATCCACATATGGCAGGAGTATACCTTTTTTAGTTTTTATTGTGTCTAGTTTCTTTTGCTCACTAGAGAATATTGGGCTACTTTTGACGCCGCATCCGAAGGAAAGTAGAAGTTGTATACGATTTGGACGGGCAAATAATATGATTTTTTGGTGGGAATTGGGATTCACAAATGGTCCCCATCCGCATGTATTCACACATTTACAATAGGGGAACCGGTTTGAATACAGAGTTTCCTTCTCCTAGACTGGTGCCATTGAAGTAGACAGGACACAGACTGTCCCGATATTTTATCCATAACTGGGGGAGAGGTGATGGATTCTTACATTTCCCATGTATATTAGGACGTAAGTGAATGTAATGAACGCAACTTGAATTCGAAGTCAGCACACTCATTTGACAGTTCGAGCTGAAAACATTTATTTCACCGTACCTGCACACGCACACGCACACACACACACACACACACACACATATATATATATATATATATATATATATATATATATATATATATATATATAGATATATATATATATATATATTAAATACACAGAGGTATTTGAATTATATTGTATTTAGTAATTCTGCATCCAAAATCTTTATGTGCAAGTACTGTTTTCTATCTGTTGGAAAAGTTTCTGCTGAGTGCTTATTTCTGTTCAAGATAATTGTCATCCCAGCTGTGAATACTTATGTCATCAACATATCCCCACTCACCCATCAGTACGCTCTCCTTGGAATAAAACTGGCACGCTGATTTTTATTAGGAGATTCCTTTCGATGTAGTATGAAAAGTTTTGTTTATGATAACATCCTATCTCTTCACATCTGTGCTTGTATCTGCATAGAGCGTAATCTAGTAAGGTATTAAATACATTATGGCTCACATTGTTGCCTTGTGGATCGATATTTTTCCTAGTTCTGATCTAGACATTCAGTTGCGTCAAAACCTTCTAATGGAGAAGAGGAAAGTGCTATTCATGTAGACCTGTACTGTTTTGAGGTGAATATATCAGGAATATATTTGTTTATTGAAAAGGTAGGCAGTTTCCAGAACTACAGGAGAACATATTTCAAAATCTCTGCCATGTTTATAAACACACCCGTATGTACACACACTCACATCTATCCCTTACGATCTATTTTTACTTGTCTCAGTCAGTTTAACAATAACCATATTAGTACCAATCAATGTTAACGTCTATAACCCTCTGTCTGTCTATCTGCATGTGTCCCTCTCACTTATTCTATCTCCCATATATATATATATATATATATATATATATATATATATATTTTTTGTGTGTATGTACATGTGCATTTTCCATGGAAATCCTCAGCATTTTTTAAGCAATTCACCCCAAGCAAGGCAGGAATGCCACTAGCATTGAGAACAAGAGTAAAGAGGCGTGTTTGAGGAAAAGATCCAGAGAAGGACGGGGACCAAGCTTAGGGTGTCAGATGTCGATTGACATTACACTTGACTATTTGAAGATTATAGTCATCGGGGAAGCAAGCAGACGGGAAGTGCGAGAGAAAAAAAAACTCTCAGAATAGAAAACACGGTTAGATTTAACCGTTTTGACAGTGAAAGTTTGGAACCGATATGCCAGCCTGGTAGCTCGCTTAAATTCATGTATTCATGCAGTCTGGGAGAGACATACAGCGCGGGCACTAGTCCCTATATGAGAGCAATATTCGATGCAAGGACGGAGAGTCAACCAGGGTTAAACATGTTTCAACCGGGGAAACAGTAAATATAAATAAAATAAAATTAAATATGTGGATACCGACACCAACATAAATTGGCTACTAGAACGGGGACTATTTCTGTCCTACAATTAATACATATTATACTAAATAATTCAAATAAGAAAACGAGTGAAGATACAAAATCCGTGTGCATGTGTGGGTGCATATATATATATATATATATATATATATATATATATATATAAGGCTCAAACATTAACATTCCATGGTTATAATTTATTACACTGGAATCGAAATCATGATCCAATTCATAAGACTTAAACATTTGTAAGTCTGGTGAATTGAATTTGTAGGTCTAATAAAGTATTTATATTTGTGTATCTAAGTCTTTATCATTTAAGCTTTAATATCATTTATTTATAATGTAAAAAAACGAAATACAACTAGCCTAAAAATAAAAAAAAAATATCGCTCCAAAATTAAAAATATTGAGATATCTATAGAGTATAATTCGTCACAGCAACTATCTAAAGAGAAGAGGAAAAGCTAAAGAGCGAGCATAAAGCGACAAAGAAAAGAAGATAAGGACAAATTATCACAGCATCCGAGACGTACGCACATCCACGCAGACGGGAGCATGGTTGCACGCAACACAAACAATACGGGAAAAAATAACTTACACGCATGATCAGTAGACAAATGAAATTCGAAAAATATACGCAGTAAATTTCTGATGCTCTCTGACACGGATGTGAAACTCTGGAGTCGGTTTGCTGATGGTAACATCAGTCACCTGTATGGCAAACTTTTACTTGTCCTTCTCCTAGACCAGTTTCCATCCCATAGCGAGAAGAAGAGGACTAATACCTTTCCCAAGGGTATTAGCACGTAAGTAAATGTAACGGATTCAATCAATATATCTTTCAATCAAGATCTCTATCTATAAAAGGTAGGATGTATGTGTGTGTGTCTAATGAATGCACGGCCGCAATTTTCGACAGATTTGCACCAAAATTTACATGTACTTTGCATTTCCCAACTCCCATCGATAGTGGAAATAATCGATTTTTTCATGCTTCTACGGCAAAACGCGTAGTTTGCGGCCATATTGAGAGCCAATAGCTGGTTGCCACGAATAGGCAGTATGATTCTATTGGCCAGCGTGAGAGCCAACAGCTGACTGACACGAATTTTAATTAGCATGCTAGCATGCAAAAACATTCGATAGCTGTATTCGTCACAAGTGAGAAAAAATTAAATCTATATGGCACTTTACTCCAGTTGGCTCATTCGCTCAACGTTGATTCTGATTCCGCAGAACTGGGTTGGTTGTGAAATATTATCTTTTTTCATTCGGTTTTTCCAGTTATGAGTCCTTTCTTGAAGCTGATCATTTTGTGTTCATTTTGTTTAGTTATTTTTCGTAACAAATTTAATGTTTAGTATAGAGCTTAGAAAAATTCGCAGTGTGAGATAGGCAAGAAGTAAAGCATGTAGCAACATCAGCACGGCAAAGGGCACTCCTTTAAAGGCAAGGAA
This sequence comes from Acanthosepion pharaonis, assembly GCA_903632075.3. Taxonomy (NCBI): domain Eukaryota; kingdom Metazoa; phylum Mollusca; class Cephalopoda; order Sepiida; family Sepiidae; genus Acanthosepion; species Acanthosepion pharaonis. Next base: position 2,940,642 of record CAHIKZ030000291.1, read on the forward strand.
GGCCAAAAATATTTTAAGTCAAGCGATAGCAATTGCTGTATGAGTCATACGACACAAGCACGTGCAACGCCGGGCCATGCTGCTAGTATATATATATATATATATATATATATATATATATTCATCCAGAGACTGTTTCGCTGTTTTACCCCTCATCAGTGTGGCTCGACATCCGAAGATTTTAGACGTATTCATTTTTAGACAAATACGCCAGTTACCGAAGAATTCGATCTGTCTTAACGAAAAATTTTGCATATATATAGTTAATTCATTTAGCTAACACTATAACCCCTATCTATCTATCTCTCTATCTATATATATATATATATATATATATATATATATTTATATATATTTCCGTAATCCTTATTTCTATTAGGTAATCGTATTTTGAGTAGAAGATACGTTTATTTAACCAGTATATTTATTTATTTTCGTCTACCGGCTTTGTCTTCTAGAGACATTGTTAACGAAATATGTGCACTATCTAGCATGATTTGAACCTGCATGCTTTTCCGGAGAACCTTTTTTAGATCTGATGTGCATTGACCTCTCGAATGTAGTAAAGGAAGAACAAGGACAAAGAATAAAGTTAAATGGTCTAATATTTCTTCGAACTAAACAAAGAACTTTGTGGAGAGACATAATCACCTACATAATGATCGAGAAGTTCCCATAAAACAATTAACTTGTTATTACTGTAAATATTTAAACCAAGCGGACAACTGATTGAAAAGTAGAAGGGGGAAGCGGAAGGGAGAGAAAATCTGAAACTTTACTCTTTTAACCGATTTTAAATAATGTAAGCGGGAGAATAAAAAATGTGATTATTTTTTCACATCTCCCTCAAGCCAGAAATGCCTGTGATCATTAAATTGAAACATTCAATGTATTTATTAACAACTATTTTTCATGATATCACGATCTATATGAAAGTGTACTGAAAAAATAGACGGTCCTTTTAAGTTTTGTCTTGGAAGAGAAAAATCAGAAAACAGAAAGACGGGTGGATAGTGTGTGTGTATGTGTATGTGAGAGAGGGAGTGTGTGTGTGTGAGAGAGAGACGCGTAGAAGAGTGAGCAAGGTCTAGGCCGAACGTGAGTAAATAACATGAGATTAATTCCTCAAACATAAATCTTTTATTGATTCAGAGACTGGGATGAGAAATTTATGATGCTACCAGACAACAAGACAGCTTCTTTGAATAAGACATATTTACTTGGATAAACGAGTTTACGCATGATAGTCAGACATGAACATTATTCGGACTTGGGAAGTGTTTAAGACATTACGATTTCAACAACAACAACAACAACAGTAACCATAACAAAGATAAAGAATAAAATAAACGAAAAAGACTGCGTGTTGTCCAAATCCAAATGTAAAACTTACATTATTAGGACTCTTATCCTCACCCTCACTCCGATATCCACAACTTTTTGGCCGTTGTACCCACCGGCCATCTTCAGTTGATTGGAATTTCAAACCGAAGACTTTGCTTCGTTCACTGTGGTAGATTGTTCTACTTCCACGTGGCATGCCTGTTCAGGATGTCTCAGTTATTTCCCTTTAACTGAACGCTACAAGTTTATTTCACCACTGCTGTGGCTGGTATTGAACTCACTCTTTGGATCTAGTCACTGGATCTAACCAACATCTTTATCCACTGGGGAGTTGAGTTAAATGAAAATAACTGATACATCCGGAAGAGGCATGGCACGTAGAACAAGAACAATCTGCCCAGATGGACAAAATAAAAGGTTCGGTTTGAAATTCCAATCACCTGAAGAAGCCCGGAGCGTACAACGGATGAAAGGTTGTGAATATGACAATGATGCTGAGGACAACAGTCCGAATAATGTAAATAATGTAAGAAATCAAAATACCTCATCTCAGAGATATAGACCGATACCAAATGTAAAATCTTTAATCCTCTCAAGGTTTTCATGATGCGTAACAGTGTATTTTGTAGCTACAGAATAGCAACATGTTTAAATTCTGAACATTGCAATCGTATCTCTGCCAATATTATTTGAATCGAGATGACTGATATTTACTAAAAGTAACTGAGGAACGTTAAGAGACATGGAAATGAACAGAGTATTGGTGAGAACTATTCAAAATCAATTAAAAATCGATACCAGTACACTACCAGCTATAAAAACCACAGTTTCTTTATAGTTAGCTCTGCATTTTATTCTACCGCAGTTTGCATCTATCTATCTAGCTAGCTAGCTATTTATCTATCTATCTAGATAGCTAGCTAGCTATTTATCTATCTATCTAGATAGATAGATAAATAGCTAGCTATCTAGATAGCTAGCTAGCTATCTGTTAGTGTTCAAATCTATAAAATAGTTTCTTAATTGTTGTTGTTCCCAGGTCTAACCTGTTAAGGTCCCAGCTATTGACAAATTGTGACACCCGTTCAAACGAAAATTAAAAACACTATGAAAGTATAAAAATACAAATTTATAGTAAAATGACCAACAACAGATTTCATCTGTAGTTGAAGGCATGGAATTGCGTTCAAAATATTAAGATTTCAGCATGATATAACCCATATATGTGTTGATATGCTGCTAAACAAAATCAAACAAACTACAAAATAGTAAGACTATGTGGTTCATTTGAAGATGAAGTCTTAATTTCGATGACCAGGTGTAAAATATATATTTAAGCGTCTGTTCTGTGTTGTATAGACGTAGATTTAAATTTGAAATTTTATTAATTTTAACGAGATTAAGTGATCTAATTTTATATTAATATTCATTTGATTCTAATGATTCCTGTTTTTACAGAACTTTACTCATTATTTTATTACATAACTATAGACTGAATGACTCGACTATATTATTATTTGGCGTTGTGTGAACCCGAAATTAGAAATCACCGTGGCCGAGTGTTAGAATGTAAAAGCTACATGAACAAAATGATCTTGACCGATTGATGTGCAATATAAGATATTTATTTAACAAATATAACAAAAGGAAAGTTTAAGGGATTCTTTTCCTACAAATAAATAGAATACACAACGAAAATTGTTAATGGATGTATTTGAGTGTGTCTTGACTGTGAAGGTGAGTGTTGGGTGTAAATCGTCCACAGACATTTTGGTTTCACTGTGAAAAAAAGAGGGAACACAAGAAAGGGGCGTTACTTAATGAACGATTCCTGTCTTTTGCAAGAGTATTGGTGTGAACTATTCAAAAGTCATTTCAACATCGATAGCAGAGTACTACGCTGACTCGAGGTTAACAAAGAAATCTATGTTGAAATATAGACGGGATTGCATTTGCGGTGAATCTGAACAGTTTCGACAGTTTCTTTATATTTATATCTCCACTTAATTCTATCTCAGTTTGCATACACCTACTTACCTACATATCTATCTATCTATCTATCTATCTGTCAGTGTTCAAATCTATCTCTCTATAAAATAGTTTCTTACTTGCTGTTGTTCCCCCGACCACCTTGTTATAGTCCCAGCTATGGGAAAATTGTGATCCACCCAAAACTAAAATTAAAACACTAGGAACGTATAAAAATACATATTTATAGTAAAATTACCAACTATACATTTTACCTTTAGTTGAAATAATGCAGTTACGTTCAAAATATTTAGATTTCGGCATTAAATAACCCATAGAGGTGTTGATATGCCGCTAAGCAAACTCAAGCAATCGATAAAATAATACGTCTATGGGGTTCATTTGACGACGAAGTATTCCGATGTCTAGTGTAAAATAAAGATGTAAGCGTCTGTTCTGTGCTGTGTAGACGTAGATGTAAACTTGAAATTTGATTAATTTTTACTTGATTAATTCATCTAATATAATATTAATATTCCTTTGACTCCTAAACTCAAAAAAACCTACAGAGATATTTTAACAATTATGTAATTCCAACTTAGTATGATTCAGCAAACTTTCTAGAGATGCTGTCTCGATAAAACATCCCAGCTTCTTATGCTGTAAACGGTTTAATAGGAACTAATAGGTTTCGTTTATGATTCGCTCAGCAGTCCTTCCATGTTTATTGAACAAAAATCGCATATTTTGTTTGAGGTTTACCGGTTCTTTATTATTTAATCGTCATAATAATTGAATTGCCTTAACTTGTTTGGTATCTGACTGATCAGTGTCTACGAATTTTTATTATGTGTGTACCCGGTCAGCAGATATTTGGTTGTTGCATCCGACTTGTAGTAAGGAGGCCGGACTCTTTAAAAGCGCTTAGAGAGGTTGATAAGAGGGATAAACATTTTCATAATATCGCAGTATTCGTACTAGTATATAAAGCAAGGATAGGTGTCCTCTCATGTATTTTTGGCGGTAAAATCAGAGGAAACATTATGTCTTAGAGCTACATTCTGACTAGTTTGCATTACCATATATGTAATGGTGATAATTGCGTTTTTTTTTTAGTCAAAATCTCTAACTTATACATTGAAAATAAACATTAAAACAAATAAAAGAAAAAACACCTACATCCATCAAATTTTCTTTCTCCAGTATTCGGGGGATATGTTATGATTTATGTAGTGTAGAATCTTCTCTTTTGAAACATTCTCTCGATATCTTCGCACTTGGCGAAATTAATTGAAATTCTTGTATCGGCACAAATGAATTTTCTGTTCCAGGCTATCTTCGTCTTTGTTGAAAAGATTCTTACATACATATGCAGCATGTTGGTGTTTATATGCAGGAAAATCATGCAGTTGCAAGAGAATTGTCTCTTGTATCTCTAGATGATTCTTTCCTAGGCATTCGTCTTTCATTATGACACTGTTAGATGTCTCTCTTTCTTTTGGGACTCTTTTCTTTTTCGGAACTCTAACATTTCTGCCTAAAATAAAATTATGTTGACAGATTAAATAGGTCAATGTCTTCCCCCTGCCTCTAAATACAAATAGTGGATTTAACTTTTATATGATAAAGAGAAATAGTGTAGAATAAACCTCTCTAAAAAAATTCCAGTTCGACCATTTTGATTCAGATTTTCATTATTGCGTTTGCTTTTTTGGCAATTTTTTTACGTGATATTTGTGACAATTTTGCCTTTTTTATAACTTGGAAATAAATTCGGGAACAATCGAAAGTAATTGCGAATTCTCGCTAAAGTCACAGATGAAATAAAATAATTGTTGGTACTGAGGACCCCATATATCAGATTTTCTTTAAAAATTGACAGAAGAATTAAACTTAAAACTAATTCCCACTTGATTTCAAAATCAATTTTTGTTCTGTAGTTTAAATTTCATTTCAGATTTTCGATTTCATTCCTATTTGGATTCTCAGTTTGTGCTGAACCCCTTAAAATCCACTCCAAAGTTTCTGATTTGTCTGTCTTTGCCTAATCCACCTGGTGACCTGTTCAAAAGGACAAACATTGTTAAACATTATCTTGATAAATAATAAAATTCGACAAATTGAAACGTTATTCAATGGAGCCTAAAATTTAATTTTTAACAAAGCGGTCTGTTTTTTTCTTTTGACGAATTATTATCTCTTGAAAATTTAACTATATCAGTCGAAACGAGACAACTCTACAGGAAATTTCATCCATCATCAACATAAACTGTTCAATTTTGGGACCTTCTACCAACCATGAATTGTTTTAAACAACTTTATTATATCAAAATATTTTCTGTAAAACAAATATATTATTTTTGTTGTTGTTGCCTTTATATTTAATTTAGTAAAGGTTCAATTTAATTTGTAATTTACGATGCAGAAAGTCCAACAATAAATGACGCCCGATAGGGCGTTTTTTAAGACTTTATTTTAAAATGTTTCTTTTATTTACATTCTCCTAGATCTTCATCATGGCACTGGCCTCTTGGCAATTCAGATCACGCTGTAGTATATTTTGATTTTCCTTTTTGCATCGACTATTACGAAGTAATCTCCTGTTCATGGGTCTTCTCTCGGCTAATAGGTTACCAATTGGTATTTATTTAATAATATTCTTCAAGACGTCACTTGGATTGATTTTCTTAACTGTTCTATTGAGAATTGTGCTACTTGTTTGTTTAAAATCGACATCGATGCTTTTACTCCTTCTCAGAGACACCAAGTGAAATTACAATCTTCTTCACGTTTTATACGAGGCTGTTCAGCCGCTATAGTCAAATCTATTAAACAAATATATTTCCAACAAAGTCAATGTAATTATTCCGAAAAACAAATGCAACTGCCGAAACAATATGATCTGTCCCTGAAACGGTAAATGTTTGACCGTTGATATTATATATTATATACTGAGCGAGTATACCTTCTGGTAATGATGTTAAATTTTATTTTGGTTCCACTGAAAATCCTTGGAAATTTCATTTTAAGCCATGAAATTATCTGTTTGGACAAAATCTTTCAGGCTGTGTGGTGTTTTAAATCTTTGAATAAATTCTCTCTAATTTAAATATAATACTCTTTACCTAAGAGTCTTGATAGTAAAATATTAAAATGAGAAATATTTTTTTTTGATATTTAAACACTTAAGTCATTACCTGATGTTAAACATTAACTGTGAAATTTAACGGAAAATTTTTATAAATAAAAATGTGTAAATGTATATTTTAAGTATGCAACCTGTGTATATCGATACATATGTGTGTGTTTATGTGTAATTGCACATGTAAATGAACGTATGTATATGTGAGATTTATATATATATATATATATGAAAAAACATTTTTTATATTACCTTATCTTAATTTATATCTAAAAATATACAAATTACATTCATGAATATATATAGATTAAAAGTAATCTTTTTATATTTAAATATTTTAAATTAAACTAATTAAATCTTTTAAATTTATATTTTAAAATTACAAATATAAAATGTTTTAAAATTGTATTAAACTCATATTAAATCCCTAAATTAATTGTAGAGAGTTAAAATTTAAATCTAAATTTCAATTAAATTAATTTCTTTGTGGATATTTTAAAACATTTAAATTAATATCAAACGTTAAAATCTTTTATTTTAGCTAAATTGCTAAAACTATAACACCCCAGTTCTTCCTCCGTAAATCCTAAAATATCTACTTTCTCTTTACTTCCCCCTAATTTTTCTCTTCTCTCCTTCCCATTAATCATTTCCGTTATGTTGATATAACTTTTTTAAAAAGTATTAAATTAGAATAAACCCTCTCTAAATCGACCAGTCCCTATCTGTTAAATTACATAACCTTAATACTGCGTTGTCAAAAAGTGTAAAATTTCATTTCATTTTTTTCGTTTGAATGATGTCTGATGATCCATGGTATCAAAAGGTAGTGAAATAAATATTCCAATGGAGCCTTAAAGCGGTCTTTATCTCTGAATTTACATTGAGCTCTCAGGATTTCATCCTCTTTGGGACTACCTATACAGATTACCAACATATATATATATATATTAAATGTACAAAGTCCGACAATTATTTTAAGACATTTTTATGTTTATACATTCTTTTATTGATATAACTATTTAAGTAAATGGTCTGTTTATAATAAACTGTGGCCGAATCGGTTAAGGCAAGTCAGACGGTTCCGTATAGGATACAGGTTCGATTCCTGTTGGGGGACGAATATTTTCTATGAAATATCTTGGACATTCAGGCCTATAAATCTTGTTTATTATAAACAGAGCATTTACTTTAAGATTTTATCTACAAAAAGAATGTATAAACCTAAAAATGTCTTTATATATATATATATATATATATATATAGCATGTATCTTAAATAATGAATGTAATTTTAAAAATTACAAATATGTAATCCCAGTAAAAAATACGATAACCATATATAACTTTTAAAAATTTAAATTACGTATCGGTCAGTCTGTACTCATTACCTGAAGAGTGCGTTGTGTATAAAAACCTGAATCGTGCTATATAGTAAAAATATTGTTTTAAGTTATGTTATATTTATGTGTAAAAGTGCTCAATATCAGAATTAGAGCTAATGTATATTTAAAATTGTCACATGCTTGTATTTACGATTAAGAGAGAGGGGGAAAAATATTTACAGGTGCTATAATGTTAAACCATTCGGAATGAGAAAACTGTACTTCCATGCTTTTAACCATGTGAAATTATAACCCAGTCAGTTTGAAGAAAAATTCTAAACTCAAAATTCGTAGAAGTTCTGGCGTATCACATTATGGAGTATCACACTAAGCAGTTCTTGCGTATCACATCATGGAGTATCACTTTAAGAAATTCTAGCGTATCACATTATGGAGTATCACACTAAGCAATTCTGACGTATCACACTATGGAGTATCACACTAAGCAGTTCTGCAATATCCCATTATGGAGTATCACACTAAGCAGTTCTGACGTATCACATTAAGCAATTCTGGCGTATCACATTATGGAGTATTAAACGAAGCAATTCTGATGTATCACATTATGTAGTATCACACTAAGAAGTACTTGCGTATCACATTATGGAGTATCACACTAAGGTAATCATTGACAGGAAAATGGAGTTCATATTTTTTCTGGAATTTCGACAGCACTCGAACTACGACTTCGGTTGTGTATTATTGTTATTATTTGTATGCTTATGCGTTTTATCATTTGCAGTATGCCTGATGCAAGAGAACTCCGAATTAGGAATGGAAATTTTCTGGTTAGAAATAAAATAAAAATAAAAATTAACAACACGTGGAATTGCAATTTTGAAACCGAAAACGACTTAAGACGTGAAACTACCATTGACTATAGAGGACTGGAGTCTAATTACATATTATTTATCTTTCTTTCTTTCTCGCTCTCTCTTTCTCTTTCTCTCTCTCTACACACACACATATATATATAATTTTCTTTCTGGACATAAATTATCGAGAAATTGTCCGAATGTTGTGAATGCGTGAGCGCTTTCCTCCTGTCGTTTAATGCCCACTGTTAAAAAATTATTTTCATATATCTTCTGATCAGTGCAGTGGATTTCCCCTGTTTCTCTGAAAATACTTTCATCCTGCTAAATGTAGCCGTCGAAAACTCTTGCCCATGAGTGGCAGAATTATCATTTTACCGCTGTTGCAAATATAAGACCATCACCAAAGCTATCCCCCCCACACACTTTGCATCCATCTATCTCAATGAATTTATGTATAACATCTATATTTGTTCTTTCTTGATAGCAGTGTAGTTACTTCGTATCTCTACGTTTATATCTATCTATCTTAAAATATATACAGATTACACAAGATGACGCATATAATATAGCCAGATTCACTTCAAGAGTATTGTCTCCATTCCTTCTCTTTTTGTCTGTTCAAATGGATAACTACGCATTTAAAAATAAATAGAATCGTTACGACCGACATCGTATTTCGAGTTCTTTACGAGGAGAAAAATATTCACGAAAACTTACAGACATACGCCGTTATAAAATGTGTCGTTCCTGGCCAGAAGTAATGCCCTGTTCATGATTACAACAGACGTTTGCGTTTTACATCGTTCTTGCGCTGAGAAAAAAAATGGTCGAAGTACTTGATGGAATCAGTGGCAGCCAGGTGAGAGATTTGCGCGCAGACAGATTATTCATCTCAAGATTAAATCCACCAGCTGCAAAAACCGAATCCGATCACCATGACACTGACTGATCCTCCTCAGAACAAGAATATTATATTCATTTCAGAATAGATCATAAGTTTGTAGAAAAAAGTGACCAAAATATAAGGAACTGCACATATACTTGAAGTTATAGTTTACATAAATACTAAACTTACACACACACACATATATATATATATATATATATATATATATATATGTGTGTGTGTGTTATGTGTGCGTGTGCGATGACTGAACAAAAAGTATTGGGACTGTTGCTATGGTAACGGAGCTAATGGACGTAGAATGAAGTAGCTTACTACATACAGACGTTGTATATTTTTAGGCAAGCATATACAATATTGTAGCTTGATTCCATTGCTTGTAGGGATCTTTGAAGAAAAGTGCGTAGAGTGTGGTCGTCACCGTGTTTCCATCAGTGGCCATGGCTTGTTCAGCAGTTTTTATTTTACCAAGAACACATTCTATAGATTCGACAAGGCACCGAGATTACTCCTCTTGGGACTTTTCCAAAAAATCAAATCCCACTTGAAAGTTACATGATTTCAAACATTGAGGAAATGTGGATGATTTCCACACGCGTTTCCTCAGTCACCATGACAGACACGCTTCACTTATCGATCTCTTTTTTATATCTATTGCTGATTTTTATAATAATAGGTAGCTCTGCCCTCTTGACAACTCTGATGCAGTAGTGTCTATAAACATTTCGTTCAGCCACCAGCGAAGAACCTCGTACCAACAGAATATTTTTCTGTTATCAACGAACAGTTTGGGACTCCTTATGTGATTTCCTTCGTGACGTCCTTTGAATGAAGTTTTTAATCATTCTGTTAAAATGTCTGCGTTTCTGGGTGAAAGCCGGCATCGATGTTTTCATTCCAGCAAGGAAATACCCATTCAACTGCATTCATCTCCTTGGATCTTACCTGCATGCTCGGCCACTATATCCCATATGAATCATTTATTCCGGCTGTACCAGAGCGGTGCGTCTGATTACAACAGATATTTCTTTCTCTTTGCTCGTAACGGGTTTCAAACGTGTCCTCAATGAAGCAAAGTTACTGTTTGCTGATAGACGACGTATGTTTGTTTCTAGAGATTATTGGCGCCACTGTAAAAGACTCAATCCGTTCCCTATTTAATCATTTCGAAGTCCTGACATCGATAGCAGTTAAGGTTGTATGCTTTGCTTGTAAATTATCTTCCAACCCAACACTCGACGCCATCGGAGTACGTACACGTGATTTCCCCCTTGAACTGAGGCTATACTGGGTGATATGAACATAACATCGTCACTAGTCTCGGATATCATTTCTAAATTAGACACCCATAAGGCAAGTTGGGTGACGGGATGCTAGCCGTCGTCGTAAAGAAATGCACCGGGAGCTGGCTCTAGTTCTCTCCAAACTCTATAACTTCTGTCATGCTTTCCAGCTTGTTGGAAGTCCTCCACTATAGTGCTCGTTTTTTAAGAATTATGGGGAACCTTCTGGCCGTTGTAACTATCGCCCTATAAGTCTCATAACGTTTTTCGGCAAAATATTCGAGGCTTTAAGTTCTTTAAGAATTTTACCTCCCACGATCTGACAAACAATATGGATTCCGTTTTGCCCGGTCTACAGTTGGCGTGCTTACGGACATCACCGAATATGTATATCAAGCTCCGGATAATAACCGCGAAACTCGAGCTGTGGCTGTAGAGATCGAAAAAAAAAGTGTTTGACAGATTTTGGCATGCTGGCCTACGTTATTAAAAGACGATAGATTGATTTAATCCAATCATTTATATCAAATCCTGGAATGAAGGTAATTTTGCACGAGCTCGCTTCCAGATCTTATCACATGAGGGCGGGTGTCCCCCAAGGATGTATCTTGGTTCCTACGCTGTTTCTGATCTTCATCAATCATCTTCCCGATATTATCGGTTCCCAAGGTAGACACTTTTGCAGATGACACTACAATTTACTCCTGCGTCAATAGCAAATCCGTCAGCTCTAACAACGTTAAACTTGCCGCTGCAATTGATAATGATCTCCAATCGGTGACTTTTAAATATTAATGCTTCCGAAACTAAACTGCTCACTTTTAACAACCATAGAGAAACTTCCCTGCTCACCATCAGTAGGGCTGACATTCGACTCCAGAAGTTCGTCTAGCTATGTCTTCTTGGCCTTACGTTTTCAACTGGAACAACTACATTGAATCAATAGCTGCATCTACTGCAAGGATGATTGGTTCATTGTGTCGTGCCCGAAGGTTTTTCTCATCAGAGTCCATCTTGCACATTTACAAATCTACCATACTTCAATTCTTATCTCTGGTTTGGTGCCCTTTTCTAATCATCTCTAGTTTCTTGACAAAATCCAAAGAAGGATCTGCAATAGAATCGATACTGACTCGGCATCTCGTCTTCAGTGATTTTTTTCACAGACATGATATGGCTTCCCACTGACATTTCTATAAACGAGCTTTTCTTCTCTGGCGTATATATAACAGGAACACACACTCCTACCCTTTTGAAAACCCCAAAACAACATTCAAATGCAACTCTAAAAATGTGATTTATGTACTTAAATGCACAACATGCAAGAAGTCATCTATAGGCATCAGCCAACAACTGAACAAGAGGGTCTCCCTGCACAAAAGCAACATAAAATTACCAGACAACAGAAAACTTTTTGTATCACAACACATCTTCAAATGTAACCAGGGTAAATTTAATATCATGCCAATATATCAAAGACAATTATTCTTACCTACAAATACAAGAAAAAAAACTTCATAAACAAATTTAAACCCGAACTAAATAGATCATAACCCCACATGGAAAAGCACACAACATGCATACGTAACGGCCAAATACAATGATCAAACCACTCGCATGCGGGTGTCTGTGGGGCACGAATATATATACACACACGCACAGACACTAATATATATATATATATATATATATATATATATATATATATATGCCTGTTGACAAAAGCAAGGGAACTACTCACGGACACAAACCCCACACAACTTAGGAAGTACGTGTGTATGTATGTACGTATATATATATATGTGTGTGTATGTGTATACTGGTTCCATGTAACTTGGGAAGTCTATGTGTGTGTATATGTGTGTGTATGTATGCGTGTGCATGTGCTGATTCCTTGTGGTGGGACGGTGATTGTGTGCGTGTGTGTATGCATGTGTGTATGTGTACAAATGTGTTTACTAATTCCTCGTAGTGAGACAGTGTATGTATGGAGGGGGAATATACACACGCATGCTGACAGAAACACACAAAAATGGAAACAGATCTAAGAACACATAGGGGTCATTAAAACATTAAAAGCTAAAATGCCGATAAGTAATTCATCATTTCTCTTGGCCCAACCTTAATTGTTTTATGACCCTTCGCGCAGAACTCTTCACTGCCAATTCAAGAAAGACATTCGGATTACTAACACAAAAACAAAGAATGTCTCATATCGAGAATATTTAACATTGAAAAACAAAGAAAATAATTATTTTTAATAATATATGGAAATCACCGCCTTTTACCAGAAGACGGTCGCGAGACCAGAAGAACGTGTAGTAAAATTATGGAAAATAAAGCATAATATAAAAAAAAAAAAAAAATGGACATTACAACCAAAAACGTTTGCGGTAACTCTTTTCTTTTTAATATACACACTTTTCTCTTGGAACCACTATAAACCTCTTTCTTATATATATATATATATATATATATATATATATATATATATATAAATAAAAATTAACGTTTTCTTATTTCCTTGCAATAAGCAGTCACCATTTTTTTTACTTTCGTGTACGTCTCTCACATTTGGTGTTAATAGGTATTGGACCCAGGGGATGTTTTGTCCTAATAGTTTTTGTTTTTCCTATTTGGCAAAATTCGTTTTACTGCTTTTCTTTATGCATTAACATCTTTTAATTTTAAAAGTTCACATTTTTGGTGTAAGATTATAATTTATCTTTTATTGTTAATGTCTAGACAAGAAAGAAAATTGTAGCTTTTGAAAATACAATTTTTTCATAAACATATTTCCTACTTTTCACAGTCATAATACATACTCGTCTAAAATTTCTGAAAATCTAACATTAATTTCGTATTTACTTACGTTATTAAACATTATTACACCGATAATGAACATAACTAATGTCACCTAAAATTAAACTTGATTTCTGTAATGAATGACAACAAAAATGTGTTGTAAAATAGATTTTTTTTATTTATCCAATTCCTTGTCATTCATTGACATTAGTATCAGAAGTTACATGTGACTATTTTAGCAATACACACACACATATATATATGTGTGTGTGTGTGTATCTTGTGTAAGAGCAGAATTATCCAAATTGTGTAACAGTAAAATTGTCGAAGTCCTAGATTAAGCTTTGAACCGTTGTAACTCAGAAATAATTAACATATCTTGCTTTTTTTCAAGGCTCTTTGGACTGTCATAGCTGAAATTCTTCTCCCATTTGCCAATCGTTTTTATTGATTGAGCTAGATGATTTCTAATTGACCTCTTTAGCACATAGTTGAAACGATGATCCTTCTTGTCCTGACTTTCTGATCTAATTTTTCTCCCTATTCACTATTTTTAAATTTATTCAACATTCTCTTGATGGATCTTGAATGGACTTTCTGTAAATTTTCTTTTCCTGCTCATCCTTTTAATTTCTGTGTCTTCTTGTGGTCTTTGAATCTTAAATGCTTCAGAGATCGCCTCCATCGAATCGTCATTTTCTGCGGGTGACAGCCTTGGCTCCTCAACCTTTTTTTTGCATTTGGTCAATATGTCTTCTGTGGGTAATTTTTTCGCCTTGTATTGTGTACATCACATTTCCTAGTCTGTTAATTACTGTCCCTGGTTCCCAGTAAGCCATACTGTTCGTAAACATACTGAAATAAAACCGTTCGCCTGGTTTGAATGATCTCTTGAGTACTATAGGTGTATACCGGTTTTTATTTTTGTTAGGCAAACATCACTTCCGCTGGTGAAAGACCAGATGGTGTGTTCCCGTTCGGGGTTATTCTGTATACTTGGAAGAATTGTTGTATAGCTCTTTCTGTCGGTACGTCCTCTGCTTTTTACAAAGCTCTCTTTAGCGGGTCTACAAATCTTTCGGCTTGCCTGTTAGATCGCTGAGAGTACGGTATGCTTTACTTGATACGTCGCACATAATTCTTGGAAGTCGCTGGAAGTGAATTGTGTACCATTATCAGTTACCAGGCAATCTGCGACGCCGAATCTCGAATAATTCATGTAGACAATTTATAGTATTTTCCGTCATCGGGTTTTTGAATTTGAAAACTTCTGGCCACTTGCTAAAACTATCTACCGTTATTAAGTAGTAGAACCCCTCTATGGGTTCTGCATAGTCCGCATGGATTCTAGACCAAGGTCTGTCCACCTTAGGCCATGGATTTGTATAGTAGGTGGTGCCTTTGCTGCAGCCACACAGCCTTTACATCTTTCCACCATTTGCGTAATATCATCATCCATATTTGGCCAGTAAACGAAACTTCTCATTAGTGCTTTCATACGGTTTTTTTCTGGATGTCCTCAATGAAAGTTCTTCAAAATCCGCCTTTGTAACGATTTTGGTATGACCACCCTTTGATTATACAATAATATGAGATCACAAACTGAAAAACTGTCTGCTAGTTTCCCTTCATTTTTTCTATTTTTTTCTTCGTCCTCTGAATAAATTCATTTTTTCCGATTCTCTTATCTCTAGCAAGGTCACAGGTAGTTCCTTTATTGTATTATATAACACTACTGATTTCGTCTTCGGCTCGCAACGCCGTTATTACAGAGTCCTCCAGAGGTTCGCATTTCGCGACAATCCATCAGCATGTCCAATTTTCTTCGACGGTAGGAACTCAAGTTTGAAATTGTAATTCAATAAAATGGTTCCACATCTTAGAAGTCTGTTGGCCGTGTAAATTGGTAGTCCTTTTTTCGATTCAAAAATCGTAAGAAGAGGTTTATGGTCCGTTTGAACAGTAAACTCTTCCATAAATATATCTGTGAAAGCGAGTCATGGCGAATATTATGCCTAACGCTTCCTTTTCAATTTGCGAATAATTCCTCTCTGCTGGTAACAATGATCTAGATGCGTATGGTTTTCTTTGTCCCATCCTGCATCTTGTGTAGTATGCAAGCCCCTACTCCGCGTGAACTTGCGTCACTAGCAATGATGATTTCTGGTTCGGGTTTAAAATGCGTCAGTGCTAACTCAGAAGTTAATTTTTGTGTTATCTCCTAAAACGCTTTCTGACAGTCTTCCGTCCAATTCCATTTGTTCTCTTTTTTTAATAACTCATTGAGGGGAGCCCTCAATTTGTGCATATTTTCAATGAATTCACCGTAATAGTTCGTTAGACCAAGAAAACTTTGTAATTCTGCGACATTTTTCGTCTTAGGCATATTTTTTTTTATTGCAGATGCCCTATCTGGGTTTGGTTTTCTGCCACTTTCATTAATTATATGGCCTAAGTATTTGAGTTCATTTAGGGAAAAAAAAAAAAATCACATTTTCGCCTTTACTTTAAACCCAAAATCCTGAAATCTTTTAAAAACTTCCTTTATGTGCGATGCGTGTTCTTCAACATTGTCGCTTTTGATTAGAATGTCGTCCAAGTAAGCGGTAGCAAAGTTCTGGCCCATGAGCATTGTATTCATCGTCTGTTGGAAGATGGACGGTGCTACTTTTACCCCAAATGGCAATCTGTTGAATTTGTATAGTCCTTTGTGCGTGTTAATACAGAATTCTTGTACTTTCTTCTATTGGAATCTGAAGATAAGCTTCGCTTAAATCTATTTTAGAATATAACTTACCACCGTTAAGCTTGGTAATGGGTAGTGGTGGTCCTTTATAGCCTTATTTAACCCAGTCGAGAAATCTGCAAAAACACGGATTTCTCCGGATTTTTTTTTCTTTACCTAGACTACAGGTGCCGCCCATTCACTGAACTCGACTTTTGAAAGGATTCCGGTTTGTACAAGTCTTTCTAATTCTTTCTCGGTTTTTTTCTATGGTAGCAAACGGCACGTTTTGCTTCTTTTTAAATACTGGTTGGACATTTTCTTTTAATTCAATTCTAGCTGCAAACTTGTTACATCGTCCCAACCCGTTCGAGAATACTTCGGGGAATTGACTATGTAATTCTTCCTTTAATTTTGTAGTTTGACGATTCGCACTTTTTTTTTTGACAAAAAAAAAAAAAAACTGATAAGTAAATCCCACACGTC